>JAYEPQ010000018.1:1865000-2465000 GCA_036321105.1 Dracaena cambodiana
TGAATATTTTGTAAACTCACTTAAATCCCATTACAACCTCTCATATTGGATACTTATGACTAAGTAGTTTAATGTGTTTGGGCGATATGGATTTAATTTGTTTTTATATCATGCTCTTGTTCTTTTCCTATTTGTTTGCTTAAGCAACTAAAAAGATAAAACCGTTTTGCCAAGACAATTTGCTATAGTTCCTTTCTGCTATTGATTTATAGCAATAATATGTTAGCATCATTGCCACTCATAGGGGAGTTATCATAGTAGGATGTTTGTTTAATTGAATATCAAGTTTTGCTGCTTTATATGTATCAAATTTAATTAAATATCAAATTATGCTGCTTTGTGACTAAATATTGGGTTGTTGTTTTGTCCTAGTGTAGGCAAGGATGGTGAGGGTTAGTGTCCTAAATGATGCTCTCAAGAGTATGTATAATGCTGAGAAGCGTGGGAAGCGCCAAGTCATGATCAGGCCCTCCTCAAAGGTGATCATCAAGTTCCTTTTGGTTATGCAGAAGCACGGTAAGTTAAAATTGTTGGTCATTTTCTTTCCCTTGTTGGTAATGTTCTTTCCTAAATTTCAATATATTTGTTCTTATGTTCAGGATACATTGGTGAGTTCGAATATGTGGATGACCACAGGGCTGGGAAAATTGTCGTTGAATTGAACGGTCGATTGAACAAATGTGGTGTCATCAGTCCTCGTTTTGATGTTGGTGTAAAGGATATTGAACCTTGGACTGCAAGGTTACTCCCTTCCCGACAGGTCAGCTAGGCGCCTCTTTTTGTATTAGCTTTGAAGAAACTCTTCGAAACACTTGGTAGTTAAATGATTGCAAGTTTTGCGAAATATCATTGACATATTTTTTTTGTTTGATGAAAATGGGCAGTTCGGCTACATTGTGTTGACAACATCTGCAGGCATCATGGATCATGAAGAAGCTAGGAGAAAGAATGTTGGTGGTAAAGTGCTTGGCTTCTTTTACTAGATGGGGCGGTCTGTATCTTTAGTTCCTTTCGAGGAACTTTCGAATAATTTTGGAGCTCAGTAGCTGCGTTTTGATTTATATTTGTCTCAGATTTAAACTTAACTTTGGGTGTCGTAGAATATTGAGAATTGTTATTCGGAGTAATATTATATTCTGCTTCTGTTATACAATTTCCATTTGTTGGCTATATTACTATGCTGTTCCACAAGATTGTGAAATTTACTTGTGCATGTTTCTGGCAACACCCTTTCAGATCTTTAGCTTACATTGTATCCATTTGAATGATACATGCGTGGGCACGTGTGTGTATGCATATGGATGCGTCCGCACGTGCATAGCTGCGTGCATGTGTGCACGCGCATAGCTGCGTGCATGTGTGCACACTCGCACATGCTTGGCATGTGCATTTGGGTGCCCCCATGGGCGCGCACGCAATTGGGAGTTTTTCACTATTTGAGAATGGACGGTCTGATTTTTGATTGGGAGTTTTTCACTATTTGAGTATGGACAGTATGATTTCTGATTTGAGACAAACAATATAAATCTTTATATTCGTATGATTTCTTATTCTATATTCTTTTGTGATTGTTATTTAGATTTGTACTATTCTCAACAAAATGTAAGATCGTATCCTAATTTCTCTTTTTCTATATATGTCAATTGTTATTTAGTAATTTTTAAGATAATTTAATGTTACCAATCATATTCTCTGCTATTAATTATTATTCCTTTCTTGTGCTAATTAATTAATTAATGTATACTAGTTGATAATTAAGTATAGGAAGATAAATAAAAGAAACAATATTTTTTGCGAAAAGGTGACAAGTAAATAAAAATATAGGATTGAGAAGGATTTTCTTTGGAGAGGAAAAATAATATTTTATAATATTAATTAATATCTTTTTGTTTGCTGATTGATTAATGTAGTCTATAATAATGATAATTAACTACAATGCAAAAGAAATGAAGAATTCATTTAATGTTAAAATTTATTTCACAAGTTTATTAACTTTTTTATTTTGAACTATTGACAATTAAAAAGATAAGAAAGAATTGATTAATGATGCATTCTACTAATAATTTAGTAATTGGATTAATTCGGATAGAACAAGTTCGGATTCGAAGTCCGTATTTGTTATGATTAAGAATTATTCTTAATTCAGGTCTATTTATGATTTTTTTTAAAGTAAAATGACAGATTAAATGCACTCCTTGTTTCGTTAGCGATAGTTAATAAAACCGTTGCAGAATAAGACCAGTGACTTTTCATACAGCCATTGAGTCAACCCACTTTGATTATAGACTTCAATTAATTATATTGAGCCACATTGTATGTACTTATTTTTTTTTTTTGAATAATTTACAATGCACATAAACAGCTGAAAAGGGTAACAAAGAGATGAGTTTGAACTTGAATGAGTTGAATTTATCAGCAAAATTTGTAATATGATATGTGAGTAAGCAAATAACTGCATAATCAATAGTTTCCATTTATTTAGTATAATTCAATGCATCTCCTATGTCAATGAATCTGAAATTGGTTCATTCCCTCAAAAAATATTTAGCAAATATAGTCATTATATGCTCCCATCTCCTTCAACCTCTGTATGTACTCTCAATATTAATCAAAACGAATTCGGGCGAGCAACCGGCCGTCCCGCCACCCAGCGGGCCTGCCTCAACCAGCAGATGGGAGCTGCCTGTCTACATCGTTACTGAGAGATATCTGAGAAGGAATGGCACCACGGCTGGGCGAGAAGACAAGGTAGCGCAACTAAACTCTCCCTGTTTATGTATTCATCTTTCACAAAAATATTTTCAAATTATGTTGCAGGTATATTATGACATGAGAAATGGGAGGCGGTTCAGATCAAAGCTTGGAGTATTTCGAGCTGAAGATGAAGAGACAGGGCGCACACCTGATCCTGCAGAAAGTTCGTTCGTTTATGTTCTTTAACTTTATTTTCTCTTATTTCTCTACTACTAAATAATAATGATGAGTTTGTGTTTGGGTGATCACTGGTCCTGGAATAATGGAGGCAGATATCCCTTATGTCGTCAATGATAAGGCGGTACCCTACAAAATCCGTAGGGTATGGGCTGAGGACTTCGAGCAGCAGCTCAATGCAAGCAAAAAGTTAGTAGATGGATATGGTTTATCTCATGCACGAGTTTTTCGATACTAACATAATGGTTTGCATTTTGCAGGGGAAGCTCAAGCGTGAAGAAAGCGAAGAGACCCCTTCAACAAGCGAACTCAAGCAAGATCCTGAACAGTTATAAACAGGCTTTCTTGTAGAGATAAAGGGCTTCTATTATCAAGATTTAAAGAGTCGGTATTTGATCAATTGTGATCGATATATCATTTTCATGTAATATTATTTATGATCAATACGATTGCACAGTACTGAAAGGAAATACTGATATAATTAAAGAAAAAAAAAGAAGAAGATACTGAAGACGAGACGATCTCTCGAGCACGAGAAATCATCGAGAAATATTGATACCCCTTTGCCAAAGATAGTAAATTGCCCTGCATTGTACAATGCAATTCACCTCCTCAGACGAAGAGGCTCTTGCCGAAGATGGAGGCCATGAGCTCCGTTGAAGAAGAGGCTCTTGCTGAAGATAGAGACGCTCTTGCTTCTGTCGGAAGCAAAGAGAGCCTGCCTGCTTGCCATGTCCACTGGTAGTGATTCAACTTTTATAGGACAATGTATCTCTGGATATGCTTTAGCATATCCTTTGTTATTGGTGAAGCATAAGCATATCCCTCAACATCCCATGTTAGCTCTCTCTCTTTTTGCCTTTTTCTACTCATCTCTTTTCTATGTTGCAGGTAACTTTTGGAAAAGGATATATGACAATTTTTGTGCAGAAGCCGCTTTAGAAGTTGCTCTCTAACCTGATTCAGTCATGAAACACTTACCGCGGTTGTTGACATGAGATACATGCCCAAATTATAAAAATTTAAGCAACCGTCCATTACATGTATCGAAAGCTTTACATCATATATATATATATATATGCACATGAAATACGTGTATGTAATTTATGCACAGAAGCTTTCAGCGGGGATAAGGTGAAATGAACTCCGAAGTTTAATCCGTTTATACACATCAAGATTAGTACTATGAATTGACCCTGCCTGATTCATTTTCCTGTAATTAAATGAAATAAATGTACTGATAATTATGATTTTCTCGATGCATCTCCCATGCCAACAGGGAGAACATTGAACCACATATGACCGACATTATTTCTGCACCAAAACTTCAAAGTTACAGAGCCCCACAGAGCCCCAGTTTGGACTAAGATATGCTGCTGCTCCGCTCAACCTCTCCATCTATAGTAAAAATGAGAGATTTCGACTTTTTTTTTTTTTTAACAATTGTGGGAAAAGAGATTTAGATCAAAGATAGAAGCTGCGTAGAGTCTGGACAGAACAAAAGAAGATGTGCAGAGCCCGTGTCTGATAAACTGATACGGAGTCTGAAACTGCAAGTTTTTTTTTTTTTCCTTCTTAAACCGACTGCAGATGAATTTGGTAAACATCAGAAGCAAAATGACTTGTAACAGAAGAAAAATTGGTGTCAGTCATATAAAGTGATGCAAGATTAACCAAAATGTGTCATGCTTTCATCTCACAAAACCAAAATCTAACATCAAGGTTTGCAACTCATGAAACTAAAGATATTGCATAGTTACTAATATCATTAATAGCTAATATGATCACATACGGTACAAATTGAGTACAGAAAACATCAGAGACTTCTCTGATGAGAAATCGTTACAAAATATCTGTACCCTTCGCACAAAACAAGGATCAGAGAACCGCCAAAGGTCCTAAATTGCCCTACGCCATAGCATAGACAGGATGCACATCCTCCATTGGCCGTGCCATCACTGCTGAAGCAAGAAACAGCGAGCCAAAGCCATTGCTCGATGATTAGAGAGATACAAGATGAGCTCCGTGAAAGAAGAGCCTCTGGCCCTTGGAGAGGCAGAGAGGCCTTCTTCACTAGTTTTTCGTCGGCTTTTATAATTGCAGATTGGATCTTTCTTTTGCTTTTGCATATGGCTTTGGCATATACCTTTGTCTACCCACATTCTAGAATTTCTTTTGGTTTCCTACTCAGTCCCCTTTTTTCGAGAACATGAGGTAAAAGTTGATCTAAGCCTACCTCTGTGCTTAAATAACTGAGTCCTGCACTCGATGACTTTGAAATGTTTTAAGTAAAGCTTTTCAACCGATTATCTGAATTCAGAGTTTGATTCAAGATACTGGGTTTTAAGTAAAACTTTGAAAAGTCTCACTAACACGCAGAATTGCCAAAGGTTCATAGTTGCCCTATGTCATATGATTGGATTCACCTCCGCCATTGACGCTGCCATCACTGCCGGCTATTGCTCAAAAATCAGAGGAAATCCATGAGTAGAGATTGAGAGAGAGGAAAGAGAATGCTCAGAGTTTTATAGTGGTAGCAGAAAGCAAGAACATGTAAGTTGAGGAATAAAAATGGCACCTACTCCACATATGCTCAGCATATTCTTTAAACCTTACCTTTTAGCTCGCCAATACATGGTGATCTTGATGTGGTGGAATCTACCAACGTCTCACTCCCATTTTGCGCTTAAAATAAAAGTTTCACGAACCAAGATACAGTACGTAAGACCTTTTGCTAGATATATTATTATTATTATTATTATTGATTCGGCATTAGATCACTTGAGCTATATTACCCTTTCGCATATTTCAGAGGATAAGTATCGGCATCAGGTGATATCATAGGTATCTAAAGTAGATGTTCTACTTAATCCTCATATCCTACACATTCTTTGTACGGATTAATCTGGGCCAATGTAGTCCAATCCTCCATATATAGAGAGAACTCCTGTATTGATTTCCTTTAGGTTTAACTTGTTCCTCTTGTAGGGGCTGTTTGGTTGGTTTTTCAAGCTGGGAAATTTGAAACACATTTCTATATCTTGTTACAGTGTTTGTTTTACTGTATGTTTGCAGCAAAAACTGCATGATGCACCCATTTACTAAAAGTTGCAGGAAATTTGCAGCAAACAAACATGGTAACCTGAAATGTTCCATTTTCATTTTCATTTTCCAGCTTCGAAAACCAACATTTATGTAGCTTGTAACGTTAAATGTTCCTCTTATAATTTTTTTTAAAAAAAAAACCTTTATCTTGTAAAAGATGTTTTTATTTTCAGGCAAAACTTTTTCCACCGCCTTCATTCACTCCACCGACGCTTAAAAAATGAAAACATGATTCATCACATAAAACAATCCTAGTTAAGCAAACAAGCCAGCAATAGTGCACCTACCAGAAACATTAAAATTTTGCATAAGCTATTCAATCTTTAGAAGATGATAAAATACTGCAAACATTTTTGTCAAATGTTAATGTTCTCCATAAGAAGCAGAATTGCTAAAGGCTCGTCAGAGGAAATCCACAAATAGCATAAATACCTTGCAAAAGCTCAGCATATACTCTCAGCCTCTCCTTTTTAGCTCACTTTTAGTTTTGCCCTCATTTTTTTTTCTATATATGAGCTGATGTGGAATCTACCTAAGCCTTCCTCCCACTTTTTAACTTAAAAAATAAACCTATAATGAGAATTTGCTAGTCAAGAATCAAGAAACAGTATTTTTACATATGCTGCTGTCGACTCAGCAATAAATAACTCAAATATTTACACCAAAAAATAAACAAAGGATGCACGCAATACACTTTCGCATAGCTCAGAAGCCAAGACAAGTATTCGCATTAACAGATCAGTTTGCAAAAAGCATGACATCTTACCATTTCACCTGAAGCTATAATTCAACCTTTTGAAAATCACAACACATATTGCTGTTTCAGCAGCGTCTATAATTTTTTTAGGTTAACAAGTAATACTTTAAAAACAAGAACTAGATAATAGGACACCGGTGATTGTTAAGAACAATCATACATTTGAAGATACTGAGTTTAGAACTCTACATAAAAAGCACCAGAGAACGCTACCCCCTCCAGATCCCAACATTCTTGAGAAAACCCTCTTACCTCCGCAGGCTCTCCACTATGTAGGTGGCATAAAGGTCCCTACCAATCCAGGGGAAAAAAGTTAATGGTTGAAAAAATTGGAATAATTTAAAAGCAGAGAATAGCACTGTTCATCCCCAAGGAATGGAATGAGAATATCAGACAGCGGGGATGATAGCATCGCTCTACATTACTAACAGTGCATAGGTGGAAAATCATGTTCATGACTGGTATTATGCAATCTTTAGGATGATATATTATATTATAAAACCATTGGATTATTAAATTGACTAAAATTCAAAAGGAAATAAATAGGAGGAATCTTATTGTCCTAGCTTCAAGGCAAGATGGTATTGACCCATGATCGCTCTTGTGAGTGTGATTCATATGTGCAAACCCCTTCAAATGGAGCAGAACATTAACTGTGCAATGTGCGGAAGTGATGCAGAAACATAACATAAAGAAACCCTTACATGGAGTGCTGGATGGCTTCATAAGCTGAAGCTGCAGGCAGGAAATCGTTCACAGCAACTGACTTGTTCTCATTTTTCTTATCTGATTGCCAGTGCTTAAGGAGAAGCAGAGTTACATGATAGAAATGCTAAAAATAGCTTAAACTACAGACATAAAAGCTTATGATAACAATTTAATATCCTAAAACTGAAAGCTGCAAGCAACAGGGAAATTTCTGAAAGATTAGTGCATCGGAAACAATTTTAATAAGCCAAAAGCAATAGAAACTTGCATATACTTAAAACATTACAAAATTTTAAGACAGCTTTCATGTATATGTATATATATACACACATACATATAGATGTATATAGGTACGTGTATATTTGTACGCGCACACATGTACACACACACACAGAGAGAGAGAGAGAGAGAGAGAGAGAGAGAGAGAGAGTAAATGGAAACATGAGTGTCACTCTAGCCAAGATGGCTAGAGCAACAGTAAAATTCTAAACATCCCTACTTTTTTGTTCCATCGAACCCTACCATAACAATCTATCCCTTTGGGTTCACTCATACCAAAAATCATAGGTTATAGGTTTATATGGCAATCAATTGATAGATAATAAATATTTTTTCTAAAAATCGTTAATTTTGTACATATTTGATCAAAGGTCAAATTTATTACTCTCTTGATTTTTTTATACGAGTGAATCCTAATAGATGGAGATCAACCAGGAATGGTCGATGGGAAAAAAAAATTATAGGGGAATGGTCGATGGGAAAAAAAATTTATATGATGGCTAAAATTTTTGAGTCACTCTTAGCATCTTAGCTAGAGTGACACTCTAATATATGTGTGCATGTGTTGGACTATGGACTTTCATTAGGGGTAGAAAGTTTCGTCTTAATACTTTTTCCACCGCACATTCTTAATGGCCCACCGTTACCATATTCCCCTACTATTCACGTTTTGACTTGCACATCTCAAAAGGCAAATAAAAAGTATGAGATATGTTAAATCGAAATTTCTACTTTTAATGTAAAATTTCTAATCGAACTCTATATATATGTATGAAAGGTCATGGCAACAGTTTGATTAAACGCTAAATGCCAAGCAACAAGGAAATTTTCAAATTTCTATTGTGGGGGAAGCAACTTCAACAAGCATAAAAGCACATGTGTATCACACTAGAAGCAATTTTAATAAGCCAAAGGACATCTCGAGACGGGATTAAGAGGTTCTAACATACCTTTATAAAGATATGCAAGCCACAGAATCCCAGGGCCGAACTATAAAATCAAATGAAAATTTATGCCAGACTAACTCCCGTAACTTGAGATGCCTAGAGTAAATATATGGTTTGTCTATGAAAGCGGCTATACATGACTTTAGAGGCTCTCAGTAAGCAATTAAGTAATATTACATGGTGAAATAATAGGTACAGACAGGAGATTAATATCAAACTCACTGTTAATCCTAGTTTGCTCCCAGAATCTCTGGTTTTAGGAAAGTGATTATGTAATATATATAAGTATGAAATAAAGAGTGTTGATCTAAATACTTGGACACAAGGATACAATCTTCAAAAAAACGCCTAATTTCAGCTAAACGATGAGGCGGGAGCTCCTTGATATCAGTGTAGTGCCTGTATTCGGGATCATCCGCACAGACAGCAATAATCTTATCATCTTTCTCTCCCTGATCCAACAATGAGCAGAATTAGCATCTTCCCCCACAAAGCAAAATTCTGATTATAAATAGTTAATACAGAATAGCCATGATAAGGAATGGATTAAAAGCACAGCATAGCAGTATGATAAACCCCACATGCACAAAAGAAAAAAAACAATATACCTGATCAATCATAGGCATGAGACCTATAGCTTTAGCCCGAAGAAAACATCCAGGAAGGATCGGCTCCTGGGTAAACATCAGCAAAAACAGGAACCATTAGAAAGTAGTCTTAATTGAAAACAAAGCTAAACAATAGTTCAAAAGATAAGCAGCCTCAGCCACAAATTAAGCCGAGACCTGCACGTCAGCGTGATACCATCCATTGCTATATTTTCATGATGTTATTCTTGTGCTGATGCACGAGGAGCCAGATTCACTGTCCCATAATTAGGGCCCATTTTAGGCTCATATACTGACCTAAAAAAATACAATTCACAAGGAAAGAAAGACAGCTGTGGTGTCTGCAGAAGGTTTTTAGGCCACAGATCTTGGCATTGTTGTGGTCCTAAAGCATAGTATTTCTATGAAAAGAAATTATATGATTACTAAAATGAAGTTGAATCAGTAGGAAAGTGGTAGATGCCTGCATGAGAACCAACACATCCATAGGATCATTATCCTCGCAAAGAGTGCGCGGGATGAAGCCATAGTTGTGGGGGTACACCACCGATGAATACAACACTCGATCCACCTGCAAACACAAACGTTTCAACTATTTTAACAGCTCAAATGGCAAGAAATTATAAGTATAGTTCCTAGCCTACCTTGATAAGACCAGTCTTCTTGTCGAGTTCATATTTCACTTTGCTTCCCTTCCCTATTTCCACCACCTACAGGTTTTATAGAAGGCATTTGCCAACATCAATTTGGTCCAGATCAATCTGAGAGGACTAAAGCATATTAAAACTTTTATTATCATCATTCAAAATTTAAAAAAAAAAACAAAACAAAGAAAGGAAGCAGTTTTCTTCACCTCTGGCAAATGAATCAAAGATTGACATATGAGGTAAACAAGTGATAAAAAGCAGAAAGAAGAGAGAAGGGCAAAAATAAAATCCTGATGCTAGATGAAGTGATAAAAAGGGAGAGCTGTGAAGTTTGAAGAGCTAAGAATATACCTAAGAATATTTATTCAACAAAAACATGTATCAAGAGCATAAAATTTTCATCACCACTTTTGTATTACTGATTCATTTTTAAATTAATGGCTGAATGGTGGATAATCTGTGTTATTAAGCATCAACCTTCCTAGACGCCACAAAATTAGTTTATTATTACGGAAAAAATATAAAATTTATTAATAAACAAATTGTTATGCAAGATGTCTGGTGATCTGGATATTTGGAAAGATGGATCTGCACCGCAATATCCAAATTTGAAAACTGATATCTTAGAAGTAAATGTAAGATTTAATTTGGATATGCATCTCATGTGCATTTACTTTGGATATTAATCTAGAATCATGATGCTAGATGAAGTGATAAAAGGGGAGAGTTGTGAAGTTTGAAAAGCTGAGAATATCCCATTTTATTCAACAAATGCACGGAACAAAGGAGCATAAGATTTTCATCACCATTTCGTATTACTGAAAATCATTTTTAAATTAACGGCTGAATGGTGGATCCTCTGTGTTATTAAGCATCAATCTTGCTAGACACCACAAAAATAGCATAAATTATGATCCTATATTTAAGTTTACTATTACTGAAACAATGGCCAGTCATATTCATAAGATGTTAAATGATTTGGACATTTGGAGATGTGGATCTGCACACCAAAATCCAAATTTGAAACCTAATATCATAGAGGTAAATATAAAATTTAATTTGTATATGCATCTCATGTAGATTTCAAGCAACCATGTGTGCTTCTTGAACTAGGTCATCAGAGGTTTAAAATTTTAAAAAAAACTAGGCCACAGTTTACTTGTATGAGAGTTGAAAGAGAGCAGTGTCCTTACACAGTTAAACACAAGAGGCGCACCAGGACCTGCATAAGAAACTAAATAGTTAACAAGAAAACAACAAAAGGACATGCAATATACTACATTTGACCTATCATATTATCATCCAATTGTTTAAAAAGATAAATTAATAATTGAACAAAAGAACAAATTAAATGTTGAATGGTTGCACTGAAAAAAAATTACCTATCTCAAGGTCGTGCCAGGGGTGTGCTGCCACAGACCTTCTAGACATAGACGATAGTATTCTCTCATTGAGAGGTGGATGTGGCTTGCGTGAATCAGATTTGACTGTGTCATCGCTGGGTGGAGGCATATTCAGGCTGTAAGACCACAAAAATATAATCCCACCATTGTCAGTCCTGCTCATTGATTCATCTTATAGCCTAAACCCAACACCTTAACATCACCAGCCATTGTACATCAACAAACAACTAGTTAAATTGAAAATTACTAATCTTTCACTAGTGCATTGGAGACAATCTTCTAAATTAAATACAAAAAGGTTGCTGCACGACAAAGCTTGCAATGGTCTGCTGCAGACATGCTTTTGAGAGAAGATTTGATGCCACTTTATATTAGAATGATATTTGAAGCTCACAATTTGTCATGGGCGGCACAGAAGCAACAATTTCACTAGAAACCATTGATTTCAATATCTGCTGCACAGACAAGTAACATATATGTCTATTGTATCCACACTGTTTTATTTTTGAGGTTGAGATTTCCATAAACAAAAACATCCTCATCCTTTGTTCAGAAAAGCCTTTGTCAACCATTCTTAGAATAATTAATTGAGTAAAGTGTACAATAGATGGGTCCCCGAAATACAAAACCAGGCAATTGTCGTCAAGCTAGGTAATCACTAATTATCTCAATCCAAACAAGAGTTGTTTGCAATATGTATGCAATATTCCCAGCAACAGATCATACATTCACTCAGTAGATAATTAGAAGAAATGACTCACGAACATGATCAATTTATTATATGAAATTTTTAGCTGTTGTTTTACAAGTATGTGGTAGATATTAAACTCATCAAATTGTAGCCTACTCTTTATTCAACTGTTAACCTCAACTAAATCCGAAAGTGTTAATCGACTAACATTGTGAACTAGGTTTGATCTTTGATGAATTTTGAGCCAAAAATTTACACTTAACCCATTTAGCATATAGAATAATGTTAGCTTAACTAATTATTTGTCAATTAAACTATGATTAATATGTAAAAAATCACATTTGGCTAGATCCCTAGTAGCAGCATTATGTTGGAATGTATGGAGTGAAATAAATAGTAGAATTTTTTATTCTACCGCACGCCCATTACACACATATTTACGTGAGATTATTCATGATATCTTTGTTTGGACAGATATACCTTCGGATGAGGAGCGGATGCAGTATTCAGATGGGACAGCTGGAGAAGACGATAGCGATATTCTTCCATCTCCGGCCCAGACAGGATAGACGGCTTTTAGGGATCTTACAGTGCCATTTGATTGCTTTTGGTGGACTTTTTGAAGATCGTGTGATGCTTTTTATACTTCGTAGACTTTGTTGTTGTCATTTGAAAACTTATTTGTATTCTTTGTCCTTTTTTTCTAGCTAAGTCTTGATATTTACTTTTATGTATTTTTCTTTATTTAAACACTTTTTATTGTAGTTCTATTACCTACTTGTTAATGAAACGCGGAGGGCTTCCACCCGCCGTCTTTGTCCAAAAAAATTTTTTAAAAATGCACTGTTCAGTGTGCTCACTAGGAAAAGTGGTGTGTTCCTTTGGAAACTCCCATCTCAACGAAGAGATTTACACGTTATCAATAAAGAAAAACCGCAAAATATTTACCAATTAATTAAACAAAACAAAATATGACAAAATTATCACAACATGCTAGAAATTAACTCATTAACCCTAGACAGTACATCTATAACTCCACTGCAAACAAAACTTGCTAAAAAAAATTTTAAACGCGATCAACGACAGCAAAATCCATCAGATCGCCGCCAAAGTCTCCGATCTCAACCTAAGACCTCCCCCAAACCCTAACCAAACTCATCAAATCGCAGCTCAAAAAATTTGCCAACTCATTTCCCTAAACAATACAGCTACAGCTCCATTACAAACTAAACTTGCCAAAAAAAAAAGTTCGAAACGCGACGATGGACAGCAAGATCCATCAGATCGCCGCCAAAGTCTTCACAGATCTCCGATCTGAACCCTAACCAAACTCATCAAACCGCAGCTCAAATAAATCAAACAAAATCCTGCAAATCCTCACTGAAACACAAATCAAAACCTAGAAGCAACAAAATAAGAATCAAATCGTACCTGAATCGGGACCTCGCCGGATCAAAAGATCGCTCAGATCTCAAGGACTCGAGCAGCTAAAATATCTAGAGAAGTGAAATGAGCCCTACAACTACAAATGGGGGAGGGGGTTATTATATAGGCGTAAACTAAAGAAAGAAAGCTACACTTTGCATTCCCGCCTCTATTCATGGCCAAAAGGCCCTCGTCCTCTCCCAGTCACTCCAGTGCTGGTCCTGCTGGCGGCGGTATCAACTCAGAATTCGAAACGGCATAAGAGGCCCGATACCTGGGTCCCCATTGCCACGTGTCGGTTTCGTGACGGGGTTGTTACGGTGGGTCCGGAGGTTGACGGGGTCGTGCCGGTGGAGGTTGGTTCGGACGGGTGAGATTCGTCGGTGGGTCATGGGTGTAAACAGGGGGGTCGCGTGCGAGCAAAGCAACGCATCATCAAAGGCGTGGGAGAACATTCAGGTCGCGTGATGGTAGCGTGCCGGCTGGCACGTGATTTGGTTTGTGAGGATGACAGCTGGCAAAGGGAGACTTTGAATGGATATTTCCCCTTTTTATGGGAAACTTTTACGCCTGTCTTGAATGCCGTTCGTAATTTTGCTTCCTTAGCGATTCTACGAGCTCATTCATTGTACCTTGAGACACGTGAATAATTAAGCATCCAATTTCCTTCTTTTATTTATAGAAGAGAATTTTTAAATGAGCACACCACTTGACTAAAGATATGATTATTTGCACTTTGGTTTCGATCACAAAGAGAACCATATGTCAACTTTACTGGCATGACGTTGATTCCACGTGGCACTTTTGCTTCTAATTTTCTGTTTTTTTTTTGTTTATTTTTGAAGAGATCTTGGAGCTCAATAAACAAAAAAAAAAATAGTATCTTTTTCAACTCTTATAATTATCTTGAACACTATTATAATTTTTTATTAAGTAATATAATAATAATATTTCTACTTTTAAAATTTAACATACAAATATTATAATCCTATTGAGCAAAGTTCTTTCTAAACTTCCATTTTAAAAACTATTTCTAATTAACTTCTTTACTTTCTATGTTTTCAACATCTAAACATGCCCTAGTGAGCACACAAAAAAAAACTGCAAAATAATTATAAGTTTGTCATTTTTTACTGAGTTATCCTTATTTTCGCTCTTGTCATTCAGTTATGAATACTCGGACGGTGAAACAATCGTTCTAATATTACTATCCAGGCATAAAACTCACCGCTGCAAGTCCAAAATAGAGAGAAGGGATATCAGCTATATATATATAGAGAGAGAGAGAGAAGGGAACACCCACAGGGATAAGGGACTCGCTAAGAAAAAACTCAAAAATAGATGGCGAGCTCACATACCATGGTGGGCTCACTTAGCCAGCTGGTGTGATCAATAAGAATTTTCCTTCGAAAAAAATAGTTTCTTTTTTAATAATAAGCTCGTTGTCAGGATTATTACTCGTGTAAAATTGTACAGTGTATATTATTAAAATAAAATCTAAAATTACTCTATTGAAAGTATGAGATGTTATTAACTGAATATATCTCTTATTACTTAAAGGACACCTATAGTCTTTCATACCTACATTCGAAAACATCCATCATCGTAAGATTAAGAAGTTTTTTTTTTTTTTAAGTTATATAGACATAGTTTTATAAAATCAGTGCTATTTTTTTTCTTCAAAATTATTATGATAATTAATAATAGATTCTTAATATTCTATTCAAACCGAATTTAATTATATTCAGTTTTGTGAGATGAGGATTATAATTTTAATTTTTTAATAATATCCATATTTATTTTCGTATCTAGAGGAGGAGATGCTGACTCGCTTTGTTTTTTCTCCTCGCAAAAGTAAAATTGAGAGAAAAGGAACGATGAGTGATGAGATGCAAACTTCTTTTGCTCTATCAAAAGAATCATATAAAAGTATATGCTACTCTTTATGTTTACTTTACTTAATTTTATTTTTCCTTAGAAAATAGAAGAATTTACTTTATGCGACATGGGACATACCTAGAAGAATAATTGTTGGTTTCAACTCTTGAAGTTTGATTGTATTTTGCAAGAATCCGAAGATTCAAAGTTGATTTGATCGCACTAAATTACATATCAAAAGATCATGAATCGTTTGTATTCTTCATGTATTGTTTCAGTATGTCGTGAATTTATCTTTATGAATCTATTAGTCATATATTGCAATTTCTGTGCATCATGAATTTAAACCTTTGTGCAAACATGCCCTCGTCGCACGTATCTGCATATTTTAGTCGAATCCCCTCTAATATAGTGATGAGGAGGGTTATCTCTTACTTCAGTATATACGATTAATTGGTAATTATTTCTCTCATTTATGTATTCATCATAATCGAAAGGAGGGGAATATGTAATTGTTCATATTTTTGTTGCACTATGATTTTAAACCATTGTGCAAATGTGTCTTTTTCATAGATCTCTGCATATTTTAGTCGAAACCCCTCTAACATAATGATAGGGAGGGTTATCTTTTATATCAGAATGTACGATTAATTGGTGACTATTTCTCCCAGTTCTGTATCCATCATACTTAGAGAGAGAGAAATATATATACATATTACATGACGGATAAGGGTATTGACCGAGATTTGAAAATAGTTTGACTAGGTTATTTTCCTCATCGACTATATATAGGAGCTAGCAGTTATATACAGATGTGTTCGGTGTCAAGCATGAGAGATTTTAGTCCTTGAGAAGCTGTGGTAGCAAAATAATAATAATGATAATAGTAATAAAAGAAAGAAACAAAGAAATTTTAGGAGTTATAAAACAAAATGTTAAAGGTCTCAGTAATTCTACCTAAATTTCATATACTTTTCAAAATGATTAGTCAGAAAGCTTCTTACATTGATTATTTCAACGTCAGCTAATTAATAACAATACTATATTTGATGCAAATTGTAGAAAAATAACATTATTGAACAAAGAGAAGTAAACATCAAGATAGTTGATGGATATATGGGATATTTATAGGAGGTGACAAAAAAGTCATATCGTATTATAATTACTTTTATTTTCCATGTGGGCCTACAGAAGAAATATCAGTTTGTCAATCTGATATGGACCTCTATTGCGAGTTTGAATTGCGTGACTTTATACGTCAATATATTTTTAATATTTTTTTAATGGTTAATTGCAGTGAGACTCCCTTATTACCTTTTAAGTTTAAAACGCTCAATTTAGTCCCTAGTCTCCTAATAGCGATAGTCAACAGTTTGCTATTTTTATCTCTGTTTAATTTATTTTTTTAATGAAATTCCCAAATTACCCTTCTCTGGATATGTTTTGGATGAGTTCTTAAGTTAGAAAGAGAAGAGTAATTTGGAAATTTCATAAAAAATGTACAATTTAAGTTAAATAGGGTGAAAATAGCAAACTGTTGATTAACGGTGTTAGCAGTTCAGGAAATAAATCGAGACATTTAAATTTAGGGATAATAACATACACAACTCCTCTAATACAGAGAATCCCATTGCAATTAACTTTTTTTTTTTAAAAACAATGGAAAAGGGGAAGAAGAATATACTTTATGCCAAATAATACAAACAAAAAAGTGAATGATTCCCTACTCCATCTATATCTAGAAGAACATAGTCATTATCATACCTTTCGAATTTCTCTTGTTGAGAATTTTCATCATAAGTGCCTACATTGTGGGGAAATTCTAAGTGCTCACCTCATTTTACTAATGAGCACCGTATACTATATAGTAAAGTGATATACAACAGAGGGAAAATGGTGCTCACTAGTACAATATTGTGCGCATTTAGAATTTCCCACATTGTGAGGTTCTAAAGTTTCTTGTCAATTATGAACCCAAAACGATAAAAGAAAAAAGAAGGAAAAAAAAAAAAATCATGTTACAATAGTGACGTGACTTGGACCTGAGATTGGACTTTTATAATTTAGGTGCAACTATATTAAAATTTGAATAGCTCTTCATAAAGTTTTATTAACTTTATTATGCATGGGAGTTTGCAGCAAGGGGTTGAGTATAGTTGGTTTCGGTTCGATTTTTGTCAAGTTTGATAAAATCGAACCGAACCGTTTAAGAATAACAACTGAAACTGAACATAACAAATTCGGTTCGGTTTAGTTAGAACCGGATTTTGAAAAAAAAAATTGTCTTAAAATTATATTTTAAATTATTTTAATAAGCATTTTTTTTTTAAAATATCCAATAATTGTATTGAATTCATTATCTGTATATAAAAGTATACATGTAATACATTTGCATATAAATATATATTTTTAAATAATTCGGTTGGTTCAGTTTGGATTCGATTTTCAAATTTCCAAACTAAAAACTGACCGAATTATTTTGCTTCGGTTTGATTTTGCTTATTCGGATTGATTTCTATAGTTATTTCGGTGAGGGGAGTTTCTAGAGTAGTACACTAATTTTCCTAGTGAGCCTATTTTGTAGTGTAGTTTCTGTTAAAGACTTTTCTATTAAGTGCGGTCGCTGAAAAAACATGGTGTGGTCCTCTAGAAACTCCCCTATAGGAGCTACAGGCTCAGGATGTTTCTTGTATTAGTATGGGCAGTTGTGACCTTTCTTGAGAGTGAGAGAGAGAGAGAGCTATGCTCACTTAGCAACATACTTTCCAGCCCAGCCCGCCTGCAGTTTAGTCTAGGAGGCATATGGACCTCAGACTGGCCCAGAAATGTAAGACGGCCCATTAAAAATCAGCAACTATTTTATTCTCCCCCCACTTGTTTCTCACTTTTGAAGTCGGAGGAGCGGGCGGTAACTTTACCACCCACACGGAGAGGCTCCAGCTCCCGAGGTTCTCGAGCTGGAGCAAATGAAATAAAAAAACAAAACAAAAAATTACCAAAAAAAGATCGAAGCCTCAATAAAAAAAAAAAATCAAAACTTTCGGTTTTTTTCCCCTCTTCAACCTCCCTCGCTCTCTTCAACTGTCAGATCCTCTCAATCTCTGTTCAGGTACGTTTTTTTTTTTTTGTATTTCGATCCCCTTTTAACTCCTCAAATTTCAGAAACCCCCCCGTCTCATTGTCGATTTCTGTTCATTTCTCAGAGGCCGGATCTGAGATTGTGAAGTGAATTACGTGGGGGGTTAGGGTTTCTGCTAAAAGGTTTTCAATCTTTATCGTCGCCTCGATCCCATGGCCGCTGCACCTGCTCGCGCACGGGCAGACTACGACTACCTCATCAAGCTCCTCTTGATCGGCGACAGCGGTTAGGGTTTCAGATCCCTCTTCTCAATTTTTGATTTCTGAGATATTTTATATATTTATGAAATAGTTTGATGCTTGGGTTCTAGAATCTTAGTATTGTTAGTTGAAGTTAGATCTAATCTTGATCTAGGGCTTTCGAAGTGGAAATCTCGGGCCTGGTATTGATTTGTAATGTTCTCATGTGTTGATTTCTAGCCATATTATATGTAGCATGGTGCGAGATATCGAATATGTGGTGTAGATTCTGTTTGTTGTTGCTTGAATACATTGTTGATCTATTGGATGTGGCATTTATATGGCAATATTCAGTAGATAAAATTTATATAGAGTTTGAGTAACTCGACATGTAATGCAACTTGTTCAGTAACTTAGCAACTGCTCCTGCTCCCAGTTGTTGACAGTGGAGTCATGTGATTAAGATTGTTTATCGGAGTTTTATTGATTATTTTGTCATTTTGGTTTTAAACTTTTGATTAAGATGCTTGTTTGTTGTAGAAAATATTGGACGCAACATTGTGTAGTAGATTATCGTTCTTTTCTTTGTAGTGTATCATTGATTGATGGGTATTCTTATTCAATATGTATTTTTGTAAACTTTTGCACAACTTTATGACACACTTTTTTCAAGCACTTTTAAAGTGTAAATAACTTTTTCAGTTAAAAAAGTTGGTTGTCTGTCCATTGAATGATATTTCTTTGTTGGTTACATGAGTTTATGTTGGATTTTGACTTAATTAACTTTTATTTTGCATTTTCTATTTTGCAGTTTGTGTGGGTAATAAGGTAAATCTCAATATCTTTCAATTGGCTGCTTAGGATATGTGGAAGGTTTATTTCTTGCATGTATATGGAGGTTTCTTACATCCACCTGGCCACTTAGAATAACTTGTAGGATTGAAAGTAGGTTGTTCCCAATCATGGAGTTTAATTTATTTATCTAGGCAGCCTTATGATCTGCACCTGATCATTTTGATGAAAAAAAGCTTAAGATGTGTTGTTACACATGGGTCAGATACTTGTTGTTAATCAACAAGAAGAACAAGAATATTAACTTCTTTGACTGGCCGTTGCGGTGTTCAAATAAAAAAATAAATAAATCAGTGGGTGACATGATACTCGTTGCTTTCATGTTCCATAACAGATAGTAAGATGGTAAACAATGAAGACATGCTCAAACTTCTCGTAGTTACCCTAACTATGCATTGACCAGTTAGTCTTCTTAGATCAAGGAGAGTAAACTTCTTAGACTACAATTATGGTTTTGCATAATAAAATAGCAACGAAAAATGATGCAGTATGCCTTTTCTTGGATTTTGTATATTTGATATCACCATTCACAGAGAATAAGCTAGACAAACAGTGAACTACATCTCCTGGATTATTTCTGAGGTGTGAGCTCGTTGACACTTTCTACATATTTCTTTGCTCAAACCAAGAATTCAATTATATTCTACTATAAGCTGAGTGGTTTGCATCTTTATTTGTCAGAACAAGAAGTTTATTGGGTTATATCGTCTAGAAGCTAACCATTCCTTTTCTTCTTTCCATAGGGATAAATGGAAATTTATACTCTTATATGTTTATGAAGTATAATCCATACGCTAAAAGATTAAAAGGTTACCAGCAAAGCCTTCACAATTTCAAATACTGTGTGGCTTCAGTCCCTATGCAACGTTTTCCCATCAGGACCATTGTGCATCTTGGCTACTCCTACTCTCACGATTACTTCTGGATAACAAACAAAGAAAAATGCTGCTAGTGGCATTTACAACAAATCTGAGAATCCATATCCATCAAAAATTAAGTTCTAGTCAACCTCTTGTTCATAATTTCCACTTAACCAAATAGGATGAGGATCATTGTATTGGAATTCATCTACAACCAAATAGCCCATTTTTCTCAAATCCCATGGTTAAATCTCCTCTCGCTGTCTCTGATGCATTCAGTTCGCTGGACTTGTTTGTTAGTTGTCTAGGATGTATGTTTAAGGGCAATTTTCCTACCTAAGGCCTTCTGCTCTTTTACTTCATGTGGATTTTTTTGTCACTGGTGGAAGCAGAAACCACTCAAGCCAATTTCTTTTGCCCAAAAACTTTTGTATTGCCTTGTTGCACAGCTCTTTGTCTCATATATTACTAATGTCCAAGCATGTTGGCTGTTAATCCTAAACTTGGGTCTCTTGTACTTGATGCAATTGCTTTCTTGAAGTGATTCCAAGAAATTATACAATCCAGAAATAAGGGCTGTGCTGGTGTTTGATTTTGTATAATATGTGCATATGTTTAGTCCCTTTAGTCGAAGAGTTAAGAGTTAGTTTTGCATCTCTGATCACATTTCATACTGGCATTGTAAGCTACTCAAACTCGACTCAACTCCAGTTACCCATAACCTGCAAAGACAGCATATGCCCCTTTTGTTGAGCACTTCGGCACCTATTCATAACCAGCACCTATTGGCATTGCCAATAATCTGCAAAGACAGTAAATCGTTCATTATGTTGCACCAAAATTTCTGTAATGCTAATATCCTTTTTTTCAATAGTCCCACATCGGATATGAGACAAGAGATAAAGTAGTTTATAATTATTTTCATGAAACCATAAAAGTAATCGAAGCTAGCCTTTTTAGGAGAGGAATCCGTAGCTAATTATAAACTATTTTAATTCATGCTATTCTACCAAAGACTTAGTATATTGCTATGCGAATATATTGCCGGAGTTCTGTTACCCAATTTCCGGATGGAGGGCATTACAATTTCGGTCATAATGCAATGTTTGTGTGACTGAGTACACCTAATTGGCATGACACTGCATTGACCCTTGCACTTGCTGAGTACTTATCTTGCAACGTATTGCTATTTTTATCTCACACACTCCTTTGGCAGTTATGTGACACTTTATTGTTGTTGTCAAACATTTTAATATGCATTACGCATGTCTGAAATGTTTTTGCTACCAGGTTTCATATTTAAGTATAGTGTAGATGAAATCTTGAAATATATTATTTGAACAGTCTAGATTATGTTTCAACATAGAACATGGGTATATATTAAGCTTATCCGATTGAACAATGAAAAAAAACTGCAAGCAACACCTGTCTATAAATTCACATGCATGAAATGTCTGTGTTTATGATATGTGATCATGATTTCCATCATTCTTAGCAACCATTTTGATCAATAATAATTGTCTCTATCAAAATATGATCTCTTTGGTCACATGGCAATTACAAGTTGACCTACGACATGTCAAGCATATGGATTGATGATTGTAATAAAGTATCCCATTGTAGCGTCGTGGTAGGGGCGTTAACAGTAACTATGGCAGCAAGCCTATTAATAGGTGTTGTGCTCTGACAAGATCCTGAGTGGATTAATTCTATTCTCAAGTCTGATTTGTAGAATTCCAATTTTTATGATAGTCTATCTATAATTATGTTGTCCTGTTGTCCGTCTACTTCAAGCGATTCTTAAATTTCTTAAGCTGCTCATGTAAATGGTACAAATTGTTCAGATACCTAGGTGTCTGGCTTTGATGACCCTGGCCATGGCAAGGGGCAAGAGTAGGTGGAAAATCAGGCTAAGAACGGAAAAGGAGTATGAGGTCTCTGTTTCTTGATATTTTCAAGGTTCTATTGTTAAGAAGTAACCCCATATCATTAAGAAAGCCTCATATTTGAGCACTTGCCGAGTTTTTAAGTACTTGAGCATGTCTATTTGGGCCATCACAATGGCCCTTCAAATTTTGTTTAGGTTTTTATAAATTAGTGATGCCTACACCGTGAAAATATATTGCTGTCTAGTTAGTTTTAATTGGTTTTTTTTTTAAGGGTGCTTCTGTACAATTTTGAATGTAGTTGTTTTATGCAGTTATTTTGGTTTTTGTTGCTATTTCGTGTTTTACTGTTGATGATTCACCTGTCATCCATCCCGTGCTGTTCTTTAGTCATGACTTCTTGATGCTGATTTCTCTTTCTCCACTGTGTGTTATTCCTCAAGGAATGAGGTAAATTTGTTGTCAAGGTGGTAAATTCATTGTCCACTCTTTATGGTGAACCTGCAATATATATGCATCTTTGACTTTGGAGTAGTCTTGGATGTAAGTGAACTTATGGAAGTAATTTGTATATGGTCCAACTTCTCTTACTGCAGGCACTTTCCTAATTTGTAGGTGAAATATGTTAGATGTTGTTCTCTCCCTTAGGAAATTTGCAGGACATGTTCTGTAGTCATGCAGTGGGTCCACAACGCTAGCCGCGATCTTTACACCTTAATCATCTTGAGGTGTCAGATTTATATGCTTGGAACTGCACACTGAGAAACTAACAGATGAGATGAATACATTTATGTTTTGACTTATTCATTAGAGGTTGAACCCTCCCTCCCTCTTGTCCTCTCGGGAAAGTTCTTGTATTCAAGCAATGGCCAATTGTTTCGTGTATCCACTTCATTAGTCGTGCTCTCCATACCCTAAACATTAATAGCTGATTGATCATATGGTTCATGGAGCTCTCACCCAGGAATCAAGCGGTTGAGATGAACAAATTTTTGACTAAGGTTATGAGCCATTTCGTGTTGAGACTGTTTACTGATCTTGGTAATTATAAAATTTTTCTTCTTTCTTCCACCAGTCTCATTAGCTATGTGCATGGACACAGCCACAACAACGTGGACACGACGCAATAGCAAGTGGGAAATTCTTACGCATACACAAGAAATGCATGTCTGATACACATGTAGGCATGTATGTTGTCTGCCACAGTTCATCTCTATGGTATAAGTGTTTATGCTACATAGACCATCATTGCCTAGTAACTTATACTTGGTTGCTATCCATTTATGCAATCTAAAATTATGCATAAATGGAGTTGAAAATTGTTAATAAATTGTCAGATCATTGATTAAACCTCGATCATGTGAACTCTTTATTTTTAGGATGATGGTGTGAAGATGAAAACAGATTCGACAAATTTTTGTTTCAAGTTTCTTGACAAGTCCTCCACTTTTCCAGGTGTTGGCAAGAGTTGTCTTCTTCTACGTTTTTCTGATGGGTCCTTCACCACCAGTTTCATTACAACAATTGGGTAGGTTCTTTTTGCTGGTGGAATACTCCTCTAAACTGTATATTTTCTTTCTGTTAGCTTCTATAGTTGAAAATCTGCAGATACTCATTTCTGAGGATGCCCATTTTGACTATGCACACCATTTTGTTTACTCGATTTTAGCCATTTCTGATTGCATAAGCACTACCTTTTACAGAATTGACTTCAAGATAAGGACTATCGAACTGGATGGCAAGAGGATCAAGTTGCAGATTTGGGATACAGCTGGACAGGAGCGGTTTCGAACTATTACAACTGGTAGATCTTTTTTCTTTTAATCTTCTTTGTTGTGTGTTACTCTTGTACTAGAAATTTATCTTTTGTAAATGATACTTTTGATTGCTGTTAGGAGCATCTTTCCAAATAAACTCAGATAATAATTGATACATGGTGCGCTATTAAACCCTAGAATACTCTCTTAGGTGTCAGTTGGAGAGGGGTTAAGAGGAGGATTAAAGGGGTTTAACCTGTCCTTTAACTGCCCAGCAACTAAAATGATGCTAACCCTTCTGAACGGGTTAAACTCAAGTTAACTTGTTGTAAAGGGGGGTTAACAAATCCGCCTCTTGAGGTGGATTAAAATCTAGCCGGTCTTCACAAAAAAGATAGGTTAAACTTTTATAGTATGTTTTCTTTCTTTATTTATTTTTTAAATATCCTTACTGATCCTTTGTTAATTGCAAATGTAAAATTAGTTAACCTTTATTCAAACCCTTACTTTATTTTTATCTCAAGCAATATTTGACTTACTTAAACCCTCCAAAATGAGTTAACTATATTCCTTTCTCTAATTCTTCTTCTTTAATCCCTCGTCAATCATAACCTTAGTGACTAGAACGAAGAAAGGTCTAAACTCTAAAGTTAAAATGAATTGGGTATTTTGTAGGTATATGGGTTCTTGGGCACTAGAATGGCTTTCGATTAAACGCTGGAGTAGATTAGAGTGCTAATATCCATCAATTTCTGGTCCACTGTCCACATGGTCTTTACATAATTTCGAAATACATATTCTTTAAGGATGGAAACCTTTGGTGTTGTGATCGATGATTATTGGGGCTGTCTCTAGTAATCTATTAGAACTGTAAGATCGTTGATTCCTTAGCATTTGATGCATCAGCGAGAAGCCTCCTAAGCATTTGGATTTTGCTTCCCTTAATCTGATTTGTTTTAAGATTGAAGGGAAAATTTTATAGGACTAGTATTAGGCCAGTTTTATTATATGGTACGGAATGTTGGGTTATAAAGAAATGTTATTCACAGAAAATAAGTGTAGCAGAGATGCGCATGCTTTATTGGATATGCAGCAATATTAGGAGAGATAAAGTGAGAAATGAAGATATTCGTGCTAAGATATGTGTAGCTCCCATCGGTGAGAAGATGCGAGAAAATCGCTTACGATGGTTTGGTCATGTGCAATGTAGACCTACAAATGCACCAGTTCGACGAGGGGAGTTTATCAATGTAGGACAAGTTAAAAGAACGAAGGGAAAACCGAAGAAAATATGGATGGAGGTGATACGAAAAGATATGGATTCTAAAGGTTTAAATGAGGAGATATTACTTGATAGAAATGAATGGAGAAGGACTATCAAAGTGATCGATTCGGCGTGATTCTTTTTTTTTGGTTCATGTACCCTACCCAAATACTTGGGATAAAAGGCTTAGTTGTTGTTGTTTTAGGTTGTTTAATAATAAGCATAAGTCATTATGAATGCTCATATAGTTTGGCCCATTATATTTTTGTCTTACTTGGATATAAGTTTAAATTCTCCCGATTGTTGCATAGTGATGCTCTGTTCTGGGTTTCTTTTATAAGAGCAATGTCCTTAAAAACCAACGCTGTGTTTTCTTTTCATCTGCAGCATATTACCGAGGGGCCATGGGTATCTTGCTTGTTTATGATGTCACTGACGAGTCTTCTTTTAACAGTAAGCATCCCTTCCCTCAACTTTTACATGTGAATATTTAGCAAATATACTCTTGTCTGTTCCTAATTTTGCTTGTTTATTCAACATTCAGATATAAGGAACTGGATCCGGAACATTGAGCAGCATGCCTCTGATAATGTCAATAAGATACTTGTGGGCAACAAGGCTGACATGGATGAAAGCAAAAGGGTAAGCTTGGGCTCCTTCTCCTATTAAGGACAAATTCATTCAATTTCCTTTATTTTCATTCTGTAACATGTCCACTCAGCCATTGGTCTCCAATGCTTGAACTTAGGATTATTTTGGTTTTAACAGAACTCTGCTGCTCACTCCTACTGTAATATACAATATTCCACTGGGTTACCTAAGATGATTCCGAATTTATGAAATTTAGTTTCATGAGCAAATATTTAAAAACCTACTTGTGCTTTTCAGGCGGTGCCTACATCCAGAGGACAAGCTCTTGCTGATGAATACGGCATCAAGTTCTTTGAAACTGTAAGCTGTGCTTTTTCTGAATCGTCTTTTCAATTATAATGACAATCCCATGTTACTATAATCGATTTCTTTTGGCTGCAGAGCGCAAAGACGAATTTGAACGTTGAACAGGTTTTCTTTTCCATAGCTAGAGACATTAAGCAGAGGATTTCGGAAACTGATAACAGACCTGAGGTAGGAGTCTCTCATCAATGGCTGAACCTATAAAACCCTACTTCTTTCTCAAACCTTCATGCTTCAATGTTATCGTTCTATTTTTGCAGCAACAGGCAATTAGGATTAACCAACCGAACCAGGCGGCTGAGGGGCAAGCAGCCCAGAGAAACGCCTGCTGCAGTTGAAATTATTCAGAAGTGGAGATCGAGCATTACTTACTGCGTAAACTAATTTGCCGGATATATAGATGAAACAAAAATTATGTAAGGAGATAAAAGATGGATCTTATGGCTGACGTTTATATTGTGATCCTATCATTCTTTTAGCTACTTGCTCGTAGTGTGGAACATAGCCATTTGAATTATTGACATAATTAACTCGGGAACGTAATTTAGCTTCACTGGTGTGTTTCTCTGTGTACATGCTGCTTGTAGCTGGCAAAGTTTTGGCCTTTGCCTCGAAGTTCAGACTACAACGTACTGCCTACTTGGTTGCAAGGTATGACCATTTGTGCATTGATTGATTGGAGTCTTAAGTTGTATTCTCATAATTGTTGAAATCCTTAAGCATTGGCTAAGTGTGCAATATTTTCGTCTTCTAGAAATTCAACTTTCAGTATAAGATTTCTAGAAATATTGTATTATTTTATTTGGTTAATTTAAATATTCCTTTCGATGCGATATTACAATGTATAAAATCTTAAAATATTATAGGAGTACGAAATATTTTTTGAGATTTGGTTGGTGTTCAGCCACCTTGTTGATGTAGGGGCGCACGTGCGTCCGCTTGCTTGCTTAGGGGTGTACATAAAATTTCTTGGCAATGGTTGATGGATCGTAGGGGTTGCTTAGTGAGTATCGGTTGTTTTCATTTCTTTTTTGTCAAAAAGTCGAATTAATACAATTATTCATTTTTGTCAAAAAGTTGAACCGAATCGATTAGAAATTAAAATCGAAATCGAACCGAGTTAAATTAAATTGTTTCGGTTTCGATTAGAAATTGGAAATCGAACAGAAATTGGAAATCGAACGGAGCTAAGTTAAATTGTTTCGGTTTCGATTAGAAATTGATTCGGTTTCAATTAGGAGTTGAAATCGAAACCGAAAGTGAATCGAAATTCGATTTGGTTAGAACTGAATTTTGAATAAAAATTATTTAAAAGTTTTAATTTTAATTGTTTAGTAATGTATTCAATTTGTTTTGAATTAAAAGTTTTAATTTTAATTGTTTAGTAATGTATTCAATTTGTTTTGAATTTATTATCTACGTGTATAAATATAAAATTTTTAAACAGGCCAGTTTTGATTTTCAAAACTCGAAATCGAAAATCAACCGGTTCAGTGTTGTTTGTTTGGGTTGTTATTTCGTTTTTCACTGAACTCTTGTTACTCCCTAGTTCGGTGTACATAAAAATTCTTATTTTTAAAATTTAGTATGGGCTTAAAAAAAAAAAAAAAAAAAAAAAATTAGTATGGCTTACTTAGAAATTGTGTGTTCTTATAAAAAAAAAGATGGGTTCATTTAAAATTTCCCAAAGAATTCTCCATACTACAATCAAATGAAAAATTAAGATGAGAAGTCTGAGTAACCTGCCAATTCTTCAGAGAGAATTACTAGATGCGCCCCATATTTTTATAATTTTCTCTAAAAGAACTTTTAGAGCTCACTCAGAAAAACATGGTGCGCATCTAGTAATTCTCTTCTTCAGCAAAACAAAGCGACTCAATTAATCGGCTTAATTACCTTCCTAATCAGTACACTTAAAATCAATTAACACTAAATGCCTGTAGAAACAAGGAGAATCCGCTGGAGGCTTCCTCAAAACTGCGGTTAAAAGAGCACCCAATGACCAGGTGCCACGTGTACCTTATATTGTTAAAAAAAAGACCAAGTAATAAGTAAAAATAGACTCCCAGAAGCTTGGAGAAGGGGGGAGAGAGAGAGAGAGAGAGGCAAGCTTTTTTAGTTCTTCAAATTTCGGATAAAAAAGTAATAATAATAATAGATAAAGGCATGAATAATCTTCGATCATCTACACTAGAGTGAGGGTTTAGCTCCCAAAGGTACGATCTATCCCCACAATCCGACCAAATTTCTCCCTTTTTTTCCCTTTTCACGTAGTTTTTGTTCGTTTCTAATTAATTTTCAATCATTTGTTAGGATTACGATCTGCATGATTTCGCGCTTTTGATCAATTTTTCATTTTCTTTGGCAGGAATTTAGTATTTGATCTCGTTAAATACCTACAATTTTGATATTTGGTCAAGATATCAGAGAATGGGTTGGTTTAAGGCAGCTTCTAGTGTAGCAAGGGTAGCAGTTAGGCGAAACCTAATTCAATCCCATCACCATTTCACGAGACAACGAATCCTTGTTCAATCTTTCCATTCCACTGCATGGCGACCCAAGGCGGCCGAATCGGCCGCCCCCGTTCCCCGCGCCGTCCCGCTATCTCGCCTCACTGACAGCTTTCTCGATGGGACGAGCAGCGTGTACCTTGAGGAGCTCCAGAGAGCTTGGGAAGCTGACCCGAATTCGGTCGACGAATCGTGGGACAACTTCTTTAGGAATTTCGTCGGTCAAGCTTCCACTTCGCCGGGGATTTCCGGGCAAACCATACACGAGAGCATGAGGTTGCTCCTTTTGGTTAGGGCTTATCAAGTGAATGGCCACATGAAGGCCAAGTTGGATCCTTTAGGGTTGGAACAGAGGGAGATTCCCGAAGATTTGGATCCGGTGCATTACGGGTTCACGGAGGCGGATTTGGACAGAGAGTTCTTTATTGGGGTTTGGAGGATGGCAGGGTTCTTCTCGGAGAACAGACCCGTGCAGACTTTGAGGGAGATTTTGAACAGGCTCGAGCAAGCTTATTGCGGGACCATTGGGTATGAGTACATGCATATCCCTGATAGAGAGAAGTGCAATTGGTTGAGAGATAAGATTGAGACGGTTTGCCCTAGGTCATACAGTCCGGATCGCCAGCTGGTTATGCTAGATAGGTTGATTTGGAGCACTCAGTTTGAGAATTTCTTGGCGACCAAGTGGACTGCAGCGAAAAGGTTTGGTCTTGAGGGCGGGGAGACACTTATCCCGGGCATGAAGGAGATGTTCGATAGGGCGGCTGATCTCGGGGTGGAGAGCATTGTGATTGGGATGTCTCACAGAGGAAGACTCAATGTGCTGGGTAATGTTGTGAGGAAGCCTTTGAGGCAGATATTTAACGAGTTCAGCGGGGGGACGAAGCCTGTGGCTGAGGTTGGGTATACAGGGACCGGTGATGTTAAATACCATCTCGGTACTTCTTACGATAGGCCTACCCGGGGTGGCAAGAGGATTCACCTGTCTTTAGTTGCGAACCCTAGTCATTTGGAAGCTGTGGATCCAGTTGTGGTTGGAAAAACACGTGCGAAGCAGTACTACTCAAATGATGCGGAGAGGGTGAAGAATCTGGGAGTGTTGATTCATGGAGATGGAAGTTTTGCCGGGCAAGGTGTGGTCTATGAAACTCTTCATCTGAGTGCTCTTCCCAACTACACCACCGGTGGGACGATTCATATTGTGATCAACAACCAGGTTGCTTTTACTACTGATCCAAGGTCTGGCAGGTCCTCACATTATTGTACGGATGTTGCCAAAGCCTTGAATGCTCCAATTTTCCATGTAAATGGGGACGATGTAGAAGCAGTGGTCCATGTTTGTGAACTAGCAGCTGAATGGAGGCAGAAATTCCACTCAGATGTGGTTGTAGATATAGTTTGTTACCGTCGTTTTGGTCATAATGAGATCGATGAGCCCTCGTTCACGCAGCCTAAAATGTATAAGGTACGCCCCTTTCCACATCCTCATTTAAAATTTTCATTTTCCCTATATTCAGATGGAATTTTCTGATAATTAAAGCTTTCTGCAGTGATGCAATCTCACTTTATGCTTGTGCATAACATAATGAATTTTTGGAGAGAGAATAAAACAATATCTTTCGGAACTAAATTGTCGCATATATTACTTACTGGTTTTCCTTTTATTTGTCTCCCCATGGATTTGCTCAAGTAAAGTCCATTCACCGAGTGTGATTAGGATAAGCAGTAGAGGGAAATACTCGAAATCTTTACATAGCCAAAAAAAAAAAAAAAAGAATTAGAAACTTATTTTAGCTGAATTAGTTTGTTAATCAGCATGTGTTTTTTTTTTAAAACACCATCCGTTATGTTCCATTACAGGTCATTCAGAATCATCCAAAGTCATTAGATATTTACCAAAATACACTTTTAGAATCGGGCAAAGTCTCTAAAGAAGATATTGAGAGGATAAACAATAAAGTTAATTCTATCCTGAACGAGGAGTTCAATAAAAGCAAGGACTATGTTCCAAAGAAGAGGGACTGGCTTTCAGCGTATTGGGCAGGATTCAAATCTCCTGAACAGATCTCACGTATACGAAATACTGGGTATTACGAACTTTCTTTTGTAAATTCAAGTGTTCTCATTATCTTTCTCCTGTTTTTTTCCCCTGTTTAGTAAATTTGTCCTGCTTTCAGAGTAAAACCTGAGGTACTTAAAAGTGTTGGGAAAGCCATTACAATCATTCCTGAAAATTTCAAGCCTCATAGAGCAGTAAAGAAGATCTTTGAGCAGCGTGCTCAGATGATAGAAACTGGAGAAGGGATTGACTGGGCAGTTGGGGAGGCACTTGCTTTTGCAACCCTTATCGTGGAAGGTAACCATGTGAGGTTGAGCGGTCAGGATGTTGAAAGAGGCACATTCAGCCATCGACATGCAGTCATTCACGACCAGGAGACTGGAGAGCAGTACTGCCCTCTAGACCATATTGTTATGAATCAAAACGAGGAGTTATTTACAGTAAGCAACAGGTACGTTTTAAATCTTTGTGCGCCTTTTGTGTTTTATTTAACGAAGCTAAGACGTGCTAGTAATAGGAAACATTTCATTACTCTTTTTGAATGCTGTGTAGCGTAGGCGCTAATGCATTGGCTTTCCCTGCAGTTGATTGATTTATTGAAAGAATCAAGATTTGAATTGACATCTATTTCAGTTGAGTTGGTCTAGATATGATGAAAATTGTCATTTAATCATTAATACCTCTTAAAAAAAAGAACTCTTTACCTTAGGTCATTGATTGAGCATTTTGACCCTGGCAACTGTTAGATGTAGTGGGCATTGATGTTATACACACTCCTTGAAAGTTAACTTCACTGGAGAATTATGTATCCGTCTTGTCTGTGCAGGAAATTTTTCTGTTTTGGCAGCAAAGAAGCCAATTTTCTCAATAGAATTGGGTTTCCAAAGCCTTCCGTCCTCATATACCCTAGGGTTAATTTGCCCTTTGATCTAGCGGGTATAACTTGTGCTGTTTTCAGAAATTGTTAGTTTTAAATGAAGGACAAACGAAGTCTAAAATTCATAATTTTTTGTCCTATAATAACCAAGGTGTAGATGAAGATGATGAGGTTGGATCATAATTTTTAATGGATAATTAAGTTTTAATGGATAAAGTGGAATATTACTGTCAGTGCAGGAAATTTTTCTGTGCTGATAGTGCACGTCCATTAATCTCATTTTACTGTCATATGCTTGTACTTGATTGTATTGGGATTGAATCTTACATCTAGTAAGTTCTTTCTTCCAAAAAGGATCACGAGGTTTTTAATATTGAAATCTCAGGAGTTGTAATGGTCTTCGATGTCATGCCTCCGTATCATGTTTAAAACAAATCAAGGCATAGTTTACACAGGCTAGCTAAGGCTGGGTTTTTTGAGTTCTTAATTTATTGTTTTTCTCCCACCTGGTTATAGTTTCTCAAAAACAGATGTTTTTATTATTGTCCAGTGTAGCAAGCTGCTGCCACATCATCCTTGGTGCCTCATGTCAGATTCAATTTGCTCGAGTGTAGCAATTTGCCAATCAGGATGCAATCTACCTACTTTACCTGAATCTGGCGACGTACTGTAGCATGAGCAGCTCATACTGTAGGCAAGCTGAAATTTTTGCTGGCAGTTGCACGTAACGAGATTGTATAAATCTTGTAGTTACTTTATATAATGATTCTTTTGCATGGCAACATGTGCAAAATGAAACTGACTACTGAAGCTAACTAGTATTGTTTGAAGATTTTAATCTGCTACTCTGCACAAATATTGGCCTACTATGGTCATATTTCACGTTTCCTTGGTGAATATTTTGCCACTTCATCTGTAATTTACTGAATTACTGGCTTTGTATTTTGCTTGATTCACAGAGGAGTTATTATTTCTTTTGCTTCCTAGGACCTACATGGATGCTTGAAGATATGTGCAGCCGCATGTACTGTTCAAATTCTATTATGGATGAATTGAGCACAAATATTAACCAAAACTTTCTTGTGCAGCTCACTTTCGGAGTTTGCAGTCCTTGGCTTTGAATTAGGCTACTCGATGGAGAATCCCAATTCTTTGGTACTCTGGGAAGCTCAGTTTGGTGACTTTGCGAATGGGGCTCAAGTAATATTCGATCAATTTTTGAGTAGTGGGGAGTCAAAATGGCTCCGCCAAACTGGACTTGTTGTATTGCTTCCTCATGGTTATGATGGTCAAGGCCCAGAGCACTCAAGTGCACGATTAGAACGTTTCCTCCAGGTACTTTGTGTAGCTCTTGGTATATGTACCTCTATTTAAATTGTTTTCTTTAGATCATAACTTCCATAAATCAGTCGTTTCGGTTACTGGTGATGGATATCAAGCTGCCTTTAGCTATGAGTTCAGTTCAAGCGACTAACTCAGCATATTATCTTGATATTTTACATTTCTTGTTGGTCTGCTCCCTTTAATTTCATTAACTGTTTATATTTTCAAGTGTTAAAACTGGAACATCTTGTCCAAAGTCTTTATTCAAATCGCTGACGAATCAAACTGGCCTTATTAAAGTTACTGATGGATCAAAGTTGCCTTTATTCAAGATAAGGATGCATGGATAGGCTTTTTGATGTGGAGAAGTTTAAAAAATTACAGAATCATTATAAATGGAGACCATTTGATGCTCCGGGGTTTTCTATCTTCTTCTATTTTTAAAATGAAACTCTCATGTTTTATTCTTTAACGTTATTAAAGAATGATAAATTGCTCATCAACAAAGTATTATTTTTTTTCTCGAAAGGTTATCTTAAAGTGCTGTGTTTCTTCATTGTTAGCCAGTTTATACTTTTTTACTTCAGGCTCTCTGCCATTTCTTTCTTCGTTCTATATCCGTGAAGTATGTGTGACTGTTATGTTACTGCAATAGGACTTGTTAACTTTAGTTCATTCCAAGCTCTGTGGAAATTTAATTGCAAATTTTATCTATAATTGTTTTGTCATCACTAAACGCAAGAATTTTCATGCAGATGAGTGACGACAACCCTTATGTTATTCCTGAAATGGAACCAACTCTCCGGAAACAGATCCAGCAGTGCAATTGGCAAGTTGTCAATGTCACAACACCTGCAAATTATTTCCATGTTTTGCGTCGTCAGGTTTGTGGTTTTTAACCATCCATGTTTCTGATGATGATGAAAAATCTTTTTATTGAATGTCTGGTTCTTTCAGATACATAGAGATTTTCGGAAACCTCTAATAGTAATGTCTCCCAAGAACCTGCTTCGCCATAAGGACTGCAAATCACATCTATCAGAATTTGATGATCTTGAAGGCCATCCAGGATTTGATAAACAGGGAACACGATTCAAACGCCTCATTAAAGATCAGAACGATCACAAAGAGGCTGAGGAGGGTATTAGCCGGTTGATCCTATGCTCTGGAAAGGTCTGTAGCTTCTACTATATCTTGACTAATTGTTACGAAATCTCATATCTTATATGCCTTTAGTGGGAATTAAGGTAGATATTGTCCCTTATATTTATGTGACTTTCCCCTCATTGATTTATTCTTTGCAGGTGTATTATGAGCTAGATGACGAGCGGAAGAAGGCTGAGCGCAAAGATGTTGCTATATGCAGAGTTGAACAGCTTTGCCCATTCCCCTATGATCTTGTTCAGAGGGAGTTGAAGCGATATCCAAGTACGAGAAAGTTTATACTTAGCTTCTTACACGTTTGTTCAGACACACACGTGCACGCTTTTGTGTGGGAATTTATTTTGGTTATTTCTTTATGTTATCTTGTATAGTGATGGAGATCGAATAAAATCAGTAGATAGAGTTTGAATTATATATGGTTTTTAGGAATATTGCAAATTCACGATGAGAGAATTTTTTTGGAACACACGTAGGTTTTGCAAAATTCAATTTTTTATTCATCATTAAACACAATGATCTCGGGTTGATCCGCTCCCGACCTGCGTCAGGTGTCTTTCTTGTATTAAACTAGTGGTTGATAGAGATAGACGCCCCGTAAGGCTGATATATCCATTGGTGTTCATTGGCACAAGGCGCTTATGCTTTGCGTTCTCGTTTTAGGGCTTCTTGCTATGCCCATACATCACAATGAGTTAAGTGGTAGAGACCTTCGTAAACTCTTTAGCTTGTAGTAGGGTAGAGTTGCAGTCTGCAGTGTAGTTTAGTTTTTGAGTGAGAGCAACATAGTTAATGCACGCCGCCGCCGCCGCGGGCTTCTTGCTATGCCCATGCATCACAATGAGTTAAATGGTAGAGACCTTCGTAAACTCTTTAGCTTGTAGTAGGGTAGAGTTGCAGTCTGCAGTGTAGTTTAGTTTTTGAGTGAGAGCAACATAGTTACCTCACCCCCCCCCCCCCCCCCAAATACATCACCATGGTTACATGGTGTAGGCCTTCGTAAACTCTCTAGCATATAGTAGTGTCATTCTGTATTCTGTAGTGTAGTTTAGTTCTTGAGAGGGAGAAGTACATAGTTTATGCATGCATATAGTTTCCATGTCAAACTCAACTTGCCATTCGCCATACCACTTGAGTCCAGCCTTCGACAGCACGTCCTCCTGCAGAGCCTGCATGCCCTTGGTTACATAATGTGAACTTATACGCAACCTGATCTACGTCAGTACTATCGATAATGTAGCATTAGATTAGATTGCTACTTTGGTAAACTGAGCCTTTTTCCTCTTTTTGATTTGTCGTTCCAGATGCAGAGATCGTGTGGTGCCAAGAAGAACCGATGAACATGGGTGCATATAGCTACGTGAACCCTCGCCTCGCCACTGCCATGCGGTCACTAGGCCGAGGATCATTTGAGGACATAAAGTACGTTGGGAGGGCACCATCGGCCGCCACCGCCACAGGTTTCTACTCCCTACATGTACAGGAGCAAACTGAGCTTGTCAAGAAGGCTCTGCAGCCAGAGCCAATCAATTACCCTTACCGATACTCAGTTGCTGCTGGAGCCCCATGAGTGAGTGTTTACAAAATAAATTCGATAATTGTTGAAATACTACTGTTTTTTTTTCCTTTGTATATTTCCATAATATCTGTTCTGAGCAGGGTTTGCTACTTTAGTATCCCACTTCCCACAGTTTTGTGAGTGATGTTAGTTGATTGATCAATGCCTTCGTTTGATAGAGCAATATATTGATTTTTTGCGCCCGTGTGCGTGCACGTGCACACACAATATATTATTCCACCCATGCATATATAATTTTAAAAAACTTTTCTTTTGGATTATGAGCTTGACTTATTTTAGTTTTGAATTGATCTTCCACTGAATATATACAAAAATAATGGTTCTTGGTGAATATATTTAAATTGATGAAAAAATAAATAAATTTTAAATTTATGAAATTTGATTCTAAAGAAAGTAAGGAGTTAGTAATTGTGATTTAAAAAAAAAATTGAAAGTGATAACTTTTTTTTGCCACAACTTCATATAACTTAGTTATACGAGGTGGTGGTTCATACGCAGAAATACATGTGCATTTATGCATATGCACATTGATGCTCACATGTACGCTCGTGCACATGAAATTGGTCTTCTATAATATTATAATATTAGTTGAGTATGAATACTACGAGCAATTCATGTATTCTTTAGATATAATTTACGTTTCATAAATTATATATAAATAAACTTTCATAAGAATTATAAATTTAATTTAACCATGGAATAGTTAAATTTACCATCTTACTTTTTTACCTGTTTTAAGTTTTTCACTCATGTTTAGTATAAATGTATATCAGTTTCAATGATGCAAGAGATTGTGAGAAGATGCTCAGACTAATTAATATAAACATTAACTGCATGCAGTTTGATGCATGCTCTGCTCTCTGCCACATGCTCTCTCTCAGGCCTGCACTGTGCTCTGCATGCTCTCCCTCTGCAACTACAATCATACCAAGCCCATAGTAGAAAAAACTAAACAGAATAAAAATAATAATAATAATAGTCTCATCAACTTATATCCAAAACTCTGTCAATAAACGTATATAACAAGCAAATATACAATAAAAGCCCCTGCCTTCCGGCTACAGTACCCCCCTCAGTACATTGCTACAGTTGTTTTCTTTAGTAAACCCCCTCTCTCTCCTCTGTCACAAAATACTCACATCTAACTACAATTTTTATAATAAATTAACAAATTAATGAATGACTCAGCAAAGAATCCTCGAAACAATAAAAAACTTTTGTACACTTACTCCCCATGCACGCCAGTATCCATTTCATCTCTGTCTTTTTAAAAACTGTCAAACTGTACCCCAAAAAACCAAAAAAACAAAATTAATTCTTTAATTTCTAGTCAAAATCTAGCAGACTGGTCTAAGCAGCAAATTTGTTTTGTTGTTGCTGCAGCAACTCCGCATTTGGATTTGGATTTGGATTTGAATTTGGGTTTGGGTTTGGATTAGGGTTAGAGCTAGTTTGGTGGTCCAAGTCTCCTGGCTGTTGCTGGTACTTGGCCACCTTCAGAAGATGATGATGATGACTACGACGAGGATGGAGCTGTACAGTGAAGAGAGAGGAGACAGGCCTGTGGTCCGAGAATCTGGACTCGCCCCGCACGTACCACTTTTGACTCACTCCATCTCCTCGCCATAGAATCCGATCACACCTGCTCAGCTAACACCAACCCCATGTTACATCTAATTATGATCAAAGCAGCGAACAACTTTATACATGAAAAAGTGTAATTATTAAGGATTTATTATATATATTATTATTATTATTATATATATATATATATATATATATGAGAAAACGGGAACTTCACCGCTAACGAAGGGAGTTATATATATATATATATATAATTTTCTATATACATATATATATATATACATATATATATATATATATATATATGAGAAAATGAGAATTTTATCGGCAGTAAAGGAAGTTTCATTACCGTTATGTAGGTGACCCAATAAAATTATTACACGTAACGTCACTCAAGATAACATATAAAAGAACTCACTTAACCACTTTTTGAGTGGCGCCACGTATAATAATTTTATTGGGCTATCTAAGCGGCGGTGAAGTAACTCCCTTCACCACTGGCGAATTTCCTGTTTGCTCTCTCTCTCTCTATATATATATATGTGTGTGTGTGTGTGATTATTTTAGGTGAGCCACCAGTTCAGGAAAAGCTAAGTGAGCTAGCGACAAAATTATAATGATCCAATAATTTTTCTTCAATTTTTTTTAACAATTACTATCTTTATCTCCTTAACTTCTTTCGGATTAAATTTTATAAATTTTGAAGTTCATTTACTCTTTCATCAAGTGCATATGAAATCTTTTATTCGTTGAAAGCCGTTAATTTTGCATTAATTTGATGGAATACCAAATCAAAACTAAAAACCAAGAAATTGGGTATGAGTGAATCTTAATGGGTTGATATCATAATCCAAAAAATAATTTTTAAAAAAGATTATTAGAGATATTAGAAATAAACTGCAGATCAAATAATTTGTGTGAGCCGCCAGCTCATTTCTATTTCCATTTCTCTCTATATATGATTCAAAGAATACAGTCTCATTGACTGCATATTATATGCTTAATTAATCAATTGATCACAAGGTACAGAGTACATTACATATGACTAATCTTCTCCACTTTTAAGATTAGAATCTAATTAAGTGCTAATCTCATCGACAGATGTGCAAAGGTTATCACCAATGTCATACTTTGACTTGGATTAGGCCTTAATTATATGGATTAATTAGGAGAGGCCGGTTACCAAGACCAATTAACAACTATATTAAGTACTGATACTTGCTAGACTGTTACCGATTAGGCACTGATTTGTCCCATTCGGACCGGTTCATCTGTAAATCTCTATATATTAATAGCTTAAGCATCTTATGTTATGTAATTAGTCAGGTTCCCAAGAAAATTGGGAAGTGTTAATTAGTCAATATTTGTCTAATATATTTTATTAATCCACATAATCAAGATTTAAAATTAATGTAATTGAAATTTTCATCAAACGGTCTACCATTATTTTATTTTATTTTATTTTTTAGCTAATTCAGATTTCGTAGTAGGACAAAGTTTAATAATTCAAAAAAATTAATTAAGGGGAGATTAGTACTAACCAAGCTGGTGTCCTAGGTTTCTCTTTCGATTTGGATTGGTTGACTGCATAGCGATCAGAATTAGTAACAAATTTGTAAGTCGGAGGGAAATCTATTCTCCCTTCTTCCCATCCTTCAAATATTCGGCCAGTCTTTTGCTCGATTCTCAGCTGCATCAGTATATATATATATATATATAATTAACAAATATATAATCGTGTTTCTTAATAATAATAATATAAAATACTGTAATTTTTTTTCTCACCTGGTCCTTTTCTAGCAAAGTTTGCCAATCGTTCTTCTCTAGCAAGTCATGTGTTTCGCTACAACTTGCGGCGAGTCTATAATTAAGATCTCCGAGCCATATAATTTTGCTACAAAATTCAAAATTTATAAATAATTTCATTAACTATAGCTAAATATATATATATATAGAGAGAGAGAGAGAAAGAGAGAGAAAGAATTCAAGAGCTCACTCGTGTTCTAGAATTGTATCGGGCGAGAGTGCAAATGGCCTTGAGAACCTATTCGTTAACGGAAACCGAGTCCTCTTCAAGATCTCCGTCACGTCCGAGTTCCTCCTCACTTCATCTCCATCCTTCTCCCCTGATGTCAAGTGCGTGCACACGAAGCAAAATGTTGTTGCTCTAATTGTCATGCTAATTGAAACTGATCCCTACAATAAATGAAAATTACAAAATCTCAATTAACATAAATGTTATAATACAAAACAATTTTCTTCAACTATGTAACTTTAAATAGAAAATAAAAAGGAAAGTTCTATTTGAGCACATTTTTTTGCACAGTGGGCCCACCTCCTAAGTTGAAAAAAATTACAAGTCTGTCATTACTTGGTATGGCCATATTTTTTTATTCTGGTTAGGAATAAATCTCTGAAAGACTAATACAGGAACCGTGTGAAAATTGTTCGGGGAGACTAAGACCGGACTTAGAAAGTTTGGCTCACTCAGTAAAGTGGCGTGCTCAAATAGAATTTGCCAAACAAAACAATAACATCCCTATAGGGTCATTTAGGGAAGGTACCTTATTTCCGATGTACCCCATAATGCCCCTGCCAACGCACGAGACTTTGAGGCTGGTCACGTGCCGCATGAGGCCGGCCCGGACCCACACGCACAAGAAAATCCCTACCATCTGCTTGCTCGCCGCCAAACAATAACGAGCCCCGCGCAAATTATTCGTAAAAAAGTCGGAGAATTCGTCTATAGAATTCGGGTCCGTGCTCGGGTAGTCGTCGTCGTAGATCGGATCCGACATCGATAACGGATCCGACATCGATAACAGATCCGAGAAGCTGACCCGCGGTTTCTGGGCCGGGTCGGGACCGGTGGCAGCGTTGTGATATTTGGGAAAAGTGTGGGCCTTTGTGGGCGGGTTGAGGGCTTGGCGTATAAGGGAGAGCCATTTGGCGGCGGGCCCCCCGTCCTCCGCTCCTAAGACGTTGCCGGCCGTTAACGGGACGATTTCTTGGAACCTGTTTGTGACGGAGAATCAGTAACGGCGTTAGGTGGTATTGAGGGTATTATTGTAATTGCAGTGACGTGACGGTGGTCTTTTATTTTTATTTTGGGAAATTATATTTGTGCATGGCATTTAACTCTTGACATCCTGGTTATTTTTTACACCAAACTACTATTTTGAAATACTATCATTAACTCTTTACGTTCAATTTTTTTTCCAAAAATATCCCTCCCCATTTTCTCTAACTCCTCATCCCGTCCGATCCCATCTTTATCCATTTTTATTTGAATCGGATGTTAATTTAAGAGCAAAAAATATTTTGGTGGGTATTAATACCCAACCAAGAAACGTGATAGTCGGGTATTAATACCCAACCAGCAAACGAAATCTCCCCCCAACAAAAGAAAACTAATTAATGATAAATTTCAAACAAATACGCATAAAAACTAAACAAAAAATTCCAAATAGTATCTTAGATTTGTCTTTTGACACCAATTGCATGTTGAAATTTTCCATTTGCATGAGAAAACTCAAAATCCAAATTTCGCTTGTCACGGTGAAATTGAAGAATTTTAAATTGTTCTAATCTTTTCAGGAACATTAATGTAAATAATTTTAGGGGGTCAATAAATCAAATCAATAATTTTGTAGAAAATATGTTTTTATTAAATATCGAAAAAATTATTTAGGATTTTAGAGAGAAAATAGAGGAGGAAGACGATGAGTTGTAGTTCCAAATTTTAAAAAGTCTTAATTTGGTATTTATAAGGGTAATTTAGTAAAAAAAATAATGGCAAACTTATAATTATTTATAAGTTTCAAAACCGTATGCCAAAAGTAAAATTCCGTGTGCAAATAGAATTTCCCTTTTATCTTAGTCGCGGTCAAATCTCTTAACTAAAAATTAGTGGGAGTAAGTGAACGTACAAGCTAGCTGTTTGACTTTTTCTCTAAAATCACATTTATGCGGCTAATTTTTGAAATTTTGCATTATAAGTCCACTTGTATTTTTATGTTGTAATTATATACAAACAAGTGACAAATTAGGAAAAAAAAATTTGGCAAAAACTTAGTTTTTTTTTTTTTTTTCCTTCTTCTTCTAGACATATTTTAAAAAGCGTAATTTTATCGAGAAAAAAAAGAATAAAATATCATAAATATTCTTTCGCCGAAAACTCCATTAAACATAAGGTAAGAGATACAACTTCAATTTTAAAGTTCCGGATTAATGTAAGCAAACAAAATCTTGATTTTTTTACAAAACTTCAAAACAAACTAGATCCATATACGATTGGCCATAACAATATTATTTAAGCAATAAACATCTATTAATTTTTTTTATAAAAGTTTTAGTTGTAGTTTTTTATAAGCTTTAATTGCTCAAAATTAATATTTCTTAGAAGCTGTCATCTAAAGTTTGGCGGTTGCTTTCTGGTTCATGAACCAGTGATTCATGCACACACACAGATACTGACCACCCAGAACTTTTTCTTGAAAAAAATATGGTCATAAAGTGAGTAAAAGACTATGATTAGTGAGAGATTAGGGATATAAGGAATAATAATAATGATTAAGGTTAAGGTAAGAGCCCTACAAATTAGAATGATGATGAGGAGGCATACCCTACAACAAAAATGTCAGCAGATGGTGTAGAGGGGGTGCTCATCAACCAATCCTCCAAGTTCAGCCCCTCCTGTGGGGCCCTCCCCCCTACATTCCAAGTCCCCACAAACACCCTGTTACCATCATTAACCCCAAATTAATTAAATTAATTAAAACTCATTAGACAAATATTATAATAAGGAGAGGAAAAAAACACAAGATAAATTTTACTGTTACATTATATCATCGATGATAGACGCATACAAAACTTATGATAATTTTCATATACGTCTCACTAACTGACATTTTATACTTTATAGTAATATTTTTGTTCAGAAAAAAAGTATAATAGAACAGAAGAATTATATTAGATAAAAGAGGGAAATTTTATTTTAGTTCCGTACTTTTTAAACACATTTGGATTAAATCTCTAATTTAACGGTTTTATGTGGTATCTTGTCCCAAACCAATTTAACAAAAATCCTTTTAACTCATCTTAGATATATTTAACATATTATCTTAAAAAATGTTATATATTGATAAAATACTCATTTTGGTGGCCATTGTACTAAATTAAGAATAATATGAGTGCTTAAATTTCCTACTAACTATTAGTATCTTAATTTCCTCATTTTCATAATAAACCGTTGATAATATAGTTTCAAAATAAATAAAATATCATTAAGTTTTTATATATTTGTTCTAATAATAAATATTAGTCAATACAAAAAATGAACTTTTTAATCATTTTAACAACTATATATAAATTTGTTTTGAACTGTTTTATTCAGAAAAATTTATAGAAAATTTTCTAGGGTGCTATTATATTTTAAAGATTTTTTTTTTCAAAGAAAGTAAAATAGCAAACAATCATTTTAAAAAGGACACTTATATTTACTGAAAAAGTAAGCATTTTTCTATCTACGATATTTCATATTTTAAAAGAAAAAGATCTCCTAAAATACATGTAAATTGAGTTACATGTATTTTTCTTAATTTAATTTAATTTTTTTTAGACGACGAGCCAAATTTAAACTAAAGTTGGCATTAAAAAAATGCATCAAAAAAATAGAGTATTTTGTTACCTCAAATTATCTGGTGAAGGGGAAGCTACACTTGGCGAGCTCATTCCAAATCTAGGGGGCCTAAAATCTTCACAACTCTCCAGCATCCAACCCCCTAAAAAAAAAAAATTCAAAAAAAAACAAGAGTAGTACTAGCTAGCCATTTTTTCTTCCCAAAATGCCCCGTCATGGTCAGAATGGGAAGAGAAATTCTTCCTTAAATACCCCGTCATGGCTATTTTGGGAAGACAAAATCACCTGAAACGCTGTCGTCCTTGTCTGAGCAGCTCTTTCTCCTCCCTTGTACTGCTCCAACTCTCCCTCCCTTTTTCGCTTTAAAAAAAAAAAAAAAAATCAAATCAAAACAAACACTCAAATTTTCCAAAAAATTATTTAAAAAGATTGAAACTTGAATGTAATTTTTTTTTTTTTTTTACTTTTGTAATCTGAATGAAACTCGTTTGCTCCGCTTTTTATGTTCAACCACTTCCTCATCACTCTCGTCGGCCATGATGAAGACTGTAACCCAAAAAACATTAAGATTGAAATATAAAAATTGTATCTTTTTACAATTAAAAAAAAAAAAATACCTTGAGATTTCTACTGCTGTTCTCAGTTCTCATTGTATCCCTGCAGCAGAGGATAGGATAAATAAAAGGAGTGAATTTTTTTTCCATTTGCAATAAAATTAAAATAATGTTATAAAAAGCCAAAGAAAAGAAAAAGTCAATATCTTTCTTTTTCTTCAAGCACACTGCTTTCTGAGACCTGGGACTTTTACAACTCGATCCAACGAGAACCAATCAAAAAGATTAAAACTTTAATGATCTATTGTATAGAAAAAATGCACAAAGTTTGCATCTTTGGTCTCCTCTCCGTACTGAAAGCAGAGAGCAAAGACCATGAAGAGATCAAACCCAACTTTTGAAACATAAGACAGTGGGTCAAATTCAGCAAAGAACTGAACTTTAAATCAATGCACGCTACAAGAACAACTGAACAACGAAAAAGATCGCTTTTTTTTTGCGAAAAAGATGAAAATTGATGTTAATTGATAAAAACCCAACTCCATAAACAAGCAATTGAATCAAGAATCAAAGGAAATGCAGCAAAAAATGAGGAATCAAACAGGAAAAACAATTATTTTTTATTTATTTTTTTTGAGGGGGGAGGAGGAGCTTACTGATAAAGTCACGCTGTTTTTTTTTGGGTAGCTTCACGCTGGGGCGGTCGATGTTGAAATGGAGAGAAGCGAACGGTGAGGGGAGGGAAAACGCTGAGCGGTGGTCAGTTGGGGGTTTATATAGCAGAGAATGCGGTCCGCTCACGTGACAGCTGCGTGATCCATCTCCGAGTCAAAGCTCAGCTGTTGGACTTTTATATGCTTTCTGATTGTTTTGCTTTTGCCCTGGATATTTAGTGTAATTACGATGCTGCCACGGAGGCGTGCGTGCGGCGCACGTTCTTTGGGATGGACGGCTGAGATTGATTGGCGGGCTACGGTAGCTGCAAGGAAATCTTTGTCGGAACGGTTCGATTAACGGAAATATTTTATGATAATTGTGATTTTTTTTTATTTATTGATTATTTTTATTTGGTTTTAGTTTCCCTTTAATTTTGAATTTTGGAGTAAAAGGCTACAAAGCAATGAGATTGAGATCTAGAGGAGTAGGTGGACACATCATTTTCAGTAGGCAAATTTAGAGTCAATAGAAGAGAGTGATTAATTCTAAATTAGCCGTTAACTAATTATTATAACACTGTTGATTTTCGTCAGATTATTGTTTGGGATTTTATTTTCCCTACTTTTAAATGAAATTACTAAAAATTTACCAAACCAATTATTTTTGTGAAGCACACAAGCATTCTCTGATGTTTAAAGAGTAATATACTCTATGTTTTACATTTATTTTTCCTAATCAAACTCTCCGTGTGTGTGTGTGAGGAGGGGATGGTGTACCTAAAACGACGTCATAGAAAAATTGTCTATAAAAAGCGTTATAAATTTCAACATAGAGAGTGTATTTGAACGATCCGAACTATTAATTGTAATTTCCATGCTCTAAATATATGATGTATAAAAAATTTTGCGATTTAGACACTTCTTTATTATTGATTAAGCGGCTTTATTTCTATTGTTGAAAAACCGTTGATTTTGTACATATTCAATATACAGTTAAAATGTACCTAAAATATATGATTTTTTTTATACCATTATTTTTTAACATGAAGATTATAATTAACAGTTTGGATCTTTTACAAACACTATCTACGTTGAGATTTAGGGCGCTTTCATAGGCAATTCCCGTATGGTGCCATCTTAGATACACTTTTTTTTTTTATATATGTGTGTGCGCGTGCATGTGTGTATTTTACAATATTACCTAGATTGAATTTCCATCGAGAGTTAAACTAAAGATCAGAGAAGAGTGATGTCACTATATACAAGACTCATTGGTCCCAACTCTATGTTTAGCTCTTTTGAAAATATTGTATCTGATCGAAAAGTTCGCTCCATTGATCATCCTAATAAACATAACAGTATTAGGAGACGACGGTCAGTTCCACTATCACACCATCCTCAGATCCGGAGAGACAAACCAAGTAGGAGGATGTAACAACTTGTTCCAGCCGAGATTCCGCTTCCTCCACTCATGTCAATTTGAGACGTCAAAAGTGGGGATACAGGGGTTTTGTCGAGCCTACTCATACATTATCTGTGAGAAGATGAGTCTATCCAATTTCACTGGTATTATCATAATTTTTGAATTTCTATATGAATCAACTCGGAACGCACTGTTCTTATAGAGAGAAACGCGCTTTCACATCTTATTAACCCGAAACGAAACTAAATCGCTGAGGAGAGGTTCCTTTTTTATGGTACTCCCTGAAACAGATCCAGTGGAGAGGGGGTGGGGCTTGTAGCTCAAAGGATTAGAGCACGTGGCTACGAACCACGGTGTATTGAAGCACATAATTGGTTGAAGATCACGAGGCGTTTCGAATTAAAAAAAAAACGACTCGTTAATTCATTAAAATTGATTGTTTGATCCATCAATCAAATAAAAGAGATCATTACTATGACCATGACATGAGAAGATTCAATTTAAGAGTTTCACTATATCCCTTTCTTGTAATGTAAAATCATTCTATTTTGTATAGTATTTTATAGGAATAAATGATATGGATACCAATTTGTTTTGTCAACGACTATTAACTGTTTTAGTTATTGTCGGGGTCTCTATTATTGTTCCTGTCTCAATGCTATCATCCCCTTAATGAGACCAACGACGGATACCTACTCACCACCCGTCACCCAAAAGAGCATTTTGAATAGCAAATCCGTTGAAGGTCGTTGCCTCGGAATCATGTCACCAAGAGCTTGGACAAAAACATTCTGGCATTAGTGATTATGAATTGTATTTAGCATCAAAAAATTGCACTTAATAAAACTTAAGCCTTCAAATTAATATGGACACATGACAGCCATATTTAATTGCCTCCCTCTTGAAAAAAGTAATTTTTTACTGATATAATTAATTAGTACCCACTCATAGCTCGCACTTAAATTCATAATTATGTCGTGTCACGGCACCGACATTGATTTTATTTGCTTTATTTACCCTGAGCTAATTATAATAATGGGGAGCAGTGAAAAATATGACAGCATCGAGATTAGTTTGGCAAAATTTTTTAATTAGTAATTAATTAATTAATTACATTAATATAAGGAAAGTTCTTATATAGTAAAATGAGGGAATTTCTAGATGGGCACAACTTTTTTTCCTAGTGAGCGGCCCAGCTTTTTTTCCCAGTGAGCCCACTTTTTCTGATGAGCACACCCTTTCTTTTGAAAAGAGAGGGTTTTTTCTAATGAGTAAACTATTATTCTCAAAATACCTTTCTATCTCCTCCTCTCTCTCACGTACTTGATCCGCCCTAACAGTTCCGAATCAATTTGAAGTGATTCGAAACTGTTAGTCCGGATTACACTGATTGATCCAGACTGTCTAGTCTGAAAAAAAAATGATTGATCATTTCCTCTTCTTCTCTTTTCTTCCTCTTCCTCTTTCCTCTTCCTTTTTTCTCCCCTTCCAAAGAATCCTCTCTAATCCAAATACCCAATTCCTCATTCCTCTTTCTATTCTCTTCTCTAAATCTAACACTATCCAACCTCTCTCTCTCCCTCTTGCCTACGCCGCCGCCGGTCCAAGCAATGCCACTGATGATTCTCTTCCATCATTTCTTGTGGGTTTTAGGATTTTTTTTTTTTTTTTTTTTTTTTGAATTAACTGAATTCTAGTTTGAGAAGAGAAAAAGAAGGGTCCTGAGGAAGACATAGACATTTTGGTCCAAAAAATTTTAATGGTAAGATTGTAATTTGATAGAAGTTTTAAGTGGGCTCACTAGGAAAAATATTGTGCCCATCTAGAAACTCCCGTAAAATGGCATCTTTTCACGTTGATTAACTTAATTTTTAATATGAAACTAATTGTACTTTTCTTGATTGTTGTAAAATAACTAATATCCAAAGCCTCCATTGGAGTTTAGCTTCACATTCGGATGCAAATGCCCCTACTCATTACAAAGTTAATTAATTACTTTTGGAACTCTTTAGTTTAATTAATTAATTATGCCTCGGCATGATTATTTTAATTAACTTTGTAATTATCTTTCACTTGCTTAATTTCCTGCGTTTTCTGTTAATTATCTCCCACTTTGCACTAGTTTAAAATATGAAAAAGATGGTTGTTCTTAGATAAATTAAAGTGTGAACTCGTAATTAATGTATTGTTTTGGATCTAAATAATTATTTGAGTTAGGTTAGGCTGGTATTAATAGTATTTGGGTGTAGATATTATCATCAAGATTTAAAAATAGGTAATCCAAAATGAAAATATATTTCTCATTAATAAATTATTTATAAATAAAATAAAAATTACTAAATAGTTTTGATGCATGTTTGCACTTGATTCATAGTTAAATTAAATCTAATTCTTATAAATTTTGTTTGTAACTTGTTTTATGAATATACATACTGGCTTTTTTTTTTGGGTTGTCTACTTTTAGATCTTAGTTGATAGTATTCACATTCAAATATTCAAATATTGTCGATAGTAACCTAGCTTAACTTTAATTATAGATCGAGGATTTCTAATTAATGACCGTTAATAATTTATTAAATTGAAATTTAATTAATTTAATCAACCCATTTTGACTTGATGTGAACCCTAATCTCTATATTTGTCAAATATATATATATATCCAATGCATATGTGAACAAGATATGCTTGCATATTTCTTGTCTCCTACCAAACTTTGCTTGTCTTGCACCTAACTTACACATATAATCCCTAAAAATTAAAATTGTTTAATTGTTAAAGTCGGAGATCTTTCTCGAAAGGAAATAACTTAGCAAAAAATTTTATCTTTTAATTCAGAAGTTTGAATACGGCGGACCAAGGACTGAGGCTTAGATCCGGTCATTCTCATCCCCGAAATAGCTACGAATTAGTTCATATGTCACTAGGTATACAAGTGATTTTGTTAGGGCAACTTTCACGAACAAAAGACAACATTGGTATGCAAAGGATTAATTAATACACTAATCCTAGCTTATGGGAGAGCTAACAACCATAATTAGTAGCGTAGGCAGTGATGTAATCAACGTTATTATTAGTACTGACTCGTGATTAGTTGATTGACTATTCAAACAAACAAGTTTGTAGTGCTTGGTCGGTTTAATTAAGTGCCCGAGCTAACACTCTCATGGAATTAATATTCTCTATGAAGTCTTTATATAATTGAGGGATTTGTGTTTCTACTCGCTAATTTTTGGAGCTATGTTGTCTTTGTGACTCATGAGGTGGTTTTAATCTTAAAGAAATTTAATTTTATTTGTCTCAAGGTATCAAGTCGTTTATTTATGTCCTTAAACATGGACAAGTAGTAGAGTTGTTATACTAAATTTATACATAAGACCCTCTCCTGTGATATCCGGAGCTACGGATGTTCAGTCGGTCGATTGGTCAGAAATTGGAGTTTTCTGATCGGATCCGAAAGTAGAAGTCTCTGACTATCAGCGGAAAAAGTTTGCGACCGATTTCGATTGGCGTCGGGCGAAGTTGTCGGAGTTGGCAGTAGAATTCGTCTTTGGACGTTCAGTTGGTTGATCGATCGGAAATTGGAGTTCTCCGATCGGATCAGAGGATAGAAGACTCCGACCGTCGCCGGAAAAAGTTTCCGACCGATTTCGATCAGAGTTGAGTGAAGCCACCGGAGTCGGCGGGCATGTTCAACCCTATCAGGAGCCATCTCGATATCTTGTCACTCTTGTGTCGGACCTGGGGAATTTCAAAACGAGCACACCATTTGTCCCAGTGAGCACACTCAGAATGAGTCAGGTATTAGTCTTGAATGGTGTTCAAACCGTTTGGGAATTAATTGCCGAGTAGGACAAAAAAAATAAGCTCACAAAATGAAGTAGCAAACTTGTAAGTAATTTTTTTTACAACTTCGGGAGGTGCTATATAAGACCAGTGGTGTGCTCCTTTAGAAATTCCCGAGATCCGGTCATATCTGCTTATGAATGGGTATATATCGTGCCAAAAAAAAGAAAGTAATTTGTGTATGACATCCAATAAGATCATTGAAATGGGCCCCAATCCTTCCGTGATCCGAACTTGTCTAATTATGTTATGATAATCAAACAATAATTATAATAAATAAATATATAAGATTTTAATAAAAATTGAGATCTAATAAGATCGGAAATACATACCATACATGTTTATTAATCAACTGACGCTAAGAAAAGATTTGGAAATCCCAATGGAATATGCCCATAATTATGACATGAGCTAGAGATTAGGGCTTGTTTTTATTTTGCGAAAGAAGAGTGCGCTCTTGGAAAATATTCATGATTTTAAAACAATGGGGGGCGCTCTTCGAAGGGGTGTCCTCATCGACATTTGGGTTTGGCCCCCCAAAACAATGTATGACTTCTTATTTGCAAAATAAAAGGCTTGCTAAGAAAATGGGCCTCCAATGCTGTCTTTCTTGGGCCCATAATCATGGCATATTTTAATAGCTTCAATCTCGTCCGTTGATTTAAAGGACGGCGGAGATCGCCGCTCTCCTGCACGCGGACAAAACTCGAAAGGATAACAAAACCCTCAGGAACCCGAAAAAACCCAGAGAGTTGCTAGATGCGCCCCCATACTTTTCCTAGTCAACCCCACTTTCTTCGGGTGCCCCACGTAAGTTTAAAATTTATCTAGTTTTTCTTAGTGGATCCTAGAAAAGTTTAAAACTTATCCAGTATTTCTTAATGAGCCCCATATTTTTTCCGAAATTGTCCCCTTCTCTCCTCCCTTAACAGCACCAACAGGCGGCGGTGTCAGCAACGACAGCGATAGTGGCAGTCGTCGCCAATAATGGCAGCAGCCACAGTTGCTTGCTGCTGCAGCTGCCTCTTGTTGCTGCAACGACAGCCATAGTAGCAGCGGAGCTGTAGTAGTGCGGTGGTAGAAGCGGAGGATTTTTTTAGTAAAGAAGAAAGGATGGCGAAATTTTTTTTAAATATTATGACAAATTTGTAATTATTTATCTTAAATCATGCCATTACTAAGAAAAAACTGGGCCGCATTTTGAAATTCCCTGAAACCGAGCGAGGGGGAGTTTATAAAGGAGCACACTAAATCCGTGTATTGGCCGTTATTAATTGGACTCCCTAGGAAAAGGAACACACTAAATCCTTTGGAAAAGGAGCCCACTAAAGGAGCACACTAAATCCGTGCATTGGCCGTTATTAATTGGGCACGTATTGGCTGTTATTAATTGGGCACCCTAGGAAAAGTGGTGTGCTCCTTTGGAAACTCCCCAGCGAGGTCTCTTACAAATAGTGCTTCTTATTGGGCCGGGCGTGCCAATAGTGCTGCTTACTGGGCCGGGCGTGCGCCCGGCCCGTCACGTGCCGGGCACGACCCGGCACCCCGGCTCGGGCCGTGCCCGAGCGAGGCCGGCCGTGCCCGAGTGAGGCCGGCCGTGCCAGGCCGTGCCTGCCAGGCACGGCCAGACACGCCGTTATTTTTTTTTTTTTTAAAATTTAGCCGTTGGGGTGTTTTAGGGAGGTTTTTGTAATTTTTTTTGCAAATAGCCCCCCAACAGCTATTTTTATAGCCGTTGGAGGGTTTCTTGCAAAAAAAAATTGCAGATTTTTTCCCAACAGTCAAAATAGCCGTTGGGGGTTTTTGTAATTTTTTTTTTTGCAAATTAAAACTTTTCTTTCTCTATAAATATCTCATTATCTCCTCTATTACCATTCATCATTTTTATACACCAAATTCATTCTAAAAAATCTTCTAAAATCTTTACTTCTCAAGAAGTTTCAAGTAAAGCAAGTAGCAAGTTTCAATCAAGTGATCAGGAAGTCTAAAACAAGCAAGTCTCCCAAACAAGATCCAAGCAAGTTTTCTCATTGAAGTAAGGTTTTCTTCGCTATTTCGGTTTCCAGTTTCATCTCTCTAGCCAGATATTTCACTCTCTCTCAAATAGTTCAGCGGTTAACATATATTTATAATTTAAACTTTTTTTGAGAATTTTAATTTGTTTTTTTGGGATTTTATTAAAATGAATTCACACTCGTCTGGCGCTTACTCTCAAGCCACAGGTTCTTTTACTCCATTTTTAACTGATGAAGAATATCAAAATTTATGTCAACCCTTAGAACAACCTCCTCAAGTACCATTTTCTGTATCTGAAGAAGAACCAACTGATACAACCATACCTGAAACACAAACTACCACATCTACTAGACCTGTTAGATCGGACATATGGAAACATTTTGAAAAACTAATAGAAAACAATGTTAGAAAAGCTAAGTGTAAACACTGTCATAAAATTTATTCGTTTCCTTTAGGTAGCGGAACGTGTCATCTTAAAAGACACCTAGAAAAAAATCACCCACCAAATGTACCACATCAAACACAAATAAACACATTTGGTGGATCATTAGGTATACGTAAATATTATCCAATTAAAATAAGAGAACATTTAGCAAGATTTATAATATATGACGAACAATCATTTATTTTTTCAGAAAATCGCAAATTTGAAAGATTTTGTAAATCACCATTTAGTGAAAATAATGTTTAGATATTATCTATAAAACATATGAAGATATGTATGGTGTGCCAACACCATACATATCTATTATGTATACAAATATGTCTTATGAAAATAAGATATGTCTGTATAATATTAGATATAATGTGTGCCAACACCATACATGAAGATATTATGTGTGCCAACACCATACATGTTAGATATGTCTATATTATGTGTGCCAACACCATACATGAAGATATTATGTTTAGATATAATGTTAATAGATTTATTTTATACAAATATGTCTTATGAAAAAAATGTGAGGGATTTAGTTAATGATATTAAAACATGTTTAGATATTATGTATAAAACATATGAAGATATGTATGGTGTGCCAACACAAACTTCAAAAGAATCATCTACTAGGGAAATTCGTAATCCAATAATATCATTTGTATTTCATAGGAAAAAGGCAAGACAAACTAGTACATATTTTAATGAAATACATTATTATTTAGAGAGAGTTAACTATGAAGATAACACATCCCCTGAAAATTATGAATCCTTTGATATTTTGGCATGGTGGAAATCACAGGAAAAAACATATCCCGTGCTTTCCAACATGACCCGTGATCTACTAACTCCTCCAGTGTCTACTGTAGTATCGGAGTCTGTTTTTAGCACAGGTGGTAGAGTACTCATGGACTTGAGAATCTCAATGGCGTCGGATACAATTGGAGATGTGTGTCTGCTTGAAGGATTGGTACGACGCAGAAGATAGAGAACAAGACTTGATTAATGAAAATGTACTAGAGACCTTAGGTTTATCAGAAGAAAATAAAGTTTGATTAAAAGTATTTAAATTTGTAAGGATATTTATGTATTTTTATTTTTTTTTATTTTTAACTTATAAATCTCTTAGAAAATATATTAAGAATAAGTTGAGAGTGACGGTTAGGGTCCTCTCCCATCTCTTCAGATTTTGTATAACTTCTAAAGAGATTTATAGAGCAGTTATATGAATGTAATAAGATGAAATATAATATAATATTTATTTTTATTGTTATTACAATGTATTAAATCTCTCTGTTTTTTTTTTAATAACCCGGGCCGGCCAGGGTCTATCGTGCCGTACCGACGGGTCAAGTCCGGGCCCCGGGCAACCGTGCCGTGCGGGGCACGGGCTGGGCCGGGCCGGGCACGACTTACAAAGAGCAACAAATTCTTCAACCAAGATAAAATAAAATAAAAAATCCGATGTCTTCTTCAGTTCTTCGCGCTTCTCCTCTGATCATCACTCGAATCTCCTCCCCCTCAAGATTCCTTCGCGAGATTCCATCAGGATTCCCCTTCAGGAGAATCTCGATCCTCTCCTCTTTTCATTTTCCTTTGATTTCTTCTCCAATTTGCTGCTACTCTTCTGCTTCTTCTAGTGCTCAATTCGAAACCCTAGCTCCCGAGACCGCACCGGAACCCAATTATTCCCCGCTCCAGTGGGTCCAGCGAACGGCGACCTGCGGCGAATTAGGGCTCGGCGACGTCGGCAAGCGCGTCACGCTCTGCGGATGGGTCACGCTCCATCGGATTCACGGCGGTCTCACGTTCTTGAATCTCAGGGACCAATCTGGGATTGTTCAGGTTTATTTCTTTTAATTTTTTTCCTGTAATTTATTTGATTTTTGGTAGATTTTTTTGAGTTGGTTTTGATTTGATTGTTTTAGATTACGACGCTTCCTGATGAGTACCCGGCGGCTTCCTGATGAGTACCCGGAGGCGTATGGGGTTGCGAACAAGTTGAGAGTTGAGTACGTGGTTGCAGTCGACGGTTCGGGCTCGGCCGATCGAGTCTGCAAACAAGAAGATGAATACAGGAGATATTGAGGTAAAGGGATAAAGTTGCATTCTTTGTTGCAAAGCTGTGGAATAACGTTCTTTATTTTAGTCAAAAGAAACAAATTTGAGCTACATTGTGGGGTCTAGGGGATAAGGATTGTGATAGTGATAAAGATCAAGATTGGATTTGATTAGGTTAGGAATTTAGTTATTGGATAAGATTGGATTAGAATTTAGTTAGTATTTTAAAAGATTTATTTAGATTTGTTTTTATCTTGCTATGCGTAGGATTTTCTATATATTTCTTGTAAAACTTTAATAATAATGAAGAGAAATATGATTAATGAAAATTGAGAGTACGTGACTTGCTTTTATTAAATCTTTTTCTTATGTGATTCTTGAGAAAGTTGATATGTGATTCGTCTTGACATAATATTCAAATCCTTAGTTATCCTAAAACCATAATTTCTTCCTCAATTCTCCAATACAAACTCTAAATCTCTTCTATCTTGCATCAAATTGGTATCAGAGTTAAAGATTCGGCTTCTTCAGTTATCAGAACCCAAATCCATCATTTGCATCTTTTCTTCCATTTTTTAAACTTTTATTTTAGATTTGAGAGAAAAAAATCAGGAAAAATATAAAAAAAAGTGAAAAAAATCCAAAAAAAGAATGAAAAAGAGAGAAAAAGATCACAGGAGAAAAACAACAGAGAGAAAAAAAATTCAAAAAAGAGAACACATTGTACATCTTCTCTCCAACCAATAACAATAGCAACAAGCCAGAGCCCTAACTTCCCCTTCCTTGTCTTCTTCAGACATCCAATCAAATGCCAGCGAAGTGTCCACCCAAAACAATAACCGCATCATCACCTTTCTTTGCTCTAGGCGGCGACCAAATCCTCCTTTTCGATCAGGTTCGCCGACTCCGAGTTCGGTTATTTGACTTCACCGCGTCTCAGTTGATATTAACCATGCAAAAGATCGTCAAAGCCGATTTCCTCTTTGATCCACCATCACCCCTCCAACTTCCAATCATGAATCCACGGGTTTCTCCTCTTCTCCGCGTTGAAATCAGGTAACGACGAAGGGGATTGACTCAATCAGCAGTTCGTGATTATCAAATCTGGAGTGGTTTGGGTCTAAGTTTATTTGGATCCCGACTCGACCTGTTTTAGACCCACTTCCACCTATCCAAAATCAATTTTGGATCAAAAGCGATAAGATATGTACCAAAATCTATTGATTCCAAAATCTAGCGCTTGTAGACTCGCTTCAAATCCACAGTTACTTGATAGCATAGTGGATTTCCAACAGCAAAGCCAACCCGCTTGCATTTTAACAAACCCGTTAGGCTTCTTTGGTGATTTTAAGACTGTTTTGAGCGGAGTTCGCATCAGATTCGAGCTACAGTGAAGAAGTTGTAATTGTTCTAAATCTTGTGATCTGAATTTTGGAGCTAATTATTATGAAATTCATATTTTGAAATAAATATATCAACATTGATGCTGATTTGAAGCAAGTGGAGTGTGATATATATAATGCAATCTCCATATTTTTTCGGTTATCGTGACTGTAATGTTTATGAAAATTGGAAGAGCTATCTGCAACAATTCTTCTATTACTTTCTTTTGACTTAAGAAAAAGAATATCGTTACAATCAATTGAAATTGGTTGGAGAAACTTCTGATTAGTATCTCAACAAATATAAATCTCGTTCAACTTAAAATTGATTGCAGTTTCTTCTTCATGCATGGTATGCTCTGCCCCTTGTTTTTAAACAATGCTCTAAGTATGAAGGATGTGGACACCCTGCTCACCAGTGTTCTTCTATCAAGTGTTCAATATGTGAAGAATTTTGGTATTTGTTCATAGCAGAATTTTGCTTTCCTTCCATTGAATACAAGTTGGATTACAACGAAAGTGAATAAGAAAAGAACAAACGAGAGGATTTATAATTATCGCTCTCTTTTACAATAAAAAGTGGGCTCTCGTAGCGATGGCTATCGAAGTAGTTCCTTTGGACGATCTGACGTCGATGGTCTTCTTACTTGATGATGACGACCGACTTGATCTTGATTTTCTCTGGTCTTCACGAATTCAAGGCTCTCATGCGTAACTCGAATTCTCTAAAATGCGAAAAAGAAATCCCTAGGGCTCCCTCAAAAGGGTATTTATAGCCTTAGGATAATATGAGAGTTTCTATAGAATTTGTATTTATCAAGGATTCCAATCAAATATCTTAGTTTTGATTTAAATCTCTTGATTTAGAGTTCTGATTGGACTCAACTTGGGTATTAGATAAGCCCAAATCTCAATCATAATCACTTTATGATTCTGATTATCTGCTCACGCGGAGCTAATCTCATCTAAACGCGGAGCTAAGAAACCAGAACGCGGACCTATTGATTAGCTCTGCGTTTTACTCAAACGCGAGGCTAAATATCCAGGCGCGGAGCTACGGAGTTAACTCCGCATTCTGTGTGGAAAATCCCTTTTACTTTAGAAATTTTCATTGCCAACAGTATTATGAATACTAATGTCCATCGAAAGGTTCGGATAACGACATGTTCGCTTCCAAGAACTTAGATATGTTATAGCTGAGACCGAATCTAGTATAAAATTTATGCTATGTTCATGAGGAGAATCTGGGGCCCCACACACCTACAATCTTTCTTGTTAATCTACTGCTTACATTCCATGAGAAATAAGACGAAAGATAGTGCTGGCAGAAGATACATATATATCTGTTAGAGAGGCAAAGAGCAAAGTGAAGGAATTCGTAGCTGAAGATCATGTTTTCTTTATTTCTTCGGCTTCCATTCCAAATTCTTTATTTTCTGCGGAAGTGATAGATTTCAACTTCTCTTCAGAGCTTCCACAATTACTCTGTCACTGCCATTGAAATGTAGGATAGTTTACATTTGGTTACTGATTTATTCGATTTTTTTATATTTAGTTTGGTGGAAATATTTACTAGATTTTGGAAAGATTGACCAATTTCATTCAGCCGTGTTTGATTTTCTTCTTACAGCCATTGACCAGGTGGTGAATTGATAGTGATAAAGATCAGATTAGGAATTTAGTTATTTGATAAATTGGATTAAAATTTAGTTAGGATTTTAAAAGATTTATTTAGATTTGTTTTAATCTTGTTACATGAAGAATTTTCTATATATTTCTTGTAAAACTTTAATAATAATGAAAAGAGAGATGATTAATGAAAATTGAGAGTAAATGATTCACTTTTATCAAATATTTCGCTCGAGTGATTCGTGAGAAAGTGGGCCATGGGCGTATGATTTGACTAGATGTGAGATCCCCAATTTATCCCAAAATCCTAATTTCTTTTCCAATTCTTCACCACAAATCCTAAATCTCTTCCGTCCTACGTCAGATTGATCATAGAGGAAAGAGTGATAATTGACTAACAAGTAACTCATTTTGTGTAAAAAATAGAAAAAAAATTAAGTAATTCAACAAAAGCAACTATTCTGAATACTGATTTGTTTGCTGTAGCAATACACAAAAAAAAAAGAAAGAGTAGCAGCATGGTTTAACTTATTGGAATGGGTTGTTACCAGTGGTTTATGATATTTTCTAATACCAGAATAAGAAATATTGTACATTTTATTTTGGTAGTACAGGAAGTATTTGCAGTAGCAGATTATATTATAGCATTTATATTTGGGTAACCTCAAACTCGGGTATGATATTTGTAATACTTATCAGGCTAATATAAAGTGATGTCTAGGATAGTTGATTTAGAATTTACTATGAAAATTAAATCATAAATTTCTTCAATGAAGGGTATTGAGAGCATCTCTCATTAGATGATCTCCTCCGTGGATATTATTGTATAATTCTACATGATGGTATCTAATAATGTGTAAGACACTTCTCCTGCCCAAAAGATTGGTGTCCCATTTATGTTGATCATGACACCTGTGCCCTCATGTCCAATACTTCCAAGTGCGTTTATTATTGTTCAAGTCAAAAATATTTATAAGATGAAGTATGTTATGCCATCTTTATGTCTGAAACTAAATGCTTTACTATCATGCTATTTCAGATTTTCCTGTATGTAAATAACATATTATTACATATAAATAAGTTAAATATATGCATATATTTGTTTTAAAAAAACATATATAGTTATGTTATCGTGTCTAGATTTTTTAGAGGCACCATGCCCGAGAACCGGTTTCGGCATCCTTGCCTACAAATCATAGCTGGCTTCTATTATTTTTATTTGCAGCATACTACATGTACTCTGGATCTTTGTCTTCCAAAGCTTTGGCATATCTTGGAATTGGATGTTTTACTTGCTTTTCCTCGATTGCAAAATGATAATCAGGCTTGTTTTAACCCCTGCATGTCAGGTTGCTGCAGAAAATATTATCTTAAATTCTGTAAATCGTGCATTGCCCTTCCAAGTTACTACGGCAGATGATGCGAAAGATATAATTACGGAGGAGATTCGTTTAAGGTAATTAGCTTTCACTTTTCTGTCTAGTACTATTTCATGATTCCACTTGATGTTAGTTTCTTCTAAGCCCTCAATATGCACGTAATCTACCTGGAGCTTATTTAAATTATTACAACCTAGACTGAGATATTTAAGAACCAGATAGCACTGTTGACATACTTGCTGGTTTAAACATTACTTTGGTCCCTTGCTGGTTTTTCCACCTTCTAGGTGTTGGCAGCAGCTTGATATCGTCAAAATTTGTTGAGGTGATGTGCCTATAAGCTGGGAGAGAAGTAACAGTGCTAGGTAGGGTGGTATTTCTCACAGCGAAGAGTTGGGAGTTTAAAATTTTGATTCTCTGAATCAACAAGGGGACCTCGTCGCCGGAAACGAACAGGGAGTGCTGCATGAGAACATCGAAGACGAATGTTGAGCGAATTAGGGCAGATGTTTGGAGAGGGAATAAACAAAAGGGATCTCAATCTGGAAACAAAAAGTAAGCGCTGTACGATACAATTGGAGAGGAACAGCTCGGAAATTTTTGAGCATATTTTAGGAATGATGGGGCCACATCGGGAGATAAGTTGAGCTACGGGAAATAACAGTTTTTGGTCTTTTAATAGGAGCTTTGTCCAATATTTAGGCTAATGGTGACGGTATTATGACTTATGAGATTTTAGGGGTGTGTATATTAATATCAAGAATTCCGAGAGGGGGTTATGTAGGTAAAAAGTCCTAAAGACATTAAGATAAAAACAAGATGTTGGGGGTTATGCTTTACTATCATGCTATTCTTGTGTTGGTTGATATATCCTGTTCGTAGATTTTACAGATAGCTTGACGGTAGTCCTTAGATCTTGATTCTTTATAAAAGTTTTTTGTAGCAACCTGGGAGAATACATTTCCTCCATCAAAGGTCATAGACAATAGCTGTTGTCAACCAATACCGCTATAATTAGCTTGTCAACCAATACCGCTATAATTAGTTATGCTTTACTATCATGCTATTCTTGTGTTGGTTGATATATCCTGTTCGTAGATTTTACAGATAGCTTGACGGTAGTCCTTAGATCTTGATTCTTTATAAAAGTTTTTTGTAGCAACCTGGGAGAATACATTTCCTCCATCAAAGGTCATAGACAATAGCTGTTGTCAACCAATACCGCTATAATTAGCTTGCCTTTGGAAAGTTTCCTTTTTAACTCTTTTATCTTTTTATATTTTGTGCCTCTTTACTTCTTCATTATCTCCGTGAGTTGGAAAATTTGGCCTTATATAAAAAATAAATGAAAACAGTACAGCAAATAGACAGTTTGATCTTGTAATCTAGTTCATAGTATTATTAGGTGCTCGTTGATATCCATGAGTTAAGCTCTCAATGCATCTTGCATGTAATGTAATTATTTCAGTATTTGGTCCTGAAACCCTTTTTCTGTGTTGTTTATAATGGACCCAAATGACAATGCTTCATTGTGCTCATAATCATTGGCAGGCAGAATTGCATTCGGGTTGGATCGTCTCATAATGCTTTTGTCCGGTGCAAATTCAATCCGTGATGTTATAGCTTTTCCAAAAACCTCAACTGCCCAATGTGCTCTCACAAAGGCACATCACATGTTGATCCTCAGCAATTGGCAGAACTTTCTTTTCCCACTCGATAGTTTTGTACTGTCAGGTAATCACTGAATTTTATAAATATAAGAACTTCTCTTTAAGTTGTCTACTATTTTCTAAAGCGTGGAAATCATGTGCAGGAAATATGCAAAATACCAGTAAAAGATGGCTGCTTTTAGACCATGTACTGACAGCTATCACCCATCGTGTACTCCAGGAACTACCAGAATTTGAGTAAGTTATTTAATGTTTCATTATGCAAATGTATGGCATTGTTGATAGTTCTCTGTGACTGTTGCATCTTATTTTTCGTAACGAAAGAAATCTTTTCAACCAATAGGCTTAATTTTAATGCTTCTAATTTTGAAGTAGAAGATCCTTATAGCAATCCAAGAACTTTTGGTTAAATAGAAATTCTTGTTAACAACACAAAGTTTTGTTCCGCAGCTACATTAATTATTCAATCATCTTCTCTTGAATCTCAGGCTTTCATGTTTATAACTTTTCAGGAATTTAGCATTATCATTAAAATGGATGATGGGAGTCAACTATAATAGTATACTGAACAACAACAGTTGGCATAGTTTGTTATTGATTCATGGTTTATTAGGGTTCCACCTATGCATGTGTTACAAATCTAATTATGAAAACTATAGTAGTGAAGTAAAATATGGGTAATAATACTCCCACATGTTGATGGCCATCTAGCAATATGTGTATAAAGTAAGGGTTCATGAGATGAGGGAAAGGAGTATGTGGAAAATGATAGGTTGGTATCTGGTAGGTTTGGGAATGGAGGCAGATTATCTGAACATAACCCGTATCTGTGCCCACTTGGATGCAAATGTGCACATCAATTCTCCATATTGGAGTGGATGCAGACATGAACCAGGTTTTGAAATAAAAAAATTTCAGAGTCCAAATTTAGCTTGTGTTTACATATAGTTGCACCTACCTATTGCCAAACCCAAGATACATCGCCAATATAATATATTCATTGTTGCCAATTCTGTTACTATAAACCATCGACTGGTACAGTTCTGTTATTCTATCCCCCCGAAATCCGGAATTGGATCTCTATAGATACTTCTTACCAATACCAGATTTCTATATATACTTCTCATCAACACCAAATGTGCAACCATTCTATGTGTAATGCATTATCCTTTTCTTAAACCTTATATCACGCTAATTTATTGACATCAACTGTGATTAGTGGATATCCAATCGAACTCTGTTTTTCTGTTGATTTTGATTGTCATATCTATATCAGTTTTCACTTTGCACCCAGTATGGTCATTGTCCATATCAGGTATATTTTTATCCCTTTGCGATGGATTCTTCCAGTCTGGTTTGTTCATATCCATGTCAGTTTGTATCAGAGATAGTCATTGTCCATACCCAATTTGTATCCCTCTCCATTTTTGTTCGATGGCTTGTTCATAGTCTAGCTCAGTCCAACTTCTTCTTTTACCAAATATGAAATTAGGAGATGACCCTTACCCAAGCTGAATGTTAGAAAAATTTCATTTAGCCGCCCCAAAAATTTTGAGATAAAGGCTACATTGATGCTATGATATATGGGTACAAATCCTTGCAAAAATATTCTGAGCGTAGTTAGTATACTTTCGGACAATTTCGCATATGATAAATGAGACTATTTGGGATTAAGCCTATGTTAATGTTATTTTGTGAAAATATGGATAATAGATCCTTGCAAAACTATCCTTTAGCCAAATTCATATATGATAAGTAATACTAAATATAAATATGATCTATATGCAGATGATTCATTAACATCCTTAACTTTTGGTATATAATAAGCATTTGCCAACTTGTGTGGTCTACTAAACTTTGTGCCAAGATCGTACGCATCATTTATTTTACGAAATGAGTGAAAACTCTAAACCTGTAGATCCACTAGCATTGGTCAAGATACATGTAAAGGGTGATAATTTGTTTTTTGAGAGGTTAAGGTAATTTCATTACACTATAAAAGAAGCACAGAAGTAGAAAAGAAAATAGTACAGTGATCTCCATATGCAATCCCACAGTAATCTCCTAGAATGATCATTCATGGAATCTTTACGAGTTAAAAGAAAAACTTAAAACTCGATCTATAAAAACCTAACAATTAAGTGCAAGTAATTCCAAAGTATCTTGCATTAAATGGTCCTCCGGGAGGAGATGGCTTGTGCCTCAATTCCGCCGGAGTTAAAGGTGGTAATTGCGATATCTGCTGGAGGATGTTTCACAGAACGACCTCTATTTTAGAAAACATTTCAGAGTGATAATGTTTAGTGCCAGATATTCTTGAAAAACGTTATATTATTATTATTATTTCGGATTTTTTTTTTTTTTGTGGGCAAAAATAGATAAGGGGTTGAACGTAGGGAATGTTGAGATAATTGACAAGAGTAATCTTGGGACTATATATGATTTTTCTTCAAATTTTTTTTAGAATTAGTATTTTTACATCCTTAATTTTATTAAATTTTATAAATTTTTGTGTTCATTAATCCGTTCATCAAATGGATACAAAAAGTTTTATTCATTAAAATACCGTTAATTTTATGTCAACTTGATGGAGGAGCAAATCAAAACTAAAATCTAAAAAATTAGATATGAGGGAACTTTATGGAGTCGAGATCATGATCCACAAGGAATTCTTTTTTAAAAAATTATTGAAAATAGTAAAAATAAATTACAGTTCAGATAATTTGCGTGAGCTGTCAGCTTATTTTTATTATTTTCTTTCTATATATATAGCGAGCTGGTTTCGTTCCATACAACGTACCATACAACGTAGAAGATAAAGCTTGATGAGTCATGGTCAGCAAATGGCTTGACGCGTGCATCTAAGGGTATGTTTGGCCAATTAAAAGTAGCAGAAGTGAAGAAGAAATTAAGAAATAGGTTCCAATATGGAAGTAGAAGAAGAGACTTCTTTTTTTTGTTTGTTTGCTAATATTTGGAAGAAGGAAATACATTAGAAAGTAAGAAAATATTATTAAATTGATTAAATAAAACTAGATTTATAATATTTTATTAGGTTTTTATGTATAAAAGTATAATTTTTAATTGTAATGATGGCAAATAATTAAAAAAATAATTTTGTACATTTATCCTCTACTTTCTAAAGCTCTTCCAGGTAAAATGTGTGAGGAAGAAAAAATTGAAAGGAAGTTGCCACGTAAGCGTCAGATCACTAAATTAGAATTAACTTCATATTTACTTTTTCATCAAACAAACACTTGAAGTACTTTTATTTTACTTTCATGCAAACAAACACACCCTAAGTAGCAGTCGAGAGTAAGCTAGAATAGAATAGAATAGGTTAGTTAATGGCGGTTGGGTTTTGAATGGAATTTGCTCAGCATTCAGCAATGGAGGGAGGCAAACGCGCGTTCGCTAGCTTGATTCAACCAACGGATTGTGCTACATGAGAAGAACGTTTGCTTCATTTTCACACGCTACGACTATGCATATGATTGACCGCGTATGCAGCAGGCTACTGCTTAATAATGAATAACTTTCCGTCTACTGCATCTTAAATGGGCCAATTGTTAGCTAGCCGACTACAACAAGGGATTTGGTTCCCGTACGTGTCACGTGCCCTATACGGAACGTACAAACTTGATTAGCCAAGGATAATTTAAAATATAATTGCAAGCTTCGCTTTTGGAATAAATGAGATATGAGACGAGAGCTAAAATGAGTGAGTGAGAGAGAGGTAGAGAAAAATAGTTGGGTTTGTCTGATAATAACCTTGTAATCTCTTTGTTACGCGATATATTTCTAGCATGTTTAGATGGAGCATGGTGATAGTTTATTTGGTGTTTGTTCTTCCTCTCATGTATAATAGATGATTGTTCTTCTTGTGTTTTCAATGTTGGGATCTTGTGACGATTAAATTCCCCAACAGCACAGTTAGATTTATACAAAAACAAATTCTATTACAATCCATAATAATTAAACAAATTAATATATACAGAACAAATTCTATTACAATGAATAATAATACACATATAACTCGTAATTGAATAAAAGAAATAATAAGAGAATGGAAAGAGGGATAATAATTAAGGACCTGAATATCTAATGCTGAGGAATGGTGTGATAACATGTATAAATTAAAATTAAAAAAAAAAAAAAAAAAAAAAACTCCGCCATGGGAGTTTTATTCTTGCCTATACGTAGCCAAGGCTGAGGCTGAGGCCGAGGCCGAGGCCGAGTTCCAATTCTGGACCCCCCTTGAGACTGTGATCACCAGCAGAGGGTGCCAAGTTGAGGTCCAAGCATAAAGCCCCCCTGTTGCCATGACAAGACCTGTCCCGATCAAGATTACTAGCCCTATGCCTTCTCATGTGTCCGCCGAGAGCCTGCCCCATTGCGAACTCAAGCCCACAGATCGAACACTCGTGCAGTCTGGGCTTGCTCGCTGCAGTAGTCTGTGTTCGGTCATCTGCAGCCTGCAGCCTCGGCTTCTTGTGGCTGGCCCGGTGGCCGCCGAGCGCCTGGAACGACGGGAACTGCTTGCTGCAGGTGTTGCACTCGAACACTCGCTTGTGCTGATGATGGTGGTGGTGGTGGTGGTCGCTGCTCAACACATTGTCTTTGCTTTGAGAAAGCGATACTCGCTTGTGCTGCTGATGGTGGTGGTGATGGTGGTTGCTGCTCGACACATTGTCCTTGCTTTGAGAAAACGATACGAGAGCATTGGCCACGTCGATGCTATGATGGTCGATGATCTCTCCAATCTCGCCGAATCTGAATCTCTTTATCTCGACCATTTTGAGATGAGTGTACGAGTTAGAGAAGTAATACCCGAAGTTGATTAGGTACGTTGATCGATAGATATTTTATAGAGTTTCGAGTGAGAGAGATTTCTATGGAGACGAAGTAAGCAGATGGGGAGTTAAAGTGGGAAACTGTGTTTTGAAGTCTAAGGAAGTTGGCTTTCGAAGAAGAACGGTCGATAGCTTGATTGTCATGCAAATTGTGTGGGTATAGTTGGGTTGCTTTGTCGACACAGAGAAAGTTTGTTTTGGTTGTGAACGTGAGTGAGAATGCATGAACGATGGAGACGCGTTGTTGTATATTGAATATTAGTTTAGATGGGGAGTTACTTACTCCTCAAGGTTTCAGACAAAAGGAGTAAGAATGAGTCAGCTGTATACTAATCAAGTCGTACTAATCGAAATCTTTAACTTTGAATGATGAGTTTTATAAAATTGGGAAAGAACATAGCTCTATTTTTTCTCTATTTTACACACACATATTCTATTAAAAATAGGAATATTTGAAAAAGAATTTTTCTTGGAATATCCCAAGGAGATAGAAAGCAGAAGTTGGGAGGAAAAGGGAGTAGGGCCATTTCCCTGGAATCCTACGTGTTTTTTTAAAGGATTTCAGCTGTCATCAGAATTTTAAGAATATATCTAGCATGTTAGAATAGAGATTAATAAAACTTGTTTAGAGTGTTGAATCTCTTTTTAAAAAGAAGAAAGCTCTATAATTCTTGTTCAATACATTCAATTTTTACTCCTTAAAGATAGATAGCTCTTCAATCATCATAGCGCACAAAGCGTATGTAGCAGATGAAGGATCGGTTCTTACTATTACTTCTTGTGAGGTTGGATAAAACCCGGCGGTTTCAGAAACTCTCTCAGATGACCGCTAATTAATTTGGAAAACATGAGATTTAAAAAGCCCAGGATAAAAGAAATTATGAAGCAACGTCAGATGATCAGTTAACTTTGTTAATGGGAGAAATTAATACAAGTTTCTAAAGACATTTTTGATTCAAAGTCGCATATGTATATATATGTAGCTTTTATATATATATATATATATATATATATATATATATATATATATATATATATATATATATATGAGAAAACGGGAAATACACCAGCGGTGAAGGAAGTTTCCTTCACCGCCGCTTAGGTGGCCCAATAAAATTATTACATGTAGTATCATTTAAGAGAATTCATTTATTTGTTATTTTGAATGACGCCTCGTATTATAATTTTATTAGACCACCTAAGCGGCGGTGAAGGAATTCCCTTCACCGGCGGTGTATTTCCTGTTTCCTCTATATATATATATATATATATATATATATATATATATATATATATATATATATATATATAGGTCGGCTGCTTTGACTAATTAACCCGCCACCTTTGGTACATGCAATGCATTGATCCACACGTGCTTTAATTAAATTTTATTTGGAAGAAGACGAAGTTCCTTCACCGTCGGTGTATTTCCTGTTTCCTCTATATATATATATATATAGGTCGGCTGCTTCGACTAATTAACCCGCCACCTTTGGTACATGCAATGCATTGATCCACACGTGCTTTAATTAAATTCTACTTGGAATAAGACGATCAGTCTTCTGACGATCAGAATTCTCATCCTCTTGATCCCAAAAATTTCAATCAATCCATCCAGTGAAATTAATTTAGTATAAAGAATGCAAGTAAGAAAAATTAGTCCTTTGGTCCAGTTAAGCTGTTGAAATATTTATAAAACAGAGGATTAGATTGTCAAGTAAATTAGTTAGAATTAGATGCAAATGGTGAAATTATAACCTTTGCTCAAGAGAGAGAGAGAATAAAATATTAAGCATGTGTATATATTACTTTTTTTTTTTTTTTTTTTTTAATTTCCTCGTCTTTTAACTCACCTCCTCCAAAAACATCTTGATACTACTTTCAAGATGGAGTTTGCGGGGCTAAAGCACAATTCTTATCCCATTTATGAATTGTGAATTTATATTATTTTTGAATTCTTCTCTTAATCTTTGCTTAATGTCAATACCGGAGATATTGACATTGGTTGCGGTTTATGGGCAGTTAAAAAAAAAAGAAAAAAGAAAGTCTTATCCCATTTATGAAGGCTTTTAATGGAATGTATTGTTTTTCAATAGTATACAAATTTAAGAAGAAAACTAGTCTGAGTTGCAAGTGGCTAGCTAGATGTGGGTTCATGGTGAAATTGTGGATTTTTAGCTAATTTCTAGAGAGTTGCATTTGCATGCATGGGTTGATGAGATGATGATCGAGTCCATGCAGCATGATGAGATAGCAATATTGATGAGAGCACAAGCCTTGAACTTTTGGGCTTTCTAGAAACGAGTATATTATTTCTGTTTGAAACTTAGTCCCCCCCCTATCTAGGTTAGATCTGGATAAGATTATTATAGTGACTATTGAGAGGGATTCAAGCAACACATGCTGACTTCTAAGGATTGATGGAGAAAAAAGCTTACTATCTAGTAAGTATTAGTAGTAGGTTTTTATTTATTTATTTATTATTAAAAAAAATCATATATTCCTTTATTACAACCTTCAATCAAAATAAAATGTAATGGAATTGGTTTAGATTACGGATGTAAACAGGTTTGATTCGGTCATCTATGTAAGATGTTAATCCAAATACAAAGAAGAAATGTATAATACACATTCGGATATAAATCCAATAATTCAATTAAGATTTTAAGTTTATATATATATATATATATATATATATATATATATATATATATATAATATTTGTGAGAACTGAATCCGAACCAAATTCATTTGGAGACAAGATTTTATATCCGAATTCAATTAAAAACCACAAAATTATTAAGTTTTTGGATACCTAATTAATCAAGCATTATTAAACCTCAACATAAAACGTTTTATAACCACCCATATTTACCCAAATAATCAAAGAGTTAACAATTTCTTAGGTAACATATATATAGCTAGCCAAACCAGAAACAAAGAAGCACCTTGCATTAACAAGTTGTTAATTAATTAAATCGAAATTTCTAGCTCCTTTTAAATACACTCTGAGGCATATAATCTTCTGATACTTCATTAGTAAGTATGCACTCGACGAAAAAATCCCAAGTCGTCCTCACAAACTAATGTCAAGGTCAGAGTTGAAATTAAGATTAATATTGTCTTTTTATGAGTTAATTAATATTATCTTTTCATAATACAATCATACTCATCATTAAGAATTTTTTCGATAATACCGATTTCTATCTAAATTAAGGACCCTTTTTTTTTTTTTTTTGGTTTATTTGGCCAGTATTAGGTCGGGTCCGCATATTGAAATCTTATTTTTGTTTTATTTTGTTATAATTTGCTAGATCGGGGCTTTTGCTCGAGTCTCAATTGAAAATTAATTCTGCAAGTTAAAGTCAAACTAATGCCGACACCAGAACGTTGCTTCAATGGAGGTTGGTATCTTTGAGAACATGCATGCAGACCGTTACTTACTAGTAATCGTGCCAACTAATTATTATATGTAATACAGTTAATTAGCTATAGTTAAATGATTGTTAACTTTTTTTTTTTCATTTAAAATTTCTTCATTATAGTATAGTAGTTCAATTAGCTAGCTACGTTTATTACGCTACCTACGATGGCGTAAATGGTGGCAGTTGACTTGCACATCGTTATCGTGACCCGTAGTATAATAGGTAGAGATTAACTATGAGAAAACGATTTGGTATATATCTTTATGAGGCTCGAATTTGTTCTTTACGATGGTTATAATACAATCATATCAAATTCTTTATGATGGTTATAATACAATCATATCAGAGGAATTAATAAAATAGGGATGAGAAGTTTCAAAATGGTCTTCGTGAGACGATACGATCATATTCCAAAATTTACAAAATTTGAAACAGATAAATATTTATATGTGTATGTGTATATTTACATCAAAACAAATAGCCCAAAAAGTGGCCATAATATACCCGAAAAAGAAATAAAAGCCATGTTAAATCAAACTAACCCAAAAAAAAAAAAAAAAAAAAAAAAAGACCATGAACTGATCATTATCGTACGTACTCGAGTCCGAGTCTGAGTCCAAGATCGAGCACGAACCCTAATTTTCTAGGGTCTAGATTCTCATCAGAAGGTGGCAAGTTCAAATCAAACCCCCCAACTTTCTTCCCATCGGACTTCAAGCCAGCTGCATCATCGGCATGTCCATGGGCACCCCCTCGATGTCTCCTCATGTGCCCACCAAGAGCCTGGCCGATCTTGAACTCGACTCCACATACCGAACACTCGTGTACTTTGGGCTTATTGCCCACTGGACCCCGGCCCTGGCCGCCGTCGGCCAGCCTCAGCTTCTTGTGGCTGGCCCGGTGGCCACCGAGGGCCTGGAACGACGGGAACTGCCGGTTGCACGTCTTGCACTCAAACACCCGGCCGCCCTCGGCCGCCGCCGCCGCCGCCGATGAGTATTCTCCAAGTCCATGGCTACTGTGTGAGATCAACATGAGAACAGCACTAGCCATGTTGATGCCATCAGCCTCTCCTTGGTCTCCTAAACTAAATCTCTTCATTGTCTTCAGAAGCTTGTTTGAATATAGGAAAAGAATTTGAGAGCTCAAGTATTTATAGAGTCGGAATCTCCGGTAACATGAAATGTCAAAACTACCCTTGAGGACTTGTACATGGAAAGTTGAGGTTGTAGCTTTCACGTAATGGTTTTTCTAGAATTTGTTAAGGTCTGAACAGGCTGACCCAGCAAGATGCACTATCGATAGGTACAGTCATGACTATCTCTTTGCACTTTTATTACATATATTATATATGTACTTACATGATCTCTCTGTTGTGGGAGATAATCTTATATAGAGTCTTTGTGTAGCTGGTTTCATTAAGTTATTTTAATAGAGTGCGTATTTTAATAGAGTACGTGCACCGTCGTAGCCCAAAAAAGTAATTACGGCTTGAATTAAACTTTCAATATTGGGAATCAAATGTGTGTGTGTGTGTGTGTGTGTGAGAGGGGGAGAGAGAGAGAGAGATATCAAGTCAGCAATTGAGTTTGGTGTGTGTGTGCGATTGTGTGTCGTCAGCTAAAATGGATTGAAAGTGAAAGCTTAGCAGAGGAGAATACTGCTTGGTACGGGCAGGTGCCGGTCAGTTGAGGTTTCTTTTGAGAAGTTTCTACTACTGGTCAGTCGTCGAGTGGAAGTTTCATATATTTTGTCGGACTTTATTGATGTGCATTTATGTTGAAGTTTATAACTTTAGGTCCATACATATATTTACTAATATATTTGATATTGACGTCATTCGAATGTCGGATGTGGGTATATATAATTAACTAATAAAAAAAGAAAAGAAAAAGAAAAGAAAAGAAAAGAAAAGAAAAATTTCCGCTTTCTAAATACAAGCGTTTATTTATAATTAGATTATCGAAAATCATTACAATAGCTACGATATCAATTGTTACTTCAAGATAACATATAATTTTTGTAAAGAAGAGCGATGGAGAATCAAGAGAGGTAATTAGGTATTGAACAAGCTTTGGGATCGTAACAAGCAATTAAGTTTCTCTAGAAGAAGGAAGTGCTTTTCATTTACTTTTTAAGAAATAAAATTCCTCAAAAAAACATGTACTTCAAAAAAAAATATAAGAAAAAGAAAATATCTGCAAGATACAATGAACAAATAGGGGATTATTTGTCAAGAAGAATACTACATAATTAACTTGAAAACTCCATACATTTAGATTTGTATCATTTAGCTAATAGCCCAATTAAGGACAGTAAGGGATCTGTCTCCAATTCTCCCTAAATGTCAATATTTTTGTCTTTTAGATCCTTATCAATTTGAAGAAAATGTCTAAATTATATATATATATTGCTCAACTAGCAAATGATTGTTCGCAGCGGAATTTCTTCGCTTTCCTTCCATTGAATAAACTCGAATTACAACGAAAGAGAATAAGAAAAAGAAAGAACAAACGAGGGAATTTTATATTTCAATCGCTCTCTTTTACAAAATAGTGTGGGATTTTACAAAATAGTGTGGGATCTGTGGCGATGGGATCTGTCAAGCAGCTCCTTTGGACGATCTGACGTCGAACTCCTCTCTCTTGAAGATGACGGCCGACTGTAGAATTGGTCTCCTCTGGTCTTGATTCGTTCAAGACTCTGTGCGTAACTTGAACTTCTCAAAAACTCTCAAAAGGAATCTCCAATGCCGAAAAGAAGATTCCTACGACTTCCCTAAGAGGGTATTTATAGTTTTAGGATGATATGAGAGTTTTTATCTAAATAGAATTTGTTCTCATCAAGGATTCCAATCAAATATCTTAGTTTTGATTTAAATCTCTTGATTTAGAGTTCTGATCGGACTTAATTTGGGTATTTGGATTAGCCCAAATCATAATCTCAATCAATTTGAGATTCTGGTAATATGCTCACGCAGAGATAATCTTGCCAAAACGCGAAGCTAAAGAACCAGAACGCGGTGCTATTGATTAGCTCCGCGTTTTACTCATACGCGGGGCTAAAACAGCCAGGCGCGGGGCTGCAGAATTAGCTTCGCGTTCTGTTGTGGAAAACTCTATTTACTTAGAAATTTTCACTGCCAACAATGATCACGAATAATTAAAAGTAATTAATTAATTAGAGTGCCTCCCTCGTAGTGCAAAGTAACGTCTCCCTTTAGATAATCATATTTAATTATCATAATTGCAAACTTGCATTATTTTGATATTTTTGATGATTTCAAGAGCTTCCATTTTCTTAATTTTCTCTATATAATTTTGAAACGTTGGGTGCCTACTTGGCGCTAAAGTCAGATGAATTAACAAAATAATTACGATTAATTAGATGCTAATTAAGTCAACGAGAAGCTGCCCGAGGAATGTTCAAGTTATTAAATTGGAAATTGTTGCAATGTGTATATATATATATATATATATATATATATATATATATATATATAAGCTTTAATTAGAATAATAGGGCAAATTATCGTAACAGTGATGAAATCTTAATGTAAGTTGGGAGGTAATTAATTAAGTTTGCTAATGGCAACTTTTGATCCGAAAATAAAATTAATTGATTGCTCATTTGCATCTTTTCAACTTTTCCTTATCCATAGGCAGGCTTCGCGTGCTTAATATCCATATATCACGCATATATATACATAAAAATATCTTGAAGTACTTGATCAAGATAGAGATCATGAATCAGGCGTGTGATTAATTTATTTAGTATCAACATTTTGCACTCTAGTTCATGGAAAGCAACACATATTAATTAATTAGATTCCCAATATCCTAATTATATATGTGGTTAATCAACTTATACAGATAACTGCTTCGTGTCTTAACAAAACTAAAACTAGATCGTATGTTACCAAAGCTAGACAATTAATCACTTTAATTAGCAATATACTACACTACACGTTATCGTTATACAAGTGTGCAAGAGTTGGAGATCAACGCAGCAGCAGAATAGGGAAAATATAAAGGAGAACACAAAGAAGTAACACAGATATGTATAGTTTAACGTGATAGTTATCATATGAGGAGTTACATTGAGAGTGGAGTTGTAGAGAGATAAACGTGCACATATCCAACAAGTGTAGTTGCAGACGCATAGTTGGAAAGATTAAGATGGATGGAGTGACGGTTAAACAAAAAACAACAAAAAAAGAAGAAAAAAGTGGAGTTTACTTAGAGACAATACTATTATATATCTAATCAATCTCCATCTAATTTGTTGGTCTTACTCTGCCATCTAACTTGAGGGTTAAGTAAAGCTTAAGCAATTGACTTTAATTTTTCCTGACTTGTACATGATAGAGATTGTGACAATATTGGTTATGTCATTTAGCTTTGAAAGTGGCACTGGCAAGCAAAGCATTGAGAGCTAGGGGATTTTTTATTTTATTTATTATAGTCCTTTTCATATTGCTGACATAGCCAACACTTTACTATTATATAATCAGTAAGAGAGAAATGTATCAAATTCCTAAAACCTGTTGGATAAATTTGCTAATGTTTCAGATTAATATGGGCAGACTTATTACTGTTATTAGTTAACAGAATTACTACTATTATTATGTACAGAATTACTACTGTTATCATACACAGAATTAATTATGTTATTATGCACAGGTTTCAGTGTTATATTTCAATCAGAAATAAAGTTAGAGAAGAAAAATTACGAATTATTATGTATAATAGCAGTCTATATCTGTTCAGATTTGAATTAGAACAATATTTCTATTACTGTTTACAGAAAACTATTAAACTGTTCTTCTTTAACTAGTTTAATATCCTAAACAGAATAAAGAATTACTGGATTAAGAAAAACCTGTATTCAGAAGGATGAACGTATGCAGAATTGACGAAGACAGGAAGATGATCGAGGCTAGTGTTGAACACTATCTCCTTAAAACCGATTCGCCCTCCACTGCTTGCTTTTGGATTGCAATGGGTGTCGGTCTCGCAGGATACAACGACCGGTCTGCAACAGGAAGGAAACCGCAATCCTGTTGCTCTAGCGAATCTGATAAAGAACACTCTCTGTATGTATGGTGTAATGCAGGACTGATTTAGGAAGAACTGTTCTTCTGGAAACAGAAACTCTCTATCAAAAAGACCAAGTTTCTATATGCAGAAGAAGGAAAAATTCTGTATATTGTATGTTCTAAAAAGTCTGGACAGAGGCCTATTTATAGGCTTCTGGGCAAACGGTCACAACGGTTAACAGACGACCGTTGGATCTCAACGGACAAATCCTAACGACTCTTAACGGGTGCAGGTCGAATCCAAATAGTTGAACCCAATAGAGGTAACCCGAATCCAATAGCACCAAAAAATCAAAGGCTCCTCAGCTTCTCGCGACGATGCGTACGTGTTTAGTGCCAAGTGCACCACTAAAGCGCCCAATGCGCCCTAAACGCCCATTCGCCCTCGCACACGCGCGCGCGGTGCGTAGCACCACCCGTGGTGCTCAAGGTTTCTCCTCTTCTTACATAAGCAATGCCATGGAACAAACAATCTTACATAAACCCACATCTTAACAAACCTCTAGCCAATGTAGGACTATTTTTTTCTTCTTTCCTTTTTATTCCCTTTGCTATGTACTCCTCTTTGAAACCATTTTCCATTTATCTAATTCATTTATTTTTGAACTAGTAAATTGGCTCAAAAATTCAAGTTCAAACATACATGAATTCAACAAAACATATTTATCAATAGTTAACTATTTCCAAGAGAGATACTTGAATTTAGTTTCCATATTATAAGATATATATTACAAGGAGGTTACAATTTTTTTTTAATCAAAATAAGAGAGACTATATAATATATTTTGGAAAGGTTATTTTATTTTAATTTTTTGTCCACATAACATGTCTAATTAGGACTTAATTGGCTCATAGAAATGAAGTGGCTGAAAGTTGTAATGTTTTTCACTGAGCTCCCACGTACTGAAGCTCTTAGAGGGCTAGAGTACTATGACTTTTCTTCAGAATCAAAGTACGAGCCGAGCCGAGCCGAGCCAAATTTTATCTGCAGTCAGTGACTTCTTAGTTTTGAAGATGTTGCTTCGGTGTCTCGCTTTCGTTGTTGATAATCATGGAAAAGGTTAGCCTTAATTATATTAAATTAATTCTACGTGGCATAGAAGTGTCCTGCTGCCCTCTACTGATCATGCCATGTGGCACCATCAATTGGTTGATATATAATAAGAGGTTCACGTTAGTTAGTCGGTCCGCTTTCTTATTTTTCTATCTCTTCCACAATTGTATAGTTGAGTGAAAGAAAGATTGTAACCATCTTTTCATCTTTTATATATATATATATATATATATATATATATATATATATAAAAGGAGTGGAAACATATATACGTTTTTAAAAAGGTGGAGTATAAGCAATACAATAAATAAAAATAAATGAATAATACCATAAATCTAGCTGTACAACAAGTATCACAAGAAATATAATTTACAAAAAAAAAAAAATCTGCTAAACGCTCTCCTATGCCAAATGATCAATGGAGACAATTCACCATAGGAGCAAGCCCTAGCCCTAGCCCCAGCCGCGGTTTCCTGCACTCGACCATAGTCTCCATCTCATCGTCACATGGTGGCAAATTCAAATCCAACAGCACCACTCTCTTCCCATTACTATTACTGCTACACTTGATCTCCTTCAGCATTCCATGATCAAACCCTTGATCATGGTTACTTGATCTATGCCTCCTCATGTGGCCACCAAGAGCCTGCCCAATTGCGAACTCGAGTCCGCAGATCGAGCACTCGTGCACCTTGGGCTTGGCCGGCACTGCACCTTGGGCTGGGTCTTGGTTCGGGTCGTGGTCCGACTGCCGCGGCTTCTTGTGGCTAGCTCTGTGGCCTCCAAGAGCTTGGAAGGATGGGAACTGGCGGTTGCAGGTCTTGCACTCGAACACACGGTGTGGGTCCGCCTCGGCCTGGTCGGCCCGGCCGTCGTCGTGGCCGCGGGAGAGCAGCATCAGAGCGCTGGCCGTGTCGATGCTCTCCGGCTCTGACCCCGCGCATCTCTTCATCGTTTCTTTCTTCAAAGTACCGTGTGCGTTTGCTTAATTTCTAGTTGCTGCTGCTGCTGCTGCTGCTGGTGGTTGAGGAACTGAGAAAGAAAATGAAAGGGGCTTGTCTATTTATAGACTTGGTAATAGTGCAAGTTACGATACTACCCTTGAGATTCTCGGAAATTACCAACGTATGGCAGCAGAGTTGGTGGGTTTAGGTGCAAGTCTCACTGTTTCGGGTCGGGTCGGGTCTGGCTAGCGTTTTTCGTTGATCTATCTTGCAAGTTTGTTCACATTTCCGGTATTAGACAAAAAAACTCGAAAAACGTTTATCTTAATTATTTTGAATTTTACGTCTAAGGTCAAAATCTATACACATACAGGTCACCAAACCCCAATAACTCTGATATTTCTGACCACTCTATCCAAATCAACATTTTTTAATACATGTTGTCGAATTAGACCTAACTTTTTTGATCCATCTAAGTTTATGAGCACAAATTCCTACTCGGCGCTCTATTAATTAGAAATTAACAAAAGAACTGCTACTACATAATACCACTTATAATTAATCCAGTATCCACCTCAATCAATCTCAAGATTTTCTAGATGCGGGTTGTATGTAAGTAACTAAATCATATCGGATCCGAATCTAAATTGGATTCAGATAAAAGGCTCACACTAGCTAGTAAGAGAGAGATTGGCTGGTGATGGATTAAGCAATCTGGACCTGTCAGCTGAGGGCTGACACGTTGAGGCTGAGCTAATGGTGACGGTGCAGCAGACCAAGCGAGTCGCAGTCGAAGCAGCCACGCACGAGTCAGACGTGTACGAAGTTGGTGGCTGCGTGTTCAGATTCTAGAACTGACAGTTCCCTTCCTCTGGCTTCTCACTAATTAAGCTTGTGCGTGTGTGGCTTGAATAGCATCAGCATGTGCTTGTTAGTTTTTGAGCTGTTTGTGTGGTAGTTGTGTGAGTTCAATTAATCTCGGCTAGCCACCATTTGGACACCTGTCAGCAGGCAGACATTACTTGTCAAAATGTGATGAGATGTTTACGTACGCAGTGTGCACGAGAGAGTCACAAGTGTTCATATTTTGATGAGACTTTGTTAGCAGGCATGTTGTCGGCATGCATACATGTAGGGTTTCTGTGTCATTCAAATATTGTGACAGTTATTAAAGATCAGAAGCATGCATGTTGATGTTATCAGTCCACATTTATGCCGTTGGTTGTTATCTGGTATAGTAATTAATTTTTGGATTTTTATTAGATTTTAGTGACTCAGTCCCCACAATTTATTTATTTTTTTAAAGTATATATACTGCAGTAAACTCCTACATTTTATTTATTAGAATATTTTAAGGAAACCAAACAAGCACGTACTAACAAACAAAAGAAAAGAAAAGAAAAAATCTCGATAGATTAGAGAGTAACCCCAATACACTGTCGGATCTCTTCAATTTTCATATATTTCTTCTTGTTATTTGGTTATTTCAGAACCTTTTATGGTAAATTGTAGAAAATTCTGGAACGGTTGACTATTTTTAAGATAAATTATAGAAAATTCTTTAAGGTATTCTCCACTCTTAGTTTGCCTTCTAGATTGAAGGTCTTTACGATTGACTTTCGGATGATATCATATATATTTCACAACAAACATTATATAATGTTGAGCAGAGAATATAAGTTTATTTCTAATTTATTAATCTCACAATTGTTATTTTCCTTTCAAAAATTTGTTGTAGGGATGTCTAGTTCTTATTCCTAGTGTAAGTAAGGTGGAGGGTAAAAATGGAGGTTTTTTTTAGTGCAATAAACATTAAGGCTAAAAAATATGGTGTTTTTATAGTCAAATATCACGTTGAAATTTTCTAAAAGATGTAAAGATAGTAGCAATTAGGTTACTATATAATTTTTTTTTAGTAAATAAATAATTGTTTGACTAGACCAAACTAGCTAGAAGTAGCTTGCTAAATATTTTCTGCTGTTTAAAAGTTTGTATGAGATTGAGATGTGAACTCTTAGACAATTAGAAACAATTTCGTGTGGATGTGTTGTTCCTTAATATCTAAAGTCTAAGTCCCGTTAGAGAAAGACAACTACCAACAATCTAGGGAGAAGACAAAGTTCGTTTGACTCAAATTGTTAAGGTTGCCCTCTAGAAGGAAGATATAATCTATATAATTAAATTTCCTTTCTAGAATATAGTCTTTCTTCAATAACATTTAAAAAAAAAATGGAGAGGGTATATATGAAGATTTATTTATTCATGCATCTTAATGATGATGTAATTTTGAGGTTATAATATATATATTATAAAAATGGAAATGAGCTCACGCAAGTTACCTGAACTGCAGTTTATTTCTACAATCTCCAATAAAAAAAAATTTAATTTTTTTATGGATTATGATCTCCATCCTTTAGGGTTCACTCATACCTAATTTCTTAGGTTTTAGTTTTGATTTGGTCATCTATCAAGTTGATACAAATTTTAACTATTTTCAATGAATAACATTTTGTATCCACTCAATGAAAGTGTAAATGAACTCAAAAATGTATGAAATTTGATCTTATTAATGTTAAAGAGCTAAATATTCTAATTCTAAAATTGAAGAAGAATTATTAGATTACTATATTTTTACTGTTAGCTCACGTAACTTTTCCTGAACTGGCGGCTCACCTACAGTAATATATATATATATATATATATATATATGTGTGTGTGTGTAAAAACAAGATATTTACTAACGGTGAAGGTGAAGGAGTTCCTTCACCGTTTGGTCTAATAAAATTATTACACGTGACACCACTCAAAGAACGGTTAAAAAAATTCTTTTATTTGTTATCTTGAGTGGCGCCACTTATAATAATTTTATTGGGTCACCTAACTGACGGTGAAGGAACTCCCTTCAACGATGGTGAATTTGTCGTTATATATATATATATATATATATATATATATATATATATATATATATATATATATATATATATATATATCACATACCATGAACTAGTAAGTGTCTCATGCATTTTTTTTTAAAATTTTAATTTAAAAATTAGGTTATCCTACCTGTAATCACTCTTAACTAGATCATTACAGTTGTGCATTATATTTGAAATTAATTTTTGATAAGTGGAACTTGTGTAGATGCATGCATATACAGTCTATTATTGGCCATGCATGATTGGGTGATAGAGCATTATTAGCGAGGTTGTTACTTGAAGAACTGTTCTTAGTCAGCTGATTATACTAATTTAGTCAACACAAGTTGCAATCAATTTCCTAATCAAAACTAATTAATAATGAGCACAACATTTTGTCGACATTGGATTAACAATTTAAGTTGGTGCCGTGATCTATGCCTTCAAATGTGAGATAAATAATGTAACCCCAATAATGTCATTACTGGGTTTTTGTTTTGTTTTTTTGTTTTTTTTTATAGCATAAACAGTGGATATAATCCCTCAAGTTCCATTAATTAAGTCAATGTCTCCAACTCTCCTCTGTCTGTGATAATATTATCCAAGTAACCTCCTCCTTGGAATGTATGAATACTTCATATATGAACGAATAACGAAAAATTAAAAATGTATTTTGAAGATTTTCATACATAAAAAATAAGTCTGAGCGTAGTCCCAAATAGTTTGATGGATCATAGAATAATAATCAAGCAAACAAGTAATCACAACATAACAACAAATCTCAAACAATCAAACAAATTAGGGTATTTACTAGTTTGTCCCTCAAATCTATATATATTATGATTTTGCCCCCTAAATCTTCATATTTAGGATTTTACCCCTCAAATCACATAAGTTACAACAATTTAGTCCCCCTCTCTAACACAGTTAAATATTTGACCATTTTACCCCTCTTTTCCTCTTCTATTTTCCTCCTCTCTTCTTCTTCTCTCTTTCTCCTCTCTTCTCCTTTTCCTCATTATTTCTCCTCTCTTCTTTCTCCAGTATTTAACTGTGTTAGGAAAGAGAGGAGAAGAGAGAAGGAAGAGAGGAGAAATAATGAAGAAAATGAGAAGAGAGGAGAAAGAGAGAAGAAGAAGAGAGGAGGAAAATAGAAGAGAAAAAAATGGGTAAAATGGTAAAATATTTAACTGTGTTAGAGAGGGGGACTGAGATTTGGAGGGCAAAATCCTAAATATGAAGATTTGGGGGGCAAAATTATAGTATATAAAGATTTGAGGGACAAACCAGTAAATACCCCAACAAATTAATATCAAGATTTAACGTAGAACGAAACTACACTCTAAATTCATAACTATTAGACAACTACAGTTGCTTGCAATGATTTAAAAATATCTCCCTCTAAATCACTTTAGAGACAACTATAAAATAAATTTCAACTTTTTATCACCCAAATAATCTACTCTCTCCCATTTCCATTCATGATTATAGTTACAAATTGAGAATGAAATAATAATTCTAAACATCCAGAGATTATCGAGATGTAAATGTTGAGACTTTGATCTCCAAATAGGGGACTGGGGAAATATAAAACAAGTATTTAAAAGAAGAAGGAAAAAAAAAAGGAGGAGAAAATGGACTTGTATTGAGAGTGGATATTGGTTTTATTGTATTTGTATTTTGTTGTCTTTTTTGTAAATATAAATACGGATATACGGATAGATACTAAATACGTTCGTCACTCACATATTATGATAAGTATATGGGTAGTAACTGAATATAATTCATACACCCGCGGTTACGATTGATTCCTGATGTATACATGGATTCTAGAAGCAATGACCTGTTAATAACCATTTTTTCATTATGGAAGTTTGATGACTTAAAAAGGGAAATTAAGGGGAAGTACGCATGCAAGAGTTAGTAGACGGCCGCGGCCTACCTACCATACAAGTTGTTATGTGGGGTGCCAATAATCGAATTTATTTTTTTTAATTTTTTAAAAAAAGAAATTGCTCTTCTTCTACAGTTTCTTATTTCGGTGATTTTACATATTTATCCTTTAAAAATTAGAATTTAGTCCCTCAAATCCTTTAACTTACCTCACTTTAATCCAATCCCAGTCATATTTTTTACCCAAATTTCCTGTTATAACTCTGACTTACTTTACTTTAGTCCATCCTTCTTTCTTTCTCCTCTCATCCTCTTCTTATTGGGTTCTCCTCTCCAATCTTCTCATCTCTCTCTTCCCTCTTCTTATTGGATTCCCCTGAGTTACTTCACTTTAGAGATTAATTAGGAGAGAAGAGAGAGAGGAGAAGAATGGAGAGAGAAACTCAATAAGAAGAGGAAGAGAGGAGGAAAATGAAAGGGATGAATAAAGTGAAGTAACTCAGAGATATAACGGAAAATTCGGATCAAAAATATAACTAGGGACTAAAGTGAGGCAACTTAGAGAATTTGGAAGACTAAATTATAAATATGAAGATTTGGAAGAATAAATTCTAATTTTTAAAGATATAAGCGATAGATATGTAAAAATCCCTTCTTATTTATATATCATATCAATGAGGATCTTGCGTGGGCATCACTATAGCGAGACAGGAGGCATGCAGACGTCTAGACTTGCAACTGTACGTCGATCCGGATGCATGCCTCTAATGTAGACGAGAGAGGGATCCGGATCCAGGACTTGGTGGTGTTTGAATGAGCTGCAGCTAGCGGGTGGCAGAGGTGGAGGTCTCAGTCTTTCTCCAGGATCGACATATATAATAGAGCCTGCAGGGTGGTTTATTTTACTTTTGTTTGTATCTTGACGTAGCTATAATTTGTCACTCCCAAACGAGTCCAGCGATATCTTAGTATTATGTATGTAGTAGACTTGTATTATGTTTCGTTAAGCTTGTTTAATGAGATGTACAACATCTATCAACAAAAAAAAAAAAAAATGTGGAAACTAAACAAATTCCAATCAGCAAACCATCCCAAGCCCAAGCTCAAGCCCCGAACTTTTACTCTCCATTTCCTCATCCAAGGGTGGCAAGTTCAGATCCAACACCACATGCACCCTCTTCTCATCATCACTAGACTTCTTCATCAAAAATCCATGCCCAGGTTCTTCACCACCCACAGCCCTATGCCTCCTCATGTGCCCACCAAGAGCCTGCCCGATCGCAAACTCGAGCCCGCAAACCGAGCACTCGTGCACTTTGGGCTTGGCCACCGCACCTAGGTTCCGGTCAAGCTGATGACTCTCATCGGACAGCCTTGATTTCTTGTGGCTAGCCCTATGCCCACCAAGAGCTTGAAACGAAGAAAATTGCCGATTGCACGTCTTGCACTCAAACACTCTCCGTTGATCAGCTCTCTCCTCGCCATGGCCATGGCCATGGCTACGGCCGCAGCCGCGAGAGAGAAGCATCAGCACGTCAGCTATGTTGACGTTGTTGTTGTCCATCGCTACTTGATCGAACTTCAACCTCTTCATATATTTGTCTTGAGATAATTTGTTGCTTGCTAGCTTCAATGGCTTCAATGGCTGGTGTTGTTGCTAGCTAGGTATTTATACAAGTTGCCAAGGGTTGGTGTTTGGGGGAGACCAAAGGGTACTTGGTGAGGGGTTAGGGTTAGGGTTACTTGGTGATGTGAGCATGCACGCAGAAATGATACAAAACTAACTGTTGCTGGCGAGAGAGAGATAAGTATCGTAGCCACCTTTGATTTCTTTGATTTGAAAATTTCAAGTGGTCTAGAAATTATACAAAGCTTTGGAAATATTGAAAGCTTGTAAGTGAGGCTTGGGTCCAATCCAACGTTTGAATTGACAAGAGCAAGCAAGAGTGTGATCAAGCCACCAATAAAATCTTCTAAATTCAACAAAAACACTAGGAGTAGTAGTTAGAGAATTTGAGAAGTACAACACGTTTACATACTAAACTTGATAATTATAGTTAGGTAGTTATTTGTTTATTTATTCTCCTTTATTGGAAAAAAAAAAATTAAAATAAAAAATAAAAAAATAGAGCAAAGTTGGTGGCTAGTTGAACAAGCAAAAACTAGTGGTGCTCTATTTGGTGAGAGGCACATGCTGGCTGCTTAATATTCAAGTCAATTCCCACTGGATTGTAGCCAAATTAATTATATAGTCAGATTGCAAACTTAGTAGTACTGTTATTCATCTAGGTTATACATCGTTCATAAAAAACGATTAAAGTAGAGATACAAATATTTTATTGGATAAGTAATATATAAAATAAGAAATGAAAATACGAGAAAAACTGTCTAAATCTATAAATGCATTAGGACAAGTTAAAAGAACGGATGGACTATCGAAGAAATACAAATAGAGATGATTCGAAAAGTTATAAATATCAAAGGCTTAAGCTAAAGGCTTAAATAAATAAAGACAGTACTCGTTAGGAGTTAAGTCTACTCCAAATACTTCCTTGTTGTACAAACAATAGAAATAATGTCAATTCCAATGTTTTCTAGCTGGAACTGGTAATGACGACAGTCTCAACTGTACCTACATAAAATAATGAAATAATAATCATGTACCTTTGCTAGCTCATTAATCTATTGTTAATTTGTCATATTTAGTAAACTTCCTTTATTAAGTCAGATATTAGCCATAACAGCTCATCTAGATACTTTTTGTTGTTGTTGATTTTTTTTCCCCTCCCTTTGTTTTTTCTACAAATCTAGATCCTTTGAATTGAGAGAAACATTCTTGAGCTTTGACTCCAAGTGCTCTATCTCGCTTTTCTTTGCTGTAATTATCTCCAAATTGGTTGGTGCTTAATTAAAAGCTCTTTTGAACTCTAAAAGTCAAATGAATTAGCAAATAGAAAAAGTAGGTAATAATGCTACAATTTAATTAGTCAACGGACGTTGCTACAAGTAAACACCGCACAAACCTAACAGCCACCTCACCTCATATTAGCATCATATCTTGCGTTCGCGTTTTGAAATCTAACAACAAAAACTTTGCCCCTACGGTCAAACCAAGTTAATTTACCTCGGGTTAATCCTAAACGAGCACACAACTTGACTTAATGAGCCCCACACACCTTTAACTTGTAAAGAATTACAAGTATGCCATATTTTCTTTGACAAAGTAACCCTTCATCTTGATCTTGTTCTGGTATTTTTATCGAATAATTAGAGTGCAACAATGACAAAGTTCAAAAGACCTGATCTCGTTCGGACATTCTGTCGAACACGTTGATTGCATTGGCAAGATTCTCACACTTGATATACATTGCAATGAGGCCATGAGAGTGCTAGGGATGGTGGCGGGAGAGGTGGAGGTTGCGTTTAAGTGAGGGACTGACCCGCGGAAGGAGGAAACTGGTTGACCTATCGATAGAGGAGGAGACAAGTAAAGGAGAGCATTCGGTCTCTTAGAGGATGCAAGTAAGAAGAAATAGGAAACATAGACTTGAAAGGGGTTAAAATTGAAATAAGATTGGTGCTCACTAAGAAAAGCCTTCTGTTTTTAATAAAAGAGATGTGGTGCTCACTAAGTCAAGGGGTGTGCACATTTTGACTTTCTCGTTACCTCGTTGATCTTAATAATTAATGAAGTAGGAATTAAGGATCTCTAATTTTGATTTGTGTTGCAAAACAGTTTTGACGAGATAAATTATAGTATTTAATCTGGGTGAAGTGGAACTTACTGGGTTTAGATCCTTTACAAAGCAGGCTAACTAAAAAGACCGCGTTTTATCTCAACCGTCTATTGAATTATTGGCCAGTTAAATTTTTTCCTAAATATTTTCCAAATTAACATTAGCTTTACTCTCATGATTTTCACTTGTATCTACTTTACACTGCATGGATTAATTTGGAATCAACAAGTTCATCGGTCAATTTTTAATCCGTCTTATACAAAATTTTAAATTAAAAATAAAAATTTTATTTTTCTAGTTCAAAATTTTGTTTTGTATAGAAAGGATCAAAATTTAGCCCGTAAATACATCCATTACTAAATTTTATTTTTATACGAGATTTACTAACCCTCTACGTTGTTTAAGAGATAACTCGAGTTCTCTCTAAAATTTGAAAGTTACATACTTTTGATTTTCAAGAAAAAGGTTATCCAAATACTTTAAAATGCATAGATTTATTTTAATTTGGATCAAGTCAATTATTTCTCTTCTGTCAACCCAAGTTAGTTGCTGGCCTTAACCCCTCACGAAACAGGGCTTTAATTTAAGCGATAATTAAATAGTTTTTTTTTTTTTTAAAATACTTAATTAGTTCGCTTGTGTTTCCCTGCATCTTAGTTTTGGCCTTAACCCCTCGTGATACGGGAATTTCTAGATGGGCACAGCTTTTTTCCTAGTGAGCCCACTTAAAATCTTCTCTTTATTTACTATTTTGCCATTAAAATTCTTGGTCAAAACTGTCCCTCCTTCACCCATCTTTCATCCATCAGGGACGGTTAGTCCGGATGGATTGGCCTGATCCGGACTGGTTAGCTGGGCAAACAGAAAAATGAAGAAAAGGAAATGAGAGGACTAAGAGGGAAGGAGAAGAGAGGAGGAAAAATGAAGAAAAGGAAAAGAGAAGAGGAAGAGGAAAGGAGAAGAGAGGAGGAAGAGAGAAGAAGGAATTAAGGAGAGGTAAAATGGAAAAATCAGATCAAAAAATAAACTGGGCTAACGGAAGTTAGGAAATGGGACTAAATTGTAGTAACTTAGAGAATTTGGGGGACTAAATCCTAAATATGAAGATTTGGGGGACTAAATTATAATTTATAAAGATTTAAGAGACAAATTCTTAAATACCCCAATATTTTAATAGAATAAAGGATCAAAATAGTGAAATTGCGATTTAATACTATACTACAACACTTGATGAACGACTTAGGAGATAATAATTATACAATAACTGATTCACTTGTGGTTTTGTTGCATCTTAATTAGTTTTCTTGAAATTGACAGCTTTTGCACTAAGCATTTTCTAAGCCAATTAGTAAGATGACATTATCTTGCATGCTTATATAGTGACAACAAAATATCGCTTGATTAAATGGAACAGCCACTTTGTGATTAAAAAAGGCCCACTAGATTAAAAGAGCCACTTTAGGCCTTGCCTTGATCAGCGTACGGGAAATTCTATATGCGCGCCACACTTGACTTAGTGAGCATATAGAATTTTAAACCAAACGGAGCCTCGAATCTTGCCAAATGCATGTAATGAATACATATTTACTAGGGGAAAGTAGTGCTAATATTATGACGCAAACGCTCACGGAGACCATCTATCCTAGAAAATTATTATATAGATTTTTCAGCCACGACAAACAATATATATTGAACATACTTCACAATTGCAGCATAACTCATATTTCAATATTTGTGCAACAAGTGTGGCAACAAGTGTGCAAGTAACCATCACGGCAATGCACTAGTAGAAACATAGCAGGTCAAATTTGAATTGCAATGAAACATACGATCCTAATTTTGAGAAGGAAAATAAAAAGTAGGCGTGAATCCTTGTGCTCAACTTGCTTAGTTCACGGCTTGCATCACATCTGCTCTAAGTTTACAAAAAACAATACTTTAGGTTTCCATTTGATATAAGGTAAAAGTATTGCAGGCCTCGAAATACTAACCGACTTGAGGATGAGAATGAGTGGATCTCAGCATCAATATTTAGCCTGTCATGTTGAAAATTTTGAATTAAAAATAAAATTTTTATTTTATTAATTCAAATTTTTGAAAAGGACATACCAAGACTCATGAATCCGTCCATTCTCATCCTAATATGATGATTTGAACTTCTGCTTGAAAGTAAATATCTAGAAAGTGATCCTCCAATTTGTAGTGTGAACATACCACACATTTCAAATTCCTCTGTTTATATTTTCATAGAGGAATCTTCTATTTATTCAGAGACATTAAGGGAATTATCTTTTGCAGCCTGCTCCACCCAGAAACAACAAATTTCCAAGAATATGCTACAAAAACTAAGGGAACAACGACTGGAGACTTCAAGAGTTGGCAATATTTCTAGCGTCATTTATTGATATCCAGTGGTCGTGAGAACAGTCATAGATTGCGACTTTTAGAAACCGTGTGCAAAGCATTTGCTCTCTGTGAAGCATCTATCTGAATCATAGTTTTGATTCTTGCTTTCTAATTTGGAAGCAAGCAAATAAAAGTTCCTGGGATGTTTCCTGGAACTTGCATGAGCAAATACAACTTGCAGCAGTTTACGAACATATCCATTCAATTGTTGACTGACTTTTTTTTTTGTTTTTCCATAGGCTCCACACTTGATAGCTAGCTAAGGTTAATGTACAGTCAACATCTACTGTTGTTCGTAGCCCCATGAATTGGGCCACTCGTCACTCCCCGATATTGGCCAACTCAAATAAAGCTGTATTTGTTGGACGGACCAATATGCATCTCCACTTTTTATTAAATTAGTGGGTGATTGAGATTTTTTTTCTAAATTAATACTCACCCTACCCTATAACTGTCCAATAAATTCCGGATAGAATCTCAATCCGGCTAAATTGTAGTAACAAATTAGTTTACCTTTAATTATTATCAAGAGAAATTCTTAACCTTCATAAATCAATATGAAAATGAGAAGAAAAAAAAAAAGAGAGGATTTTTCTTACCTTTCTGTAATATGACTTCACGCGGCAAGACATTGTTTGCCCAAGCTTTGCATCGCCACTCTATATATTGAACCTCGACCCCATGAGCTTTCTCCCAACTGCATGCACACCAGTAGATAGCTTTCTCACTACCTGCAGAAACTCTATAACCTCTCATCACTAACCAAACCAACGAATCACCATGGCAAAGCGTTTGAGAGAGGAATCAAACAACCAAGAGATGGAGAGCGCGGCAGCAACCAACCTCCTCCTACTTCGCTCGTTTAAGTTTACGTGCAAGATATGCAAGCGACATTTCCCGTCATTCCAAGCTCTGGGAGGCCACTGCACAGGTCACAAGAGAGCAAGAATCGGTGAGTTAGCAAATCCATTCGATGAAATGCTGCAAAGAGCAAAACCAAAGCCTCGGATCTATAAGTGCACGATATGCGGGCAGAAGTTTGATACGGGACAGGCTCTCGGCGGCCATATGCGGCGGCACAAGGGTCTGTTCAAGAGCCAGAGACAGTTGCATGAGGAAACCAGCGCCTCAAAGGGAATGTTCATGGACATGGACTCGAACACTACACCTCGTCTGCTCGACTTGTTTGTTTAGTACACACTACAAATTCTCTAGTTCCTGGTGAGGTTGCTTTGCAAAGAGTAAGCTTTTGTGTTACTTCGTAAATAAATATGGATATACTTGCTGATTGCTATGCATTTTATAATCTTTGTCGTTAACAAGAAGAACTGAGCCTCTAATGTTGATGAAGGGATAAACACTGTGTGACTTAATGTTTGACAGTATGTAATTACAAGGTGAATTAAGCTTGACATCATGGAAAATTTAAGACAATTCTCTGACACACTTTTTTTACATGCCCATTATATGTCGAGGTATCAGCTTTCTTTCATTATATAATTAAAGGATTGAATAAGACCTTTAACAGAAGGACATTAAATTTTGGATTTATATACGAATAAATTTTGGATGTCTTAAAGTGAGGGGTAAGTTACATTAAGCTATTCTACAAGGAGTTGGAGAGCCAACAGCTATTCAGTCCAGTGTTTAAAATAGCGATAACGGTAACGTAACGTTTTGCTTCTGTTAGGTTATGTCGCATATAGCATAACGCATAACGTAGGTTATGTAATTTCCTATTTATTTAATAAAATAAATATAAAACTATATAAAATAATTTTTATAAATTGAAAAATAAATTTAAAATATCCAAAAGGAATATAAAATTATTTTATAATACATAATATGTCCTAATTTTATATTAAATTTTGCAATGATTTTCACATTTATTTTCATAAATTATATTAAGTTTGCAACCATAATTCTAGTCATCATTTAAACATGAAAGCAAGATTCCAATTTTTTATTTCAATTCCAGTTATTATCATTGTTGTAATTTATATTTTGTAATATTCAATTTATCTTATTTATAATTATTTATTTTAGTTCAGTTAAAAATTCAATAGAAGCAACAAGATATTTCAGCAACCGGAGAGGAATTACAATAAGCAAATAAGAAAACAATCGCAAATTAACAAAATTAGCAATTCTACAAGCAATCAAACAAGCCAACAACTAATCAAGTAAGAAAATTACAGCAATTCGCTAATAATCAAAATAATAATTAACAACAACATATATATTACTAAAAAATAATTGTAAATAACGCAATATAATGTAATTTAACGTAATGTTACGTAAAATAACATAAAATAACATAAAAAGCGTACTGTTACGGTGAACTGAGTTATTTCCAGCTGTTATGTAGCATTGGGGCTCCGTTAGATTACATAACGCAATATAACAGGTTTCATAACGCGTTATTTTCAACATTGATTCAGCCTATTCTGCACTATAATAATTTATACATGTTAATTATAAGGTATGAACCATTATATCTTGTTCTCTTTTGTAAGAGACATGCGCACACACATTTTCATGTATGTTCATTGCTCTGCGTGTGTATTTTCATACTTGTCCATTAATATATTTTGGGACATATTCATCATTGTGTGTATAAATCATTCTTATAAGCCTTTTCCATTAAGATGGAGCCGGCTCTAGAACAAACATCCATGTGGGATATGAGAGTTTCCTCAACTAACCTCCTCTTAATCAGTGCAAAAACCCTGGCTAAGGAAACAGCAAACAAGAGAGGGCTTGTCATAATGCTAGAAGACTAGTTAACATCCTCCTATATCTCCTATACTACGGAAAAGGGCTTAACAGGAAAGAGATTTGTTGTAGAAATTACATTCAACTCCGGGCCTGAAAACACATAAGAGAGCCAAATATAACACATATGAAAAGGCCAAAAAAAAGAGAAAATTTGATTAAATTCAAATTTGAGATGCACATAAAACCAAATGTTAGATGAGATATACCCAAATGTGTATATGTATTAATATTCTGCTTTAAGTTCTCATGACTAAATGATATGATCTTCAACTGCAGTCTTTCCAATGACAGAAGTCATTGAACCATTAACTAATCTTCTGAAGTAAAAGACTAAGAAAGATGTCCTTTTGAATTAAAATTCATAAAATTTTTAAAGATATTAGAAACAAATCATTGTAAATATATTTAATTTTAAGCAACAAGGATAGTAAGAAATGAAGACTTGAAATAGATGCTTCGAGCATTCATTTTTCCCATAACTTTCACCCATTTGAGCCATATGTTGCAATTAAGAAACAATTACATCATCTACATGTCTATGACTAAGGGTGTGTTCATTTACATGGAAGTAAGTGGAAATAAAGCTACTTTTACTACTTTATACGTTTGTTTGCCCAAAAAAGAGAATTAAAAGTTGCTTCTACTAGGATGATGTGGATCCTATGTAGCAAATCTACCTTATATTTTCTTTTCATCTTATTTTGAAGAGGAAGAACTCATGAAACTTTAGGAACAAAATAAAATATTAATATTTTATTTAACTCACATGATTACTTTTTAAATCTAGTTTAAGTAATAAACAGATTATTATTACTACTAGTACTACTACTATTATTATTATTATTTTGTTAACAACAAAATAATATTTTTTTTTCTATTCCACTTCTTACTTTCAAAAGTTAACACACAAATATTAAAACTCTATCGAGAAGTCTCTTTCTAAGATTTCATTTTAAAAACTACTACTGCTTTTCTTCTGTACTTCCTCTGCTTCCAACAAACAAACGGGGCCAAATAGGAATAACCATTGCCATAGTGTTGTGGCCTTAATGTGTACTCTTCAAGCAAATAAGGATAGAGCGTGAGTGTTACCATGCTTAATTCCATGCTCTTCAGGCACAAAAGATCCCATTGCCTCTCTCGTTTTCTAGTGGGTATGATGTGAGTAAATTTGAGCCTATAACCACTCAAACAAAATTATATGATTCAAAAAACCTATATAATTTCTTTGGCATGAAGCTCAAGGTCCAGCCCCTTCTCATCCACATAAAAATAATTCCAAATATACATCCTAATCAATCTTTGCTGCCCAAAAAAGCTCACTTTCTTCCTCATTTTTTTAAGGTGGCTAGGATGGGAGTGAACCCGAGCTTTTAGATGTCTAATACAAGTTTTTTTCCCCATGGGCCATGTAATTATTTATTTACACAAGGCTCAAAGTCTGATCACATCCCATCCATATAAAAAAGTTTGCATTACGGTTTCTGGAAGGGTTTAGAGAAAATTTGGAGACACAATTTCTCTAAATTTAAAATAAGAGAGGTGAATAATAGAGCAATAAATCTACTAAAGATTTGGATAACAAAATCAAACATGCCAATAAAAATTCTTGAAATCTTTGAAAGGTCTGCTGGTAGGAAAATATAACCAAAAGAAACAAATTCTCTAAATCTAAATTAATTTGGAATATATGCATGAATTTTGGACTTTGTACTTAGCATCGCAACTTAAAAGATTTGGGAAGCAAATATCCATATATGAAGATTGAAACAGTAAAGTATCCAGATGTTGAAGATTTGGGGATAGGATGAGCATGGGGCCTATTCAAAATGTTGAATTAAAAATAAAAAGTTCATTTTGTTAATTTAAAATTTTGAATTGAATGGGTCAGTAATTTGCCCATAGACCTATCTATTCTCATCTCTATTTGGGGAGTGAGTGACATGCACCCTAAAAAACACTTCATTCTGAGTTAACCCTAATCGATGATGCAGTTATCGAGATCAACAAAAACCAAATTCTGTAAAAAAATTTAATCTAAATCATAATCCACCGTTTATATTCCAATTTCCCGAATTTAAGGGAAAAAAAAATAGCGGAAGCCCTAACGTGTGCCCTAAGGTTTCGAATCGAATATTAAAGAATCGCATTTCAAACCCTTAAGACAACTACATTGGAGAAATAATAAAAAAAAACCCCAAATTGCATGAGATAACTTCGCGAGAAATCCAAAACCGTAACTAATTTGATAAAAGCGTATAGTAACAGCGGCGAATCAACTACCTCGTTTTAGCCGTCGGAGTTCGTCGGATTCCGGCGATCGACCTCAAACCCCTAGCGCTTAGGTTAGCTCTTCGCTCGCGCTTTGCTGACACTCGGGCTCGACTGCAGAGATGAAGTCGGGCCCGATGCGGGCTTGCGTGAGAACGAAGCCTGATTCGTTAACGGGCCGAAGTGGGCCCTGGGCTTGGCCGAGCTCCTAATCACGGGAAATTCTAAATGCGTACCAAACTTGAGATCGTGAGCACCACGCAACTTTTTAAATAAATGCGTTTTTCCCCAGTGAGCACCACCCATCTAATCGTTTTTCTGAGTGGGCACCATCCATCTCTCCATTTTAACCTTATTCATTCTCTCATAATTATTTTTCTCTCTAAATTTCTCTTCCTATGAACATTAACCCTAATTTATCGATTTCTCCCCCCTCACTCTTCGCCTGGTTGAACTAAATGCCTTCGCCATTCCACCTGCAGGCTCTCTCCTAATAGCGGGAAAAAAAATATTTTCTAATGAAATATAAAAAAAAAATTTACGGTGCTCTCTCAAAAAAAAAATTAAAAGCTTTTTCCGTCAAAAAAAATAATAATAAATAGCAAATTTTTAAATATTTTAAAATTAGGTTAAGTCACGTGTGGTGGGGATTTAGAATTCTCATAATCAGTGATTATCATCTCTATTATTAATATCGTGGGGATTTAGAATTCTCATAATCAGTGATTATCATCTCTATTATTAATATCCTAAAATTTCAAGAAACGAGACTTATGAGAGGTGACATTAAAGTCAAACAAAAAGCTAAAAAAAACGGAAACCAAGAACAAGTAGCATATCTCCGTGCCGTGGCCAGCCATCATCAACAAAGTGCAAAGCGTTTGAAAAGTTGAGCTCATATTCTCGATGCCAGTTACTAATAATAAAAAACTAGATTGATTAACTCCTCTTAATCTCCAATTTAGACGCCACTGATCCAACTCCAACACCAACGACGCTCATTTCTCTTTTCCAATTGTTATGCATTTGGCGGGCGCGGCGTCGATCTCCCCTGCAGCAGCCAGTCCCAGTTGCGAGCTCCTGTGATTAGTGTTCATTAGTTCAATAATTAGCATTAGTATACGCATTTGCACGTGAATCTATGATAAATGAATGATCAAGATGGCTTATGCCCCACGTTGCGGGAAGGCAAACAAAAATGCCTGTTCCCGGCATTTTTACATTTTTATTTGGTCGAGATTCATTATTTAAAGAATCACTTTGGAGAATTAATTGGAGTATGATTTTATTCTTAAAAATGAAAATATATATATATCTCATTCAAACAATTTATAAGGTATTTGGACAAAAAATAGAAAAAGTTTTTTTTTTTTTTTTTTTTTTACCTTCGAGCATCGTAAGAATTTGATCTCTTGAGCATCGCACCTCCACTCTCGTGCTCTCTCTTATTCTTGATCTCAATCAAGCTCCCACTAAAATACTCCTTGTCCTCGAATTTCATGGAACCGAAGCTCGACTCCCCAATCGGACCGTTCATCTCCTTCCTGCCCGAATCTGAACCTCCACGTGCCACGCTCTCCTTCACCGAAATCGACCCGCACGAAACGAGCTGCATCAGCACCGCCGATGCCCGAAACCTCCCGCTCGAGTAATTACCGACCGTCCGATCCTGATCGTCGGCAACCAACCGACCGTCGGGCTCGATCAGCGACTCCGAGCTCGACGACGACGGAGGCGGCGAGATCTCGATCTCTTCCCTGTCGACGACCGAATCAGAGCCGTGGCTGATCTGTTGGATCTCCGCCCTCGACCGCCGCCTCTGCCTCTTGTCGTCGGTCTGAGTCGCGGCGTCGGCGATCAGATCGGACTTGTAGACCTTGTACTCGTTGAGATCGATCGAGTTCTTTTGGGGGAGTCGAAGAGCTTGTTGATCAGAGGTAGAAGATGAGGAAGCAGAGAGGTGAGAGGTCGCCGGAGACGGCGGCGAGATGATGAGCAGCTCGGATCCCTTCAGCACGTACTCGTTACCATGTGCAGGGTGAATGAGATCGCCCTCGCACAGATCTTGCCACACGAATCCGTTCTTGTAGCTCCTGATAAACACCACCAAGGATCAGAGAGAGAATGCTTATGATGCTAGAATTTCGAAACAGCAAAGGATTGGAATTTGAAAAGCTACCTCTTGGATGACCACGAGTACATGCTCGCCATCCCTTTGCCTCGAAGCACGTTGAGGCGATTGATCACATCTAACAACAACAATAAAAAGAATCCCTCAAATTTTTTTTTTTGAGCGAAATGAAAGAAAATTTCTAATTGATTCAATACCTTTGAGGTAGAGTCCATGACTGGGTGAGGAGAGAGAAACTTCCATGAAATGAGGGTGCTCGAGATGGCCATTTCTACTGGAGAGGTAGTAAACAACTGGGACTTTTCTCTTGTCGGAGTTGTTGGATTTGGGCTCCGACCAGACCTTGGTTCTCTCTGGACTGATTTGATCTCTCTTATTCCACTGCTGTTTGGCCAACTCCAATCTCCCCCTCGAATAGATGGCCATGGATGGAGAAGCTCAAGATACGGAGAAGGAGGAGGGGATTTAAACGAGAATTGAAAGTTGAAAATTTTTTAGAGAATTCAGCGCGAGGTGGATTCAAATGTAGATGCTGAGGACAATTGGGAAGCGACATGAGAGCTGCAGCTGGTAGATTGTGTTGTTAGCGCAAAGACTAAAATACCCATATAAAGTGAGTGAGTATGAGTTCTGTTTTGGGTAGTTCAGTAATTTGACTGAATAGGAGAGCGTTTTAGTTAATTAATTAATCATCCAGCGTACGTTGTTAGTCAAAATAGTCAAGATGGATGCAGGGAGAGTTGAGGTGATTGGGTCCGGCCACTCCGCGTTTCGTGCAACGTGGAGTTGACTGCACGACGAAAGCGATTGATCACGGGGAGGGGAGAGAGAGAGAGAGAGGTGCTTTTTCTTCTTCTTTACTTTATTCAGAAAGGTTTAAGGGGTTGACGAGTTGTCTATGGTGGAAAGTTTAGATGACTTTTGGTGGAAAATGGATAGCGTCTTTGTTGACTTTTACGAACTCATGTCTGGCTCATGTTCAGCAAAGACTTCAGTAAGGGCAACATGTTAGTGATACTGGGGTATGTATACTGCAGTCCACGTGGACCGCTCTTTCTGTTTCAGATCGAAATCAGACGAAATTCAGTTGGAGATCGAATAAGAGAATCATCATTGTATGGATGGAACAATCGGCTACTAAAAGCGATTGGAATACTGTCAAACCCCATCCCCTTGCGTCCCCCCCCCCCCCTCGGTCTTCCTTCCCCCTCTCTTTCACCTTCTTCCTCCCTTTCCCTACAAAACTATGCTCTGACCATCTCCGTTGGAATTCGATCACATCAGATCGATTCACAATCGGTCAAATTTTGGTAGGGTTTATGCGAGTAAAGTGATCAGAGTCTCACCTCCTTCTCTTGATAAAATGCGCTTGTTAATTGGTGTTGAATAGAAGTAGAGATGAAAATATGCTTGTTAATTGGTGTTGAATAAAAGTAGAGATGAAAATAGGCAAATTCAATAGCCAACGGTTTACCCATACTATTCAAACTAATTAAAAGTGAAAATTTTATTATATTTAATTCAAAATTTTAAATTGTACATACTAAAATCTAATCTTTGAACCTTCCTATTCTATTTTAATATTTAAATCCGTCCATTCTCATAATTGAATCCACCTATTCTATTTTAGTCTTTGAATCCGTTCATTCTCAATACTAGAATCCGTTCATTATCATTACTAAATAGATAAGAGGGCCTGTAGAGTAGTGATACTCCATAATCTCATACAATAAGTGATAGATCCTGATTCCTGAGTACATTGCCTATGTTTCACCAAAACTTCATCGGACTACATAAAACAATCACAATTGAGATAAAAATTCACATACCAGATTGCAGAAGTATGCTACTATGGCCAAGAGCCAGTAACTATCAGTAAAAATCTAATACATTTCTGGAAGAAATCTTACAAAATTCTGCCACTGAACTGATTCCAATCAATTTAGATCAAGCTTGGATAAGAAAGAATGTAACAAAACAAATTATACCGTTGATAAATGTATCTTCTACTGCCCTACGAGATCAACATTTCGCATCAGCACCACCAACCTCGGCAGCCTTTTTCCGAGGACAAGCTGAAGAGAGATGGCCCGGAACACCACATTCATAACACGTCCGCCTCTTCTTCTTCTTCGAGCTTCCACAAGTGTCATCATTCTCGGCATTCTTGGCTGCAGGCTTCTTCTGTGAGTTTACATCCACTCCTTTCTTTGGAACCGCACAGCTTATCTTCACTGGCCGTCCACATACCACTTTCTGGTCGAGCTTCAATGCAATCGTTAGGGAGACGGTGTCATCAAAGTCGATATGGGCATAGCCCTTGAAGTCCCCAGTCTCCTTGTCCGTGCCAAATCGGATGCTGGAAATTTTGCAATCAGAGAATAGCTGCTTCAGATCATCCTCGGTGATATCCCATGACAAATTTCCGACGTAGACTCTGTTGTACCCATCCATGATTTTGGGTGTGAATTCGGGTTTTGGTTTCTGGGTTCGGTGGGGCTTATATGGCTGTATCTTCAAATAAAATCCACCCCTGAATCATAATAAACCAAAACAAAGTAGGTTGATGATGGGGGATTTCGATAGAGTTGTGGTTAAATATGATGTACTTACATATCAGCACCATCCAGAGCCAAGGCTCTCTTTGCAGCAGCTTCTGTCTGGGAAAAAAATAAGAACGCAGAAATGTCATGTCAGAATACCAACTTGTAAGCTAATGAGAATAAGAGCACTTCTGCTACATTCCTTGCCTATTCAAGCAATAATTTTTCAGGAATTTAAATAAACACAAATTGGCAAATGCGACACTGAATCAATTTAGCATATAGAACACACATACATTGCGTAAGAGGATGCAAATTTAGATAAAACATAGGTAACTGTTATCACTGCCCTCTTGCAGGACAAATTTCCTTTTATCCTGATAAGATACTGCTACAGAATTGCACCGTTACGAGTTAAAGAAATAAGCCAGAAGACATTTCTTCCGTTCGGTGAGGGCGGCTTATAGAGTTGCAATCGACACTAAACACAGAAAACAGCAAATATAAATGGGCAATGTATTGTAGGATAGAAACCGGCATTACGAGAGGTGATTGAGCAAGTCCACAAGGGGTTTCATGGGAGGATTCAGATCGGGAAGTCAATTTGTCGGCTTTCACACGTTCAAGAACTTCTTCGGGGTTGTTTAATCTAACTATAGGCTGAAATATGAGAGGCGATTGCGCTCCAATTGCCAAATCTAAATGATAGAGATCAGTTGGGGGTAGTAGTGGGGACTTCTAGGTAAGGTATGCTGGGATATGCAGAGTTAGATCAACATTATGTTCCGAGAAGGTAGGAGCCAAACTGATATCCAAATGCCCAAGTGAGCTGCTAGTGCATGAGATTAGTGCATATACGGACAGCTTGTGAAGATCTATGGTTTCAGTAACGGGGCATTGCATCTACAGTTAAGCCTGAGTTCTAACCTATTAACTTCTCATCTGTAAAGAAGCTTCCAGTATCGGTACATACTGGTATGTATCGCTAATAACGTATCGAATTCTAAATACCTGACATGCCTGATATGATATAGAGCTTATAACATTTGAATGGAGATTGCCGACGTTTTTAATATCATCGATATTATACGTGTGATATAGCTAATTCCGATGCCATTAACCCTCTGCTATTATTGGTACTAGTTTCAAGATTTTTGGCTGGCTATGAAGGGCATAACGGTGTCAATTTTATCGGATTGCCAAGACCACCTCATGTCTTCTGGCTATACAGTAGTTAGAGAATTAAGACAACTAACTGTGGTTTGGAGGATGTTGGTTTAGCAACAAGGCAAGCCAACAGTCCCGAATATGGATTAAGCTGTTGGTCGATGTATCCAAGTCTCCAAGAAGCAGTTCGCTGAATTTAAGAGAATTGATGGATCTAGTGAACGGAGGAAACAAGTGCATGTATAAAGGTTCAAACTCTTGATTTCAAATATCAAACGATTATGATACGTAAGGTCAATATCTTTGAGATACCTTATATAATATAAATCCTACAATGTCAGTACCAATTTGCTGATATATGCTGACATTTTTGTTATTGCAGTACGGTACATTCAATATAGCTGACTCTGATACTATAAATCATCTATCGATGCCAATACCCCTTCTAACATTTTTGATACCTGTGTGCTGTGATGTGGCACTACACATGCACACCTGTATGCTATGACTCTAACACACTTCTCATGTATATGATAAAGAAGAATAGGGTATCATTGAGCTACGAGAGGGAAGGATCAAGAGAAAAAAAAGATCCATAAAAGAAGAATGGAAACAAGTGCTAACAAGTGTTTTGTTTTCTTACTACCATATTTATGCAAACCTGCGTCATGGTTTTTATTTAACCATATCAGTATCATGAGATAGGTAAACAAGCAGTGCAAAAAGAGGAATAACTCCTTAAATAAGGGCATGTATGTATATACAAATGTATATTTATACACACACAGGAACATTTGTGACCCTGTTTCTTATCGTTTAAAGCTGGCCATTTGAATGCTTGAGGATACTCGAACATTTCACACTCGTGACCCATGCCCAGGTAAGACCGCCATGAGGCTCGTAATATTTCATATCTCACAGGTTATTAGGTAAATAGAGAAGCATGCAAGCTATATATGAGTACTAAAGGTCATATACCAAATGGGATAACCATAATCTACATCCCTTCCTGACTTTCCGGAGTCATTATTTAGTTTGGCTTCTAAAGCTTTATCTTCTAACAATCAATGACTAATATTTTCTGAATAAATATACACTAGTATTATTCATGTATTCACGTTGTAGTCTGATTAGTCTGGATTAATTCAAACTCCTGCTATCTGTTCCTTTATCCCTTAGCCTATAAGTAAAGCTCATCTCACATGTTTCAAGCATTCTCATTTAACTTATGCCTGGGGTTAAAGTTTCCATTTCCCTGTATTTCTCTATGTGTGTTGACGATAATCCTCTCTCAAAAGTTCCTTTCAAAAGATCTTAAAATTGTTTCAGTGCTAAGCACGTATCATAGAGAGCTTTATATCAGCTTTAGGAAGAAGAATTTGTCTTTATGATAGCATTTCTAAGACTAAATCAACTCAAAAGACCATAGTCATGCCACTTCACTATCAAAAAGTTTCAATGTCTTGCTTGTATTGACATTCATAATATACAAAACTATACTACAAGCTTGCTTTTTGACACCTGTAGACTCCGCACTTGTTTATTGATGAGAGAGGAACTAGCCTCATGTAGAAACAAATTCACAAAGACATAGTTATATCAGACAGGACACTTACTAATCTTGTCTATAAAGTCAGAAGAATAATTCAACTTGTAAAGAAACAGGAAGAAGTGCATTTGGTATTCTTCTTCATTGCCAGATTTCCCCCCCCTAAAATTAACTTCAACAATGAAAAATCATGCGCGAAGAATTCACTGATGGATGTTCAGAGTAATTAAATGAAAACTGAATCAACAAATGCCTGAACCAAAGATGATTTGACATAACCAGAGGTGTTAAACTAGATAAAAAGGCTAATAATTGGAAGAAAAAAAAGGTCGTAAAAGATCAAAACCATTAAGTCTTTCTTTAAACCTTTCCAAATCATCTCCAAAATATATTGTTCATGATGACTTTAAAAGTTCCCTCCTATATCCAAACCCTTCAAATAACAAGTGCATAAAGAAAAGGGTCTTTGGTCTTTAAGTGGAATGATATCTAGTGCACATATATAATAGTAATATCCCTATGTAATAATTTTGCAAAAGATGATTAAAAAAAAAATCAAGTACGACAAAAGAATTTCAACTTTATGTGGATTACTGAACTTTGTATACCTTATATATATATATATAGAGAGAGAGAGGGAGAGAGAGAGAGAACGGGAAATACACCGGCAGTGAAGGAAGTTTCCTTCACCGCCGCTTAGGTGGCCCAATAAAATTATTACACTTGGTGTCATTTAAGAGAATTCATTTATTTGTTATCTTGAATGATGCCCCGTATTATAATTTTATTGGGCCACCTAAGCGGCGGTGAAGGAACTCCCTTCACCGCCGGTGTATTTCCCGTTTCCTCATATATAGATATATATCCACTATTTCTAACTATTACTGCCTCCATTGACTCTACAAGTGCCAGGTTTAGCAAACCCTCCCCTCCCACCTTCCACATTATTTATGCATTATCCCTTTCCTTTAACTTCCTTAAACAGACCTCGCGTACATCATTTCTTATTTCTCCAAGAACACAACATAAACATCTCCCAAATCGTGCACTTCCAATCCTTGTGTAAAATAAACTCTCAAGACTTGGCCGATATAGGGTGGTTCCTTTCAAAAATTAACAAAACCTGATGCTCTTAAAAAACTAATAATAAAATAATTACAAAACATGGCCTAGTTAGAGTTGGTTCAAATGGATAATTATACTAAATAATTTACTTGGTGGAGGAAAAGAACCCTTAGTGCCACCGAGCAGAATCCACATTAACAACGCTAGAGTCACTGACATATGTCCATCTCATCCTTACAGAAGCAACAAAAAGGACATAAGATGAAAACAGTACATCCAAAAGAATACTTTATCTTATCCTAGCATATAGGTTGGATTACACGATCTAAAAAAAACATAATAGTTGACATCAATTTCAGTTGGTGGTTAATAACCAAGTATAAAATATCGACAGATACCCATAGATAATGCATAAATCATGTCAGATATTGAGATATTGTGGCACTTGATACGATATACTGTAAAATATTTGTCCAATATTGCCGATATTTCCAGTATTACTAATAAAATATGCATGATTTGCCAATTTTGATACTATTAGTGATCAGCCGAGTCGATACTGATACTGATTATGATATTTTAAACCTAGTTGAAAATTATAGATAACAACAAAAACTCCAGCAGCTTTGCAAGTAAGACACTCATCTAAAAAAAAAAAAGCAAAAGGACAGGCTAGAAACAGAGACATATTTATCATGTATGACCCAAACTAAAGAACAGCATTGCTAGAATTAACTAATTAGTCAGTTTTACGGGTTGAAGGAAAAATCAGGTATCATCCAACATGATTAGTTGATTCCATTCATGTTTCATTGATTTTTAAACAATTTGGGTATAATGTGATACAGCTGTGTCCTTGGGCACCCACATCTGAAGTTCTGAACTTAATCTATCACACCAGAAATGAAAGTTTGCGTGAAGATTTAGCATTAGACCAAACATATGAGAAACACTAAATACCACAGACCAAGGTGGTATTGGGCAGCATCAGACACTGATATTAGAGAAATGCCTCCAGCTAACATCAAGTCCAAATATCGACCACTAATATCGAAGTCCATGCAACTAGCCAAAAATTTGAGCCCATTTAATCCAGTTTACCTTTTTCTTGTTATTAAAGTAAATTAGGTACCTAATTACCTTTATTTAAACTTTAAATTGAGTATCTTCTTTTAAGGATTGATTTACAGGTTATTGGTCATGATTACTATTAATTTACAGTAATATTCCTGTAAAATACTTGAACTTTAATAAAATCAAGAAAATTAAATCAAACATATAGTAAAATTGCAGCCACTATAAAACTTAATGGTTAGTATCTTAGTTATTACTGATTTATCGACGTAATGCAAGCTGCCAAGGTAAGTATACCATAAACATGTATTATATCAAGTTTTATGTATTATTATATGATATATGCATGTATTGCTTTGTTTATATTTGTTTCAGGACAAAAGGACTTGTGCACTTATAGTCCACTACTGACAACTCCTCTTATTTTAGTTCTTAACTCTCTTTTAGCTCTTATTACATGTGTGATATCTCCAAATCTCCCTATAACAATATCAGTAATGAAATTTTCCAACCGACATATTTGCTATATCCAATATTTAGATCTTGCTCAGCATGTCAAAATTTAGGTTACTGAAATCCATTGTAACTATTATCTGTCAACTCTCACGTATAAGTATAACCAATATATCAATAGATACATTATACGTCTATCCTCCTCAATGATTGATACAGAGTCAATCTTTTAAAATGTATCAAAAACCTCTGTACTTGGACAACTAGAACCTGGAACAGGTCAGACTCATAGCTTGGCCAAATAGTTGTATAGGATGGAGGATGCCATAAAGAATCAGTACTTACAGTGTGCTTGAAATAATTGAAAAAAGCTAAAGCAAAGCCTAAAATCTCAAAATTGGTATCAACAGATGGTTTACGCTACCAGAAATCCGCAATATTGGAGATATTTTATTGGCACTATCAAACATATCAAGAAAATATTGCCATCAATCTTATAGGATGCACATTGTATTGGCTACCTCAGACCAGATAGCGCCTATGTTCCGCTTGCAGTCAATACAACCACATGATATTATATGCCAGTATCGGCTGATAATAAAATCTTTGCACAAAATTACCATTGTCACATTCATCAGCCAAAATGAACAGTCAAGTTTGATTTAATAAATGGTGAAATGTCATGGAAAGGAATCTGAAATTTAAGCTGCAAGTGGAGCACGTAATCCAAAGTTTTAAAGGTGAAGAGAGCCAAATAAATCAATCTTAAACTCTACAAAGACAACCTTATCAACAAATACTTAACTGTGGACCTCTGGTGAGGAATCTAAATGATCCTATAAACTTCTCAGCTGTACAATAGGAAGCCCAAAAGGCACATTTGAGGCTAAGCAAGATGACAACGCTATAACCCCATAATACTTAAGGCAACAACATTAAACCCTAAGAAGCTCACACGAATCACCTTTGATGTTATGATCATGCCAAGAGAAAACAGGCAATGAACGTAAATCCTCTGTGTTGTTTACACAGATCAATACATAACTCCTTTATTCAGATTATGAATGTTAGCGACCTTCAATGTATGCAGATAATAACCTAAATGAATGGCATCTACAAGCTTAGGGTCAAGGTCTTCTGAAAAGTTTGCTGGTTGCCTTGTAGATGACTACCCTATTTGAAGTATGTAATAATGCGTACTGAAAGATTTTTATGCGAAGTTGTGCTGTATATCCTTCACTTGCACCAACACATATCATGTCGGCTTCATTCCAAACAAAGGTACATGTTGGAATCTCTTGAAAACTAACAGATTTCACTGCCATCATTATAAGAAAATTTTTCATTTGTATCAATGTGCCAGAAACTAAAATGCAATTCGCAAGTTGTGCAGAATTAAAGCTCTACAACTTAACAAGACAACGCGATTAACATCAACTTCATGATAAAACAGTATAGGAGGGTTGAACCAGACCTTGAAAGTAAGGATAGCGATCCCCCTAAACTTGCCGCTTTCGGGGAAAGTCATGCAGTCCACTTCAGTCACAGTACCACAACCTTCAAAGAAACTCCTAATATCATCCTCAGACGAATAATACGGGATGCCCCCAACATACACCTTCTTGCATTCACTGCAATCAAAACACATAGTTAGCAAAACCTACAACCAGAATTTATAACCAAATTGATGCCAAGAACACAACTTTATCAACTGGGTCTTCACCTTTCATCTACTTTCACCGGCTCCTCGGCCTTTTCGACATTTTCGACCATTCTCCCAATGCTCTCGGGATCCACACTCTCACTTGCCTTTTCAATCTTTTCATCTTTCTTAGTCTTCGGCTTCTTCTCCTTCTTCTTCTTCTTCTTCGTCTTCTCGATTAACCCTTGATCCCCCTCACCCTCTCTCTTCCTGTTCTTACTCTCATCGCCTGCCTCCTCAATCAAACCCTCTTCTCTCTTCTTCTTCTTCTTCTTCTCTTCCGTTTTCAGGGCATTCTCGTCATTTCCTTTCTGGGTTACTTCGATCTCTTCGTCAGCCTTCGGATTCTCAGGCAAAGGCCGCTCCTTTCTTCGCCTCTTTCGATGCGGCGACTTGGGTTTCTTCCACGATTGCGAGCTCAGCAGCTCCTTGATGCTCTGCAGCTCTCCGCTGACGCCTTCCTTCGACGACTCCTTGCGCGATTTAGTCGACGACTCTGAGGCGGCGATTGATTCGGCGAGAAGAGATCGAAATTTTTGCTTTAGCTTCTTGTTCGATAGAACCATCTCTCTCTCTCTCTCTCTCTCTCTCTCGATCGATTTTGATTGGCAGAAAAAATTGGAAAAAAGAGGGGAAATAGACCTAGACCGGCCCATTACAATTAGGTTTCGTATTTAAGCTGCGATCGTGAACTGAACCAAACCGAACCGGGTTCGCTCTTTTATCTTGGCTGTTGGGAAACTAATGCTACAACCTCTTGTATTATTATCCCCCTTTTCAATATGCCAGAAATTCTGAATTCGAGGTAGAAAAAAACTCTATCAACAAAAAAATTAAAAGCATATAAATTTTATATAGATTATCATTGTCTAAGAAGTACCAAAAGATGTGAGTACCTTCGGTCCCAATTCTTGTTTGGTACCAAAAGATGTGAGTTTTTATAGATATAAAAACTCAATCATTGTTTAGGCTCTTTTATCTTGCTGCCAGTTTCAGGGCCAATAGCAGATGGCATATTGTCATTTTTAAAAAATCCTTGTAGTATGAAAGTGTATAATTTATCGCTCTTAAAAATTTAAACTCTTACTTATACCTTCTTGATCATGGAAAAAAAATATTTTCGTCCAAACTTCCATATCAGTTTTTTTTCTGCGGTTCATGGAGTCTAAGTGAGAGTTTTAAACTTTAAAGATGATAAGTTATACAGTTCTCATATTAAGAGAGGGTCTGAATGTAATTAATTCCTTTCAAAAACAAGTGAAAAATTAGTAAAAGAGTTGAAAGACGGCCCTTCATGGTTACATTCACTCTATTTTTAATATTTTTTTAAAAATTAAAGCTCTGTTTGTGGACCATTTTTTTTAACTGCAATATTTTTTTTATTTGAGTTTTTCCTGTTATAAATAACCTATAATGAGTGAGACTTGACGTATTTTTGAGAGTACATCGTTGAACGGATATATGGCGTTACATTTATTTAAATATTTTAGAGTACATATAATTAATTTAATTCAGATCCAGTTATTAACTCCTTTTCTATATAATGTAAGAACCAACAATTTCCAATTTAAATTATGATTTATATGTCCTTATCTTCTTCAGGACTAAAACTAAAATATATATAGGTGTGGAGTTTATTTGTTGTTTTATAGAATGGATATGAGATTTTATATTCAATGGAAATTGTTAACTTATTTTACCAAATCAAAATAAAAATTTAAAGTTTAATTTTGGGGTGAACCCTAGAAGTGTAGATTATTATCTTAAAAAAAAGAAAAATTAGAGAAGAAAATGAGAGGATGTTTTTTGAACTATGCTACTAGTTTAGGACATTTCTTTTGGTGATAGAACGAAAACCACTCTTACATTAAAAAAAAGAGCAGTTAAAAAAAAAAAAAAAAGGCTCCCCGCCCCCCTTCCCTAATAAGGCCTCTAAAATTCTACTAGGCTTAGCACCTTAAGCCCAAGCTCTGCCCAGTTTTTGGCCTGGCAATTATAAGGAAAGCCCAATCAAAAGCCCACGCAGCCTTTCAAATTTCCCATTTCCTGTTTGAGCAACAGATGAACTATATTTGAAATTTCAAATTCGAAACCTAACAACAGCTCCAAATCAGTGAGCGTTTGAACACGAGAGCGAAGAAAAAGTTAGATTTTTTTTTTATCCGACAACTTCACTCCAAGCTCCAGCGCTCCTAAAAATCTCACCTTTTTGCGCTATCAGGTTCGAAATCGACATAAAGTTTCAAGCTTTATGATCTTTTTGTGCTCTTTTTGTTGGGGATTTTGATCAAATCTGACGTATTTGTATTTTAATCGAGCTTTATAATGCCAGATTTGAGGGGAGTCATGTCGGCGACCCCAAATCCCAGTCGGAAGCTAGGGTTTTCGTCAGCTCCATCGCCTGCTCCTTTCCTGACTCCGAGACCTGAGAAGCAGCGGCCGGCGGATCTGAGATGGGCTGATGGAAGCTCCACCGTTAATCGTCATGAAAAGGATAGAGAGGCCAATGTCCAAGTCATATTGAGATGCAGGTTGGCTTTTGGATATTGAAATGTTCATTCTTTCTCATTTCATGATTGAATTCTGCAGAAAATTTCAATTGGATACAGCTAGGAGCACATGTGTAGTGAGTTTAAACTTGAAAAGATTCACATTGTGACATGTTTAGCTGAGAAATTGACGGAATTGGATGTCAATCGTTCATTTGATTTGTCTGCCAGATTAAAAATTTGAAATTTGAGACTATACATCTCATAAATATCTAGGGATGAGGGCTTTTAGCATGAGTAATTGACAAAATTTGACAAAATTGATTCTTTGAAGGGGGTATGAGCTGTAATGAGCCAATTATGATGTGGGTTAAGATGTGGCATTGATATGCTACTTGCGTATAATTGTGTTTTGGAGGTTGATTTTAAATCTTATAAGCAGTATTGGTATCAGCTAATTTGTGGTATCGGAATTAGAAATATCTGCAGTATTATATTGGCACTATCAAAAATACTGATAATTTGATAGTATATCTGCAAAATGTTGGTAACACCGGCAATATCAGTATGATATTATAGAATTTATATTGTATCGAATACCTCAAAATCCGATATAGTATTCGTGATGAGTGTCGGTATTGGCTGATTTTAAAATCCTTGGTTGAAATAATATGTTACGGAACATGTTGCCAAAAAGTATAGATAGAAAGGATAGAGACGCTCATGTCTTTTTACTGCAATTGGTAGTTTATTTTAGATACCGCTAAGTGTTTGGCATGTAAAGAATTTTCAAAAAACAACTTCTTCAAAGGGGAAAGAGTTCTATCATCAACAAGCACAACTTTGACATGGACATAACGGAAGCATTGAAGAATGTCAAGTGTCAAATGGATCTAATATTACAAGGTTACTTGCTCTAAATAATATAATTGTAACATATAGTAGCATGCCTTATTAAGTTTGGAATTAAGGCAACACCTTTACTTGAACAGGACATACTAGTCTGTTATGAAGAAAACCAGTGGGAAAATAGCAAATGACCACAGACCAGAGAAATGGAGACACAAAGATTTACGTGGAAAACCCCTTCTTGGGTAAAAACCACGGACAAGACAGCAGAATTTATTACTATACAGAAGTAATAATACAAGAGGGAGAGGAGATTGGGGCAAGAAACAAGTGAGGGGGAGAGGCTCTTTTTATAGCCTCTCCTCCCTTAAGCTTTTAGTCCCACCACCGATGTGGGACTAAATGTTAACATTCTCCCACTTGAAGATTTAATTGTATTGCAATTAATCTTCACACCATCCTTTCTGCCTTGTCATCATGTTGCTTATGTCTCTGCTAGGCCACAAGAGGATCGACACCAAATGAACTTGTCTGTGTTGACTCCTTTTGTCAAAAAATCTGCTAGGTTCTCTTTAGTGTGTATTTTCTGTACATCCACCGTTCCTTCTTCCACTTTCTCACGAACGAAGTGATACTGAACTCGGATATGCTTGGTTCTTGAATGAAAAGCTGGATTCTTTGCAAGATGCAAAGCGCTCTGACTGTCACAAAACAAAGAGATCTTCTCTTTTTTGTGCCCGAACTCCTCCATCACCAACTTCAACCATATCGCCTCTTTGCTGGCTTGTGTAGCTGCTACATATTCTGCTTCTGTAGTTGAGGTTGCAACAACAGACTGCAATTTTGAAACCCAGCTTACAGCCCCACCTGCAAGAGTGAACACATATCCAGTAGTGGATTTACTTTTGTCAAGATCACCTGCATAATCAGAGTCAGCATATCCACGAACAATTACATCTGATCCTCTATAACATAATGCAACATCTGAGGTTCCTTTAACATATCGTAGAATCCTCTTTACCGTATTCCAATGCTCTTTACCAGGATTTGCCATGTATCGACTAACCACTCCCACTGCATGTGCAATGTCTGGTCTTGTACAGATCATAGCAAACATTAAACTCCCCACTGCTGATGCATACGGTACTCGAGACATCTCCATCCTCTCTTCTTCATTGCTAGGACACATACTTGAGGATAACTTGAAATTAACAGGAAGAGGGGTAGAAACTGACTTACAATCCTGCATATTGAACCTTCGAAGAATTTTCTTCAAATAGTTTTTCTGAGTAAGCCAAATCTTCCTATTACTTCTGTCTCGGTGAATTTGCATCCCTAGAATCTTGTTTGCTGGTCCCAAGTCCTTCATCTCAAACTCCCTAGCCAACTGAGCCTTTAATTCTTGAATCTGACCTTTGTTAGGGCCTGCAACTAACATGTCATCTACATACAATAGCAATATAACAAAGTTGTTATCATCAAACCTCTTGAAATATGCACAAGGGTCTGCATAGAGTCTATTGTATTCCAGGCTCATGATGAAAGAATCAAATCTCTTATACCAACATCTCGGCGCCTGCTTTAATCCGTATAGAGATTTGTTCAACCTGCAAACCAAGTTCTTCTTTTCTTTTTCTTCAAAACCTTCTGGTTGGAGCATATAAATCTCTTCTTCAAGATCACCATGAAGAAGTGCTGTCTTTACATCTAATTGCTCTAGATGTAAATCAGTGATAGCACATATAGCCAGGACTACTCGAACTGTATAAAGTTTAACCACAGGAGAAAATATATCATTAAAATCAATACCTTCCTTCTGAGCGTAGCCTTTGACCACCAATCTTGCACGATAACGCTCCAGTTGATCATCACTGTTCCTTTTGATTTTGTAAACCCTTTTGTTGCCAATGGGTTTTCTTCCCGATGGTAGTTGCACAAGATCCCAAGTCTTGTTTTTATGAAGAGCTTCGATCTCCTCCTGCATTGCTGTCATCCACTGATATGCATTTGAACTGGTCAATGCTTCTTGGAAAGTTGATGGCTCTCCATATTCAGTTAAAAGGCAGTATGCAACATTACTATCCACATCATAGTCAGCATGCCAAACTGGAGTTTTTCTGTCTCGGCCTGATCGTCTGATCTCTTGCACACCAGAATCAACAGTTTCTGAAATCTGGTTCTCTTCAACTGCTTCAGAGGAATTATCTTTCGCCTGTATCACTGCAGTATCTGCTTTTGAAGTAGTGCTATCATCTTGGATCTTCTTTTCTGTAAAGATGACATCTCTGCTGATGACAACTTTGTGGGTAGTGGGCTCCCACAAACGATACCCCTTTTACACCATCAGCATACCCTAAGAAAATACACTTTCTGGACTTTGGATCCAACTTAGTAGTTTTCTTGGGAATTATGCATCACATATACAGAAAATTCCAAAAACATGAAGATTTAGAGTAATCGACTGGTTTACCTGTCCACATCTTCATCGGCGTTTTCAACTCAAATGTTGTTGATGGAGTCCGATTGATCACATCACAGGCGGTGTTGCCTGCTTCAGCCCAGAAAGATTTTTCTAAGCCTGCTGCTCCCAACATTGCTCTTGTACATTCAAGCAACGTTTCATCCGCTCTGCCACTCCATTCTGTTGAGGGGTGTACGCCGTCATGAACTGTTTTTTTTTTTTGATACCTTCTTACTTGCAGAAGTTATCAAATCATCACCAGTGTATTCTCCTCTTACAAGCGTGCCTTGTACAATCTTCATGATCCCCTTCTCATCTTCAATCTTGCACCCGAGGTCGTCAAGCTGCCCTAAAGACAGCAAGTTCTTCTTTATTCTCTCCACATGTCGCACTTCTTGGATGGTGCGAACTGTCCCGTCAAACATCTTCAATTTGATGGATCCTCTTCCAACAATCTTTAAAGCATGATCATTACAGCTGTAAACCATCCCCTCAGAGACTGGTTCATAGTGATGAAACCATTCTATGTGAGAAGTCATGTTGCTCCATAATCGAACAACCATACATCCTGTAATCTTTTTCTGCCTTCATGTGATGTTGCTGCCTCACATACTAGGGCATTTCCATCATTTGAGCTGTTTGCCACATTTCCTTGAGGACCGGAATTTTGTTTCAAATTCCAACAATCTCTTCTGTAGTGACCCGTCTTGCCACAATTGTAGCATTTGACATTCTTACTCTGTGATTTGGATCTACCGCGACCTTGACTCCCACTGGGGCCAGGTTCCATTGGTCTTCCTCTCGTCACCGTCAAAACTTCTGCTTGGTGTGAACTGCTTGCCTGTCTTCTTTGTTTTTGCACCGCTTCTCTTCATCTAGAACTGCAGCTGCAATATCATCGAAGTCGAGGCGATCTTCAGCCAAGTTGCTTGTTTTGTTGATGATGAGTTGATCATATGAATCCGGTAGACTTTGGAGTAGAATTTCATCACGTTCACCCATCTTTATATCATAACCCAAATTCTTGAGTTGTGAAAATAAAGTGTTGAGGGTGTTTATGTGCTCCGTCACTGCAGTGGATTCTGACATCCGAATGGTGTACAACTTCCTCAAAAAAAAAATTTATTGTGGAGAGATTTTACCTCGTACAGTTTGATGAGATGATCCCAAATCTCCTTTGCTGTCTTCCTTTTTTTTTTTTTTTTTCTTTTAATGCTGGACAATGTATCATCTCCTAATCCGAGATGGAGATCAGCCTCAGCATCTATCTCCAACCATTTCTCGTCTGAGATATTCTCTGGCCTTTCACCGATGGCAGGAAGGCACTTATCTTTTACCAAGATAGCCCTCATCTTCATCTTCCAGAGACCAAAATTGCCTCCGTTGAATTTTTCAATCTCAAATTTGTGTGTCATTGCTATATCCCAACTCCAACACAACTCCCACTATTCAAAACAAGTGGACGAAAGTGGGCCCCACAAGAACACTATTCACGAAAGTGGGCCCCACAAGAACACTATTCACGAAAGTGGGCCCCACAAGAACACTATTCACAGAAGTGGGCCCTACCAGAACACTATTCACCGAAGTGGGCCCTACCAGAACACTATTCAAGGAAGTGGGCCCTACCAGAATACTATTCACGGAAGTGGGCCCTACCAGAACAAGTGGGAGAACAAGCGGAAGAAAGTGGGCCCCACAAGAACAAGAACAAGTGGGTGGACCCCGCAAGTGTACCGAGTAGGTTCCACAAAGAAGCAAATACTTATTTTCTGATGTGGAGGGTGGCAACCACAAATGTGGAGGATCCACTTACAGCCACAGAGCATACGATAAGTACCACGACCTTATTGACCTTACTCACACAAGAACAACAACAAGTGGGTGGACCCCGCAAGCATACCGAGTAGGTTCCGCAAAGAAGCAAATACTTATTTTCTGATGTGGAGGGTGGCAACCACAAATGTGGAGGATCCACTTACAACCACAGAGCATACTATAAGTACCACAACCTTGCTGACCTTGCTCTGATACCACTGTTATGAAGAAAACCAGTGGGAAAATAGCAAATGACCACAGACCAGAGAAATGGAGACACAAAGATTTACGTGGAAAACCCCTTCTTGGGTAAAAACCACGGACAAGACAGCAGAATTTATTACTATACAGAAGTAATAATACAAGAGGGAGAGGAGATTGGGGCAAGAAACAAGTGAGGGGGAGAGGCTCTTTTTATAGCCTCTCCTCCCTTAAGCTTTTAGTCCCACCACCGATGTGGGACTAAATGTTAACATAGTCTTCTATATCTCAGAAATAGCTAGAGAATGAAACATTTTTGCATGAGGATTCTGCATGATTGAACCTTTGAGCAAAGGGCTGTGAATAATTTATTTCTGAATCAGATTACAATAGGCTGTTGGTATTGTATTTCTCCATACAATAAAGCTTCGGATGTAGATGTGGTAATAAATTGAATATAGTGGTCAGGAAGTATTAATTGAAGCGTCTAAGCATTTCATCATGAGAGTTATTTAATTGCTGCTATTGTTTCAATTGCAGTTGGTAGTTTCTTTATCTTAGAAACATTAATGACTATCATGAGAAGAATTTTTATAATCGAACTTTTAAAGAGGGTCCAAGTTCTATAAGAGAACTTGATTTCACATAGATTTAGGTTAGGCTAGTGTTAAGTGCAGTACTTCTTTTGATGTAATAATGTCAATTTGATTCATCTAGCAGATTTGGGACATTGAAGGATTTGCATACTTGAAGAAACTTGTTTTTTCTGTATGGCTGTCAGATGGGGGAGGGGTGTTGGTTAAAACCCACTTAAAAGTTCTGAAAAGCCCAATTGTGGCTAAGGGTAGGATAGGGCATTATTATTTGCAGTCTTATCGTATTATTTCTTGGATATCAACTCTCAAGGTTCATATAGCCACTCAAAATGGCTGAACACTATGTTGCACTGTCACAGACACGTCATACTGATAAATTCTTATAGTACATATGATAGACGCATACGATGTATGTTGCACTTCCTCTCTTGCCGGGATTCTCATGATCTACATCTCTAGACTGGAGCCATGACAGTTCCTCCTCCAAAGAACGTGTTTCGTTTATAAAAAGTACTTATATCCTCTCATAATCCTAGCAGACATCCCTCAATCCTAGCTGTTAAACCATCTTGAAACTTTATTCTAGTCACTAAATCTGACCTGAATCATCCAAGGTTGGTCACCAGTCAGTTGACTAGTCAACTGATTGGTCAACTGCCGAAACTGTCAGTTTAGAGCCTGGACTGTCGGCTGACCAGTTGATTTGTATGCAGTCCAGCCCACTTTTCCTCACCCGTAGGTTGGTTTTCAACCTCCAGATTGTTTATCCTTCCAGCTATCTTTGATGCCTCTTAAGCCTTGAATACACGACAGTAAACCAACATTTTGCATAATGCAGATTGAAATAGAAAGGCATTTATGACACAAACAAATCAACTCCTTCAATGGTGAAGGAGAAAGGGTACAGTTTGGGTAGATTAGGTTAGTAAATATGAAACTGTTATTTCCCCAATAAATATATAAGGTCTTTATTAGACTCTATATATTTATTGGGGAAATATATAAAGTCTTTATTAATCAGACCTGTTCTATGGATCTCAATTTGTCACTTTGTTTACCAGGCCGTTGGGCGATGAAGACCATAGACTCAATGTTCAAAAGGTGGTATCTTGCAACGAGCAAAGAAAGGAGGTTACTGTTCACCATAATAGACAAGCAGACAAGACATTTACCTTTGATAAGGTATGGATTTTTCTTTAGGCTTCGGTTTTGCTATGATTTTTCTCTGTTCAAAAGTGTAATTCTAGTGCCTTATTGAAACTTTTGCCATTTTTTATATTTTTTGGGCAGGTATTTGGTCCCAAGTCACAACAACGGTCAATTTACGAGCATGCTATATCACCAATTGTTAATGATGTCTTAGAAGGATTCCATTGCACAATATTTGCTTATGGACAGACGGGAACAGGAAAAACATACACTATGGAGGGGAAGGTGCATGTCCAACTGGTATCGTTTACATATTGCACCTGGCAAAATTTGGTTTGAGTGGTGACTGACTGCATTCTTTTTATGTTCAAGGGTGGAGAATCGTCTGCTGAGGCTGGTGTAATTCCAAGAGCTGTCCGCCATATTTTTGATGTACTAGAAGCAAGAAGGGCTGATTACAGTATGAAAGTAACTTTCTTAGAGCTGTACAATGAAGAAATAATCGATCTGTTTGCTTTGGAAGAACCCAATAGAGTTATGGAAGATAAAATGAGGAGACCAATTTCTTTAATGGAAGATGGAAAGGGTGGAGCAGTTATAAGAGGTTTAGAGGAGGAAGTTGTTTATAGCGCAAATGAAATTTATAATCTATTAGAACGTGGGTCGGCTAAGAGACGGACAGCAGATACTATGCTAAACAAGCAGAGCAGGTATTTATTTTTTTTTCTTTGTAATTTTGGTTGGAAAGATTCAACATACATGATAACATTCAATCTGCTTGGACAGCCGTTCACATTCGGTATTTTCGATTACCGTCCATGTGAAGGAAGCGGTGATAGGAAAGGATGAGCTCATAAAATGCGGTAGGCTTAACTTAGTTGACCTGGCAGGCTCAGAAAATATATCCCGATCAGGCGTCAGAGAGGTATGGAATTTACATAAAGCTGTTATTTATTTACTGATGAAGCAACAATAGTCTGTTTTTTGAACTATCCCTGATGTTAGAAAGCCTTTATACTTAAAACATATAAAAATGCTGAGGACATACACAAACTATACCTCCTTCTGTCTATTACTTAACGGAGAGTTCATACAATCTGTATCTGGTGTTGGTACCAACTCATAGTGAGCTTCCTATAAGAAGAGAAATTGTTATGACTCAGCACTAAGGTTTATTTTTTATTTTTTCAAAACCTTGTACCGTTCAGCAATATGACTAGCGTAGAACATACCTTGGAACACGTGGAATAGATCTTAGAGTTTAATTTAAGCTTCAGGCAAGGAAGAAAATATTCATCTTAAACAAATTTTCATCTTGATCATTATGTTCTTGTAGCCTTCTCCTGTATAAATTTTTTACCTCTTATGTTGGGAAGCAGCTTCTTACTTATGTTAGCTTTAGCTATGGCATGTTTGACACACAAGTGGAGTGAGTCTAGCAGGGTGAATTTAGTTGAATGGCCAGCTACTTTTGGTGAGGTGGGGTTAGGGATCAAGGAAACAAAGAAAGACAAGGTATATTATTAGAAGAATAAGGACAAGATATGGTGGGAGACAGGGAGTATACATAAGTGAAACAATAGAATACGTCAATTTTGAAGTGATTAATGAACTGCTTAAGGGGCGGGTTTGGAAAAGAATTGGTGTTATGGGGTGTCGCTACATTGGTAAGCAGTCAGTTTAGGACAACAGTGAGATGTGAAATGTTCTTTGTGACTGCACACACGTGTGTTTTACTTTATTTTAAAAAAAGCATGATAGGTATTTAAACTCGGTTGAGAGGAAGATGAGGGGGAGGTTTATTATGGTCAGCAGGGGTTTAGAATAAGGGAGTTTAATGTCAACAAATTTGATGATGGCTAGCATTTGGAATACGTAGAGTTTCGTCAAAAAAAAAAAAAAAAATTCATCTTTTCTTGTTATAGATTATGGTTGGTGGTAGACTATTAACTTCATCTATTCAGAGGAGAGGACGTTCATGCTTTTTGAGGCTTGACAGTGTAGTATTTGATGATTAGGAGGCTCAAGCTCCCAAACACTGGAAGGGTTAGCAGACAAATGGATCCCATATCATTTGCACTTATTAATTCACAAATAGAATAACCTTCATACATATAAAAAATTTAGTCCCTGTTCTAAATATTGGCCAATATATCATGTCTGCTGCTATTATACAAAAGCCATGTCCAATATCCTACTATCCAATATGAAAAGCTCTTATTCAATATGAATCCGAGATTGGATGTCTTCTTATATTAGAACCCTGAATATAGTAATTATTTAGTTTATCATAGTTAAATAGGTTTCTCAATAGTAGACTGTTTGATAAATAATAATAATAATAATAATAATAAATGCTTTATGATGTTTGTGAAATATGCTTGGGGTAACAGAGGGATTCAGCAAAATAACATCAGTAGCTACTAGACCACTTTTTGTCTTACCAATGATTCGAATAATGAAAATAGAGTCGAGCCCGAGAAGCAGGAGAGGTGAACAAGAGCTTACTTACCCTTGGTCGTGTTATAACTGCATTGCTGGAGCATTCTGGTCATGTACCTTACAGGTATTTGCCTCTTTTCTGCATTGAGCAGTTTTCAGATTCATTGATTTAAATTATTTTGCTTATTGATAACGTGAGCAGGGATAGTAAGCTGACAAGATTATTACGAGAATCATTGGGAGGAAAAGCAAAAACTTGCATTATAGCAACACTATCACCATCCATTCACTGTCTTGAAGAAACTCTAAGCACACTTGATTTTGCATTTCGTGCTAAGAACATAAAGAACAAGCCTGAGGTCTGGTGTTTTTTTTTTTTTTTTTGCTACATGTTATTCACGTTTTCATTGTTATCCATGTACTAAAAGAATCAACATCAATTCTCATAGGCAAACCAAAAAGTATCCAAGTCTGTGCTCCTTAAGGATCTGTACCTGGAGATGGAAAAAATGAAACAAGGTGAGCCTACTACTACTTTGATCTTTATTTACACATTATTTGCATTATATAATCTCATTCCATCCCTTGCAATCAGATGTAAGAGCTGCAAGAGAAAAGAATGGAGTTTATATTCCCCATGAAAGGTTCGTTCAGGATGAGGCACAAAAGAAGGTGCAGTTCTCAACATATCTTCTCGTCACAAGCTTTGTATATTCATCATTTTGTGTTAGTCTTACTCATGTACTCTTTGTATTTAATAGGAAATGGGTGACAAGATATGTCTATTGGAACTAGAATTAGACATAAAAAGAAAGGTGTTCCTTTACTCTAACCAACTTATGGTATTTTTATTGATGTGTATCATGTATATTTACATCACTAGACTCATACAAATTTTCTCCTCGAAGGAAGCTGATAAATATAAAGAACTCTACCATGCTGAGCAAGAGCGTTGTTTGGATGTGGAAAGTGAGCTTAAAGAACACATGGTAAGTGGACAATGCGAAGGGTCAGCTTCATTTCTAAATATATTCGTGATTTACCCCTAGGAATTTTGCATTGCAGACCAGTATAGAAAACAGTAAGAAGGCTTTTCTAGATCTTCAAGAAGTTCAAATAAAAACCAATTTGATGTTGAAAGAAAAGGAGTTTATCATTTCAAATTTACTCCGATCAGGTATGTGAACTAAAACATCTGAAATTAATTCTGTTTTCCAATAAATGATATAAGTGATATATACAATGCGTGTGTTTGTGCAACTTTTCATCAAGAGCATGCAATTCTTGAACGGGCGAAGGAGATCCGTAGCGGTTTGGAAAATGCGTCAGAAGATGTGACTTTGCTTTTAACTAAGATAGGTATAAAAGAATATCTTATTGGAAACAATCTCCAGCATGACGGGGCCTGATTACTAAAATTGTTTGTTTGTAGAACGGCAAGAAAAGATTGAAACAGGAAACAAAGGGTTGATTGTGAATTTTGGCTCTCAGCTTGATCAGAGTCTAAAAATATTACAAAAAACAGTGATTGGATCTGTTTGTGAACAACAACAGATATTAAGATCCTTGGAGGAGCATGTCAGCTCATTTATAGCAACCAAATGCGAGGTAAAAGGCGACTTTATAATGTGCACATGAACACACGTGCATGCACATGCAGAAGCAATTGAAGCTACTCATCATTTTTAAGGAGTGGCTTGTTCTCCTTGTTATTTTCAGGTAGCCCGATGCTTAGAGTCAAGGATCGAGAAAATAAAAGATATTTATAGTTCAGGGGTTCTGGACATGAAAGGACTTGCTGTTGCCCTGCAGGGAAAGGCTATCTCAGACCTGGAACAGATGAATTGCACAATTTTTTCCCAGATAACGACTGTTGAGAATGTATGCCCTACAGAAGAGATTATGATAACTTTGAATGCATGAAGGCTGTTATCAGAAACAAATGGCTCACTATATCTCGTACTGTGTACTATCTGCAGTTTCTGGCTGCTGCAGTTTCGGAAGCTGAACAAGTTCTGGATGATCTTCGGATATCCCTTGCAGAACAGAAGGAATTACTGGATTTCACAGCTCATCAACAAGAAAAAGTGTGCTTTATTAATTTTTGACAAATTTGACTGCTTTCTTTTCTTTCAAACCCTATAGTGCCAGGAGTTGCACTAATTAAACTTTCTGAAACTACAGGGATTGCAAAGAACTCTTATCTCAACGCAAGCTATCTCGAAGACAACACTAGATTTCTTCAATGATCTGCAGAGTCAGGCTTTGAGACTGAGTGCAGTTCTTCAAGAAAATCAAATGGAAATGTCGTGCCAGTTAGATGATTTTGAGAACAAATTCATGGTAAAAACTTAATTGTAAATAAAATGGATAAACACAAATTATGACATTGTCAACTTATTCTAGCCAACTTCCTCTTTCAGGAACTATCTGCTAAAGAAGAAAGAATAGCCCTTGAGAGGATTGCTGGAATATTAACAAATTTAATGGCCACAAAATCTAATTTGGTAGATATTTTCATTTCTATTCATTTTGATTGAGTAAAAAACATGCTTTAATTTTAAGTTACCATGTCTTAAATGATGAACAGGTCACGGAGGCTGTGAGAAGTATTCGCGGTAAAACCCTTCATGACAGAGAGAGGCTGCAAGAAGAAATGTCTAGCATACAGCTTGTCTCGGACAAAGTTAAAAATGAGTGGAATACGTATATGGAGAAAGTAGGAAGGCAGTTTCAGGAAAATGTATCTTCAGTTTCTAATACAAGGATGAAAATGGAAAACAACCTCCACTGCTGGTATGCTGCTAACATAGTTGTAAATGCTTTCTGCACATTTTATACTTTCCGACATGATTTTTTTGCTTGATAATATATTTTTATGAAACGTTCACACCAGATCTTGTTGCTTATATCTTTGTTTGGTTCTCATGAGCAGCTCGGAGAAAGCTGGTCAGTCTACCAAGCATTTAGAGAATGCTAAGTTATCTGTAGAACAGCTAAATAAGGATTGTGCCGCAGAAATTGAGTCTTCTATACAGTAAGTGGGATTTTTTTACCCATTTAATTTGCATCTATTATAGGTAGATTTCAACCATTTATAATGAATTAATTGTTCTGGTTGATATAATTGTACTTAGTAGTTCCATGTCATTTTCTAGAACAAGAAATCAGGACACAAGCAATTTGATAGAAGAACTTGTGTCTACATCTGCACTTATAGACGTGAAGTTTCAGACAGCAACTTGTGACATGCTTAATATTGTGAACGGTAATATGCCTTTTTTTTTTGGCTTGATTTGTTTTTGTTTTTGTTTTTTTTTTTTTTCCCGATCTTGGTAAATTTACTTGAGATTTGCATATCATCCAGTTCATTCTTGTTGTCAGATGCACTTGCCATGGACCATGAAGCGACAAGGGAAATAGGGTCTATATCAACCGTGTGCTCGAACCATTTACAAGCATTGCAAGGAGACCACATTGAAAGTATAAAGGACATCAGAAATTTGACAGAAAGATGCCTCTTAAAAGAGTACTTGGTATGCTTTTGATTCGTCTTTTAAAGTTAGTTTTCAGTTGAATGCATCTTTCCACGCCATAATTTCTAGTTCATTGTGAGTGCAACAATTGAACACAGTAACTTTATTTACAGTCTATTAACCAGTACAAATTTTATGGAATCTGTATTTTAAAAAATTTCCAAGCCCAAGTTCAATAGATGCATTACGTACACAGAAATGTTAAGAAGTTTGCAACCTGCAGGTTGATCATTCGACTACAACAACGCCCTCGAAGAAAAAGATTGAAGTCCCAAGCTTGGCATCCATTGAAGCATTAAGGACACCTTCCCTAGCCGCTCTGGTTAAAGAAATGACACCCGATAACAGACTAAATGGATGCAATGTGGATGGAAAGCAACTATTTTCTCTACCATCTCAAATACCAAGACATCCTCTCACACCCATCAACTTGGGATGAACTAGGAATGGATGCTTTAGGGCAGTCATAAATTTTCCTTAATGTAAGATTGCGGCACAGGTTTGGTGCCTGAGGATTGTTAAGTGCATTGTCTGGCAGAGGAATTCTATGATGTATCTTTGTCAAGCCAAGCCACCAATTTGGTGCTTTAGGTGGTTATTTGGAAACATTCCACCAAAAAAGGTGGAAAAAAAAAAAAAACTACTTTGAAATGTTTGTTTATTTTAGAGTCCCCACTGTTCCTCGCTCAGGCGATGATTACCTCTTCATGGGTCATGACAGTCAAAAACTTATCGATTGCATCGTTCAACTTGAAAGGGAAGTGCAGACATCATTCATGCAAAAGAACAGGTTTGTGCTCTAGCTCACTCCTTGCAGTTTTATAGCATATTATGTATTGCTTTTGAATAAGTCATGCACTATTATTTGCTTTATGTAATGGGGATGTTTGTTTGGGCATTGAAAAGTAAATATGGTGTCTCTTCCACTAGAGCCACACTTAGCAGTTTGCACTTGCAACATCTAAAATAGGAAGAGAAAGACAAAGTAGTTACAATTAAACCCTTTTCTAGGCCCTGGCCAAATGTGAGACATACACCATGGCAGAAATCATTGTCTCTTCAAGATTGTTGAAGCCATAAACCCTAATATGGTAACAAACATGACTAGATCTTGATAGGACAAGGGATTTCCAAGTGAAATACTTGTACCTCAGTCGATTTTTACTATCTAGGTGAATCAAACAAGCACTTGATGACTTTAGAGACCAGAGTACGAAGACAGAAGAAAAGGAAAGAAACTTATGTTAGTGCTTAACTGTCACACCCACAAGCAATGCTAAATTGCTTTCGTAGGAACCATTGACGACAATCACATGAAGTAGAGGTCCCCAGGAGAGGATTGAATAATAGTTGGGGGGTGAAGAAGATAGGATGTCCTAGTGCATTGCCCACATATTGGTGGCATCCACGTCACTTGCCCTCGCCTTTCGCCCTCCACCTTCCCATAGATCAAATTACCTTGTGTCTAAAAAAAAACTTTGCATTCTTTTTATATAACTAGGAGCTTGTTTGAGACAATACAGATGGTGTTATGTCAACATCATATCATCATAAGCGTTGCTGCACTGTCTCATTGTTGCACGCAAGAGCAGATTTCAAAACAATAAACTAAAGAAGAGGTCGGTAATGGTGAGATTCTAGTGGCGTAGAAAGAACCACACAATTTGAGCCTACTTATTCTAGGATGAATTTGCATAGCATATTGGCTATAAGTTGTGACTAATGATGAAACAGGATGCAAAAAAAAAAGACTGGAGTGGTTCTTTTATGTAAGCATATGGGCATTCTAATCACAAGATCAAATCACCCCTTTATAATCGTGCACTTGAGTATCTGGACACACGCATCCACCTGTCAAAAACTTCTTTTAAGTTCCCTATATATGTAAACTTTAATGGTAAATATCTGAATCATGATCATACGAGATGAGCTTATCAAGGGAAGATAATGGGCACTCCATTTCTGAATCTATTGCGCTAGTATTTTTGCTGCACTTTATATATGCCAGCCATATATGGTAAAAGAGCACACCAAGTAAATCTTGGCTAGAAGAGTCACCAAGGCTCTCTTGCCTTTTGATCTTGTCTTGTGGTCACACCTAGAAGTTTCTTGTTCTTTAGCTAAGACACCTGTGTGTGTACAAGTTTGAGTGCCATATGACCACAATCCCATGCATTGTGACTTTAAGAGTAGCTTTTTCTTTCTTTCTTTTTTTTTTCTCTTCTAACCCCATGAATGAAATTTATCAAAGTTTTTCTTGTTGAACTTGATATACCATCTTTTCTTTTGATATATTTTGTTTTAGAGACGGAGAATAATGCAAGTATCTTATCATATACTGAAGAAAAATCACTAGATGGTACAGAAAATAGGCAAATAACATTATGTAACCATTTATCTTTGTTAAGATATTTGATTAAGCGCTGCGATAATTTATTCAACTTTACAGGATTTAAAAAAAAAAAAAAAAAACTGCAAAATGAGCTGCACATCTTAAATCTGTCTTTGGAAAGGAATACTAGATTCACTCACTATCAGTTATAAGTTGCACTAGTTACACAATGGCAAATTCACTTTCCTATTGATTGTATAATATTATGATTATGACAAGTGCGAGACAGTGCAGATGATATGAAAGGTTTTGATTAGTTTTGTTTCTGAATATTTTTCATGAAGTTCAAACTGATATTAGTACTACAGATAGCTGGTATAGAGATAAGAGAGGTATGTTTGTTCAGTTGAGGATGAGTAAATTATGTCATAATATGCGAGGCCGATAATGACATGTAAAACCAAATCTAATTATCTAGCAGATGAATGTAAAATCTGTGAAATAGTGAAAATATAGCTATTGCAATAGTAGCAATTTCACTTTTATAGTGATTCTATATAAGTATGGCTGTTACAAGTGTGAGTCAGTTAAGGTAATACAAAGAATTTATCATTGTAACATCAATACACAACTTTAACATACTAAATATATATAGTATATGTTACCTTAGCAGACATTACTAATTAATATTTTTCAGTGACGAGTAACACTGCACATTATCTTAAGACAAACACCCATGTCGAATATAATTTAATATCTAGAAATACTTGTTCATTTCTCTTGTTTGCAAGCTCGCAACTAGATGGATGTTAGTTTATGCAAACTGAAGTGCAAGTCTGATACTGAAAGAACACAAGGTTGAATTTTTAAATTAATCGTCAAGTTGTTGCTATATAGCCAGGATATCCAAAAGAATAATCTAAAGCAACAGGAAGGAAAAGGTATATAAAATCATTTGACATCTAAATATTATGTATTTGGATAATATTGAACTTTAAAAATGGAGCAATGCTTTTGGTACTGGTACTAGTGGTGGGCTCCTCCTACAGGAGTGCCCTCCTAAAGACAAGGAAGGCACTGAACCAATCACAACTTAACTTCCTTTCTCCACTACACTCAAGAAACAATCTCATATCACTTCAAGACTGTTGCCAGTCATCAGTGGGAGGGCTTGAGGCCTAGGTGTGGCCTTGTCATTAGAAAATGGAAACAAATGATGGAGTAGCATTTGAAAATTGCTTTGCATGACATCACCTGACCATGGAGCTCTTTGTGCTTATAAATTAGAGAAGACTGCAGCAAAGAGGCCACCATCAACCTGCAGTGCAGGCTTGAAGAGGCCATCAGCACGATGCAGGAGCAGGAGACACGAAAGGGGCCGTGGACGGAACAGGAGGACCTGCAACTGGTATGCTTTGTGAGATTGTTCGGTGAACGTCGTTGGGATTTCATAGCAAAAGTCTCAGGTTTGAGGGGGGCGGGGACTAGCTAGCTAGGTAGACAAGCTGAATTCAGCAATGACAGTTACGAGAAAAGCTACAGTCTAATTCTGGTTTGGTTCTTTCTTTCTCGTTGCTGTGCAACAGGTCTCAACAGGACTGGCAAGAGTTGCAGATTGCGTTGGGTCAATTATCTCCACCCTGGCCTCAAGCATGGCCGCATGACGCCTCAAGAAGAGCGCCTGGTCCTCGAACTTCACTCAAAATGGGGCAACAGGTTTGTTCTATTCATGTTCATCGCTCAAATATCACTTCTGCTGTGCTCTGTGCAGTTCGGAGGGCTCTCTAAATTTCTACACCATACTGACAAACTGATACATGTATGTGTAGGTGGTCACGAATTGCCCGTAGGCTTCCAGGCCGAACTGACAACGAGATCAAAAACTACTGGAGAACCCACATGAGAAAGATGGCACAAGAGCGAAAGAGGAATGCTTCATTGTCCTGCAGCTCTCTCTCCTCACACAGCGAACCTCCGTCAGAGGCTGGGAGTTACGATAACACAACTGAAGGAGCCTTCACAACAGGGTTCGGAGAGAGTGAGGGGCTGAAAGTGTACCCCATGGATCAGATATGGAACGAGATCGAGACATCGGAGTCAGTCAGTTGTTTGAGCTTGGAGGATTGCAAGGATGAGGCTTGCAATAATATCCCATGCCCACCAGTAGTACTGTCATCTCCTATGTGGGATTACAGTTGTGAGACTCTTTGGAAGATGGATGATCAAGAAGAGTTCAGTATGATTCCACCCATGGGTGAGCCCTTGGTCTCTAACTATCATCGTGGCAGAGAATACTCTTAAAGAGTTATCGATAAGTTTGCTGATGGCTCTTCTCCTAACCTTGTTCATAGCTTGTGAAACTGATGAAAGTTCAGAACCTATATTAGAGTTGAGTTTGAGTTTGCTTGTATAATTCTAGTGGAGAGTATGTGTGTGAGGGTTCATGTCATGATGCTTTTCATGTATTGCTCTTTTAAATCAGCAATGTTCAGTGAGATAACCACTCTTGGTAGGTGAGTCTTATGCAAGTTATTTGAACTCTAATTCATTTCCACTATCTCCAATAATTATTTTTAAATTTTTTTTTTTGGATTATGATCTCGACCCCTCGGGATTCACTCATACCCAATTTCTTGAGATTTAATCTTAATTTGGTCCTTCATCAAGTTAACACAAAACTAACAGTTTTTAATGAATAAAATATTTTTTTATCTACTTGATGACTCCAAAATTTATAAAATTTGATCTGAAAGAAATTAACGATGTAGAGATACTAATTCTAAAAAAAAAATTAAAGAAAAATTGTTGGATCGCTATATTTTTGTCCCTAACTCATGTATTTTTTCATGAGCTGACTATTTAGCTCATCTACAGTAATCCCTATATATGTGTGTGAGAGAGAGAGAGTCTTTTAATGATGGTGCTAGTGAGGCTTTTATACAATCTAATAATGTTATCTTAATCATGTCTATTTCTAATGAACAAGTTACAATAACAATGTTGACAATAAAATTATTTGACTATGAGTATAAGATGCTTATATAGAGCAACATGATTCATATTCTTTGGCTTAAACCCAAGAAATTTAATCCATTTATCTTGATATTTATTCATTATGGGGAGGCCACAAAAAAAGACTAATCATGAGGGCATCATTTCTCCTTCCTTGGATGCAATGCATGCATGCACTTAAGTCTTGAGAAAGTGATGAGAGGTTCAAAGAAAAAGATGATAGTGCATTTGCTTTAATTTTAATATTATATATATATATATGTGTGTGTGTGTGTGTGTCAGAGGATTATAATTGTCAATTGATTTACGCAAGTTGAAATAGAGGTATCTTTTTTATGGCAGTGATGGGGAAGTGAGATGAGTGGTCTGTTCCCTGGGCCATATAGCCCTATACTTTTGGCCTGAGAGTGGTCCAGCTTCTGATATCTCAATGCCTTACCTAATATAGTTAGTGCTTTTGCCACCACATCCCACCAACCCATCTACAAATCACTTACATACTCCTAAACCCATCTAGATGTTATTTTCTACGTTTAAAATATGGAAACCGATATTCCTGACATTGTATCCACAGATTAGAAATATCGTACAAATATCATACACAAACATACTCTTAAACCCATGTAGATGTTATTATCAAGGTTTACAATATCAGAACCTGCATCCCGACACATACTCCTAAACCCATGTAAACGTTACTATTGAGATTTAGAATATCGGAACCTGCATCCTGACATCGTATCAACATACTAGAAATATCATACATACACGTACACCTAAACCCATGTAAATGTTACTACCGGGGTTTAAAATATTGGACCTTGCATCCCGACGTCGTATCAACATATCAGAAATATCATACAAATATCATACAAGTATTAGGCTACCCCAAAATCCGATAGATTATATTACAGTATAATGTGTATCACGGCATAAGAGACAACAATGGAAGATATTGATTTCATTCAGTTGTTTGAATCCAGCAGGCTAGAATTTTTCTGAGCTCATTGAGCATCTCATATGGATTGACAACAAAATGAGCAGTTGGAAATATGTATTCTAGTATGAAATCATGGTTGATTGGCATGGATGAGACGTTGGTGGGCTTCCTCAGATACAAAAACTGATAATTTAAGCAATATATGTCAGCAAAGTAAAATATAGCAAGCACAAAGTTATTAACTAAGAAGTGCAGCCACAACAACAACAATAATCAACTGAGGAAAAGATTTCAGTAGAAATTAGAAATATAACCACTGATGCAACTCCATCACAAACATTCAAAGTATTACATTTCAATTTTCATTACGATAACACGTTCATATAACAGGATTTGAACATTTTACTTGCGTTACGATAAGAATGTACAAGTAATAGCCTGTGTTGCTCTCTATTCAATGAAAGTCGACGACAAGGCTATATACACAAACAAAGTAGCAGCGTAATGTATTCACAAAGTGGTAACTATGAATGAACATGAGAACACGTGTGAATCCTCCCACAAACCTCGTATTCTTTGCATGGCTCCATCTTAATCAGGTCCAACAAAAGCTGATCACTCCACCATCAATTCCAAACTGTGTCACAAGCCTGAAAGTTCATCATGAACTGATTATGTTTTGACTCCTCAGCTTCATGTGAATCCATTCATAGCGCAATTCCCAGAATAGTAGGTTACGAACGTGGTGGTCCAACTACTTGGCACCTTCATCCCCCCAAAAGAAGCAAGTTAAGAAAATCTAGATTGAGCAATTACATCACGAGACAATCCACTGAGCAATAATTTTGCGGCGTTAAAGAAGAAAGAACCAACTAGTCCGATTTAGTATCTCATTTCATATCATATCTGTGCTAGTGCCTGCAAGTTGAGAACATTTAAACATAAATAAAACAAGCTTAGACTTATTCTGCTAATCTTTAAATTTAAAAACTTCATGATAATGAACCAGTTGATGGCATTTACGCATAAATATAGTAGCATCTTGTTATCCCTCCAATAAACAAGCTTAGACTTATTCTGCTGACTAGCTAGAGTCAAGAGCTTCGTGACAGTGAACCTGGAACAGGGTTTATCTGTTCGATCCAATCCATTAGGATGATCGTGCATTAATTAAGTATAAGTATATCACGTAAACATGTGATAGAAAGATGAAGCTACTGTTTGTTATCTTTCCTGATAAGGAAGTCTTTTTTGTTCAGTAACGCAAAATCATTGTTTTCCAATGCATCAGGCGTGATTCACGACCAATGTGACTGACTGCTGCATAACAACGCTAAATACTACTGAACCTTATCATGCTTAACAGCTAAGGAATGATTGATGGCATTCGAACTCTCATCTCATACAATACGCAACATTCCTTTAGACATACCAAAAAAAAGCAGCAATCTCATTTGTTTACAAACGCAACGCACCCAAGTTACTGAAAGTGTTTCCATTAGTTTCAAACGAATTGGTGCAAGATTATCCTGCGATTTAATATATTAAGTGGGTGCCAAAAACCCATCCAGGTTCCACATTTCTACACTTAACGTTTGATAAGTATGTGCACATATGCGTGTGCACTATGATCCATAGCCTTTTAATATTTACTTGTATATCTTAAATGCATGCGCATCCAATTCTGAATCCACTAATCTTTCTTGTAACTTATAATAACTTAAATCCTGAACCATCTAAAAGCTTGCTTTTAATTTTCCTGTAAAATTGCATTCTTTAATGCTGAATGCTGTTAATCCCGATTGGTGTCTCGTTGAATCAGCCAAGTGGAAAACATTACTTTTAGAAGACAATTGCTAATTTGGTTAACAGCTAAATCAACATGCATACATCATCCACCTGGTCCTACCACTCAAAAGACTAAAATCCAAAAATAGTATCTAATCACCTTTGCAGGAGATTCTGTTTAAAAAAAAGCCACTTTAGCAATGGAGATGGACTTCTTTTGTTAACAGTGGTGTCACATAAAGTAAAGCATTAGGGTGAATAAAATTACTTCGCCCATTGGGCATAGACGACCAAAAATGTAGGTATCCAATAAAAATAAGCCACAGCAAAAATTGCAGTCAATCGAGGAAAAGTATTAGCTGATAGATAGCAAATGAGGCAGCAACAGAACTAAATGAGCACAGGGTAAAACAAGTTTGATGCACCGTGCACAGCATACCTAGTCCTCTATGTAGAATGTTCATCTAACACAAAATATGATGTAAACAATCATTTATTTACATGACAAGTTTAAAACCATAAAAGAGATACCGTGGATAACAGATTGAAGTCTCTTCCAATGATCAAAAACTACGTATATGACGAATACACTCAGCTTTAAAGCCCTCAACCTAATACACTCAGCTTTAAGCCCTCAAATGATTGAAGATTACGTACATGACTAATCCACTCGGGGGTTTTCAGAAAATTAAAAGAATAATAGGCAGCTGGTTATAAATCACATGAACTCCCCTTCGTAGAAATTTCAGGTTACAGGGGCATTGTGGATTATGAGGTGCATCATGTCATTTTAGGCCGACTACTTATATCTGCTACAGAAATAGAGTTGCTATATGTATGTATATATAGGGAAAGGCGCCTGATGTACAAATGCAGAATTCTATTATTATTATTGTTGAAAGATTCTTCCACTGTACTATAACTCCGAAGTTGTGATGAGAGTTGAGGGAAATTATTTTGTATTTTAACACACCCACATAGGTTGAAGGCCCATTTTGGACAGAAACCTGGTTTTGCACAGTAGTATTATTATTTTTTTTTCTAAAATCCGAAATTGAATGTGCGTCCGGTAGGAATTGAACTTGGTTCTGATATCATGTTGAAAGACCCTTCCACTGCACCATGACTACGAAGTTGTGATGAGGGTTGAGGGAAATTGTTTTGTATTTTAACAATTATTATTATTTTATTCTATACAAGGAAATGGGAGATGAGCAGCTAGTGCAAAAGTAAATGGTGCATGGATGATCATAATGAGATTCATCTCCTAAAATATTTAGTGAGGAAAATCAAGTGGTTTGAAGGCATTTTACCCTAACATCAAGCAGTTGCAAAGTGAAAGCCGGTTAGACCCTGCCAGTAACAAGGCCTACTCCCAAAAGGAATGTTCCAGGTTGATCTCACTGACAACAATTATGAGATCAATTTTGGGTATTAACCAGGCTACAACTTAGAAAATCAAATGGTTGCAAAACCAGTGATATTCGTTGAAACATGGACAAGGCTATGTCATATATGAGTCTGATACATGTATAACTTCACCTTCAAAGCATTGGTGATACATGGGTGGTATCTTTTTCCTGAGAAAAGGATGCATAGGTAGTATCTCAATCATGGACAAGATAGACCTAATTGATTCATGGGTAATTTGTGTCACCCCATTTAATTTCTCATTCATATATTTGTCAAGGCTCAGAAATCATGATGGATGGCGATGACTATTCGACAATCTATAATGTGTTTTTGAGGGACAATTATAGGATATTTCCTACATCAGCATGCATCTCATATCCGTTCTTTCACAAACATAAACCACACACCTTTCATATTGTTGTGTTTAGTATCAGAGAGTGCACCAACATCCTTTAATATGGATCTTATATTTGCAGCTTCATAAACCAAACATGCCGCTTTGAGCAAGGATTTAAACTTTGATCAACCAAAGAAACTAAAGGTAAAGTCGGCCCTTTGTTCTCATACTAATAAATTTGCTAAGATGCTGAAGTGATTCCCTGTCCACCCACCCCCATGACAATTTTAAGCAAATAAATGAGAGAATTATCTCACATAAAAAGAAGATATAGCATCTACATGAATTACAAGTTGCCATGCGGTTCCTTTGCGACAATAACCTTGGATCACATCTTAAAACAATAAACATCATGGTTTTAGAACTCGTACTTGGTATCAGTTGATAGTTTATGGTATCGAAAGTTGATAATATCACACATGTTATATCCCCATCATTGAACATCTTACGGTATATCAGAAAAATTTCAGCAATATTGGTAATATCTATATTGTTATTGAGAGTCTAATATCGTACTATCTACCTTAAAATCCGCTATGATATTCACAACACGTATCTGTATCATTTGATATTTAAAACCTTGATAAAAAACGACTCTAGTTTTTAACTTTGTTGTTAAGAAAATCCAAAATAATGGAACTATAAACAAAAAAATGAAACTTTAAATGCCTTTCAAGTACTAGGACAATTCCTCTTCTAGGTTGGATATCCTTCAACACTAAAGTTGATACCTAGACAGAGGGTAGAGGCAGGTGTAAGCAAATGCCCCCACTGACTCCCAAGTTTTCCTTCTAATCCGGGTTTGGCCAAAATGTAGGAAGTAGGAACCTTTTGATTCCATTTAGACATAGGAACCTTTTGATTCCATTTAGACATATTTTAGTTTTTTAGTTAATTAGTTCCACTTTTATAGCTAAGCAAATTTTGTAATTGTTATCACTACCCCCAATTTTGATGTGAGCTATTAGTAAAAGTTATCATGCAATCCATTGCAAGAATGCAATTTTAGCAAACATCAGTCAGATTATATCAAATTCCCAAAAAAGTGGATTCACTCTCCATGAAAATGTTACATATTTTTAACCAAAAAAAATTGCCAAGTAATTCAAATAGGTTTCACAAGGATTATTAAATTATTTGTCAAGTAAATTTAAATAGGTTGCATATAGATTTTTAAGATGATCCAACTATCCATCTAATGATAATTTTTCCTCGATTAGAAATATTTACGACAAAGATACCAAACCCGTTATCCCTAATGCTTTTATGTTTTCGAGCATTTGATCATTATGTAATAAATAACCATGTTGACTATGTTATAATAATACATTTTACTCAAGTTTTAGGCAAAGACATATTCTTCTACAAAGGCATAATCAATTTTTTTGGTTCTAAATTATAAATATAAATGATTTATACAAAAAAATTTGTTGCATATTTGCATCCATCTGTTACCAATATGCACATGTGTTGATATAAGAATTCACAACAACAACAACAACTAATCCTTTTATCCCAAGTATTTGGGGTAGGCTTGTTGATATAAGAATTCAAATAAGAAATTTAAATCTAGATAAATTTATTGCCAAAAAAGAAGTATCTTCCTTAGATATATCTTAAGTAATTTCTCCACACAAAAATGACAAATATATCATAGTGATATATATATGTAAGCTGCTGATTGATAATGTGCCCCAGAGAAGAAAATCTGGGGCTGTGCCCTTTCATATATCTATAAACAAAGATGTATATGACAGGATAGAATATTGGAAATCCATCTTAACTTAATGCGCTTAATAAGATTTAACTCATGTATGCTTCACAAAGTGCGTCTAAAGTTTCTTCTAGGCAGCTGGGATGGTTTTTTTATCCCAATGATTCTCTTTGCAAGCCAGCCAGCTCCTTGTTCAAGTGGTCTGAAAGTAATTACTGGTTACAACCGCTAAACAGCAATAAGCTATTAATAACTCCTCTAAAACAAAGCTGCTAATAACCACAGAATGTTAGGTATATGGCCCGTATGCTCCAAGCGTGCAGTCACGAAGATAACTCTTTTCCACTTTAGTGGCTTCCCTTGAGTGCGTCCATATCCATATTCCAAAATATGAAGTTAATATTAAAAGTTGTACTTCCTTCCAATTCAATCAAAATTACTGGGTAGTTCACAGCCCCCACTCCTCAGACACAGAAATACTCAAGTTACTTCACAGTGGAAAACTTTGACACACGACCTATAGACTGCACAATATTGACGTTTCATTTGATCTGTATCTCAATCCTGTTCTTCACAACCATCTTTCCAAAGTTCCGAACATCACAAAGTATTTTCAAAACTATTTTGTTAACAGAATTTTACATCATGGTAGTAGATGGTCCATGCGAAACAGACTAAAGACTAAAAGTTATGTGCATTAGCAGCCTTTCGTGTGAATTTGTTAGGATCTACATGTCCAATACACAGGCACAAACAAATCTTTCAGGTTACATTCAACATATGTAGAGCATGGAATGGTGAATTACATCAAATGGTAGCTTCACCATAGTGATGCATCTGTAAGACCAGTCACATTCAATCGATGCAGGTTTGCTGATCCAATCAGAAATTACTGTGAATGAAGGGTTTAGTTGTCGCCCAAATGGAATGAACAGATACTCAAGACATAGATGCTCGCATGTCATAAATAGATAAACTACTATATTCATGAGGATTACAACAGCAAATAGGATTATTGCCACAAAATCTACAATCCCCCAACATGCACACGCACATGCACACACGAACATGCACACAAGCACTTCCATGCCACCACGTCTAAAATCTCGTAATTGATATCAGTATGGGGCCAACGATTTATGGTTTCATAAACAGCAATACTGACAGATATTGCTAATATTGGTACCAATTGTATATGGTCTATATCGGTTACAGTCCTGAGATTATCATCTTGCTGAGCGGCCCAACGACACAGTTCTGATTCGACACATGCACATGGACAAGAACTAGATTAAAGAGTGAGGATAAGATATTATCTTCTCATCCTGAGATAAGACAGATATGGATTGTACAACCATCCATAAAATAGTATAGAGAGAAAATTGCTGAGCTAAAGTTCCGAGAATAGAGAGAGCCGCCACATTAATAGCTTGCTCTCTTCATTTTCCATATATATTACTAATACATAGCTCGCCCCATTTATGTCCTAACTCCATCTTGTGCAGCTATACAAATGTGCCATGTGATTATGCTAAAATGGCTGCTAAAATGCCTAAGAAAACAAACTATTTTACCTTAACACCTGACTTCTAAACACTGTTGCATATCAACTTTACTGCAAGCATGTCTGCAAGGTAAGTTTTTTCCTTCTCAATTCAGCACAGACAACTCTCGTGCATTTTCCTTCAACAAAGCTGTCACATAATCCCAGGTGTAATCAGGAACAAAATCCGGACCTACTGGATGATAACAGAATGATGAATAGATAGTGTTAGCAATGGGCTGAATAAGCTCAAGTCTCCTAAGCAAGATCTTGCTTCAAGAGTTTCAAATTTTTAGGATGCTTCTCCTTTTAGAATCAAGCAAAAGAATACCGAAATACAACAACAACAAAACAACAACAAAAAATAAAATAAACTTCATTGAAAGTCTCAGACCCTCTTAGCTCCCTCGTTGTGAATTGCACTTGGGAAGCTCGAGGCTCGGTTTTGTCTAGTGACAGATCACTGGGGCTCATTCAGCAACTCAAGGACCAAGTTCGAACAAACTTTTATGCAGGTCTTATGCAGTTGAGGGAACATCTCAAACCTTGGCGCATTCAGCTCATGTAATAATTATTTACTCAAAAATTGAACATTTCCTTCTAATGTAAAATTTTTTGATTACAACGAGAGAATCGAGATTACAAAAATTTGAGGAATAACAAGAACGGAAATATTGATTGATTCTCTTTTTGATGTGGATTCGGGTGGTGGTGGAGCCTCGCTAGTGCACTCCGTTGACCGTCATCTGCTTCTTTATGTGAACTCCTAAAAAAACCCACTCTGGATATTTCTAAACTCTCCAAACTCTGTCCAAAAGTTCATTCTCTGGACTCAACTCCTGTCTTTTATAGACTAAGGAAGTTCGAAATCCGACTCGAATCCTTTCTGAAAAATCGGATCACGAGATATTAGCGAAATAAATAAACCGAAAACAACCCGCGGGTTGGCACCTGCGGGGTCGCTCCCGCAGGGTGCCCACTCGCGGGATCGCTCCCGCGGTTGGCACCCACGGGAGCTCTCTCGCGGGTGGCAACCCGCGGGAGTTCCCTCGCGGTGCCACGGGAGTTCTCCCGCGGGTGTCAACCTGCGGGAGCTCTCCCGCGGGTGATGTCCGCAGTAATTTTTTTTTTATTGTTTACATAACCCTCTCCAAAGTTTTTTTGAAATTTCGTAATTGATTCGTGATGAATTTCGAAATACTTTGGACTCATTTTTTATAACTGGGATTACCTAGATATCCGAATTTTAATTTGGATAGGAATAAGGATTAGAATAGGAAAAGGAATTTAAATAAATACCCAAATCCTGTTTGGATTCTGATAAATATTTTAACCAAACTTTAATTTTGGTCTGAATTCTGATCCCTTTTCCTATTTGAACTCTACGTAATTCATTATAAATACCCATAGATCTCCACCCCTTCTCCATATTCAGAAAATCTCTTGTTCTCATATTTAGAGAAATTATTTTCTTCTTACTCCATCTATTGGCTTCCTCAAGCACTTCGCAACCGCAAGATTTAAATTCTGAGGATCGACACGCGGGCGTCACCGTCGGTGTTGATATCTCCTTCCTGATATCAGGTAAACAAACGGTCATCCGTTTATTTTAAAACCGCCTTTGCGATTATTACGAAAGAGATTTCGTTCTTAATTTAGACATGAATTTGCAGATGGTATTATGCTGCCCATCACAATAACACATGTTGCATCCGGCGGATTTACGCAAAGTTTACGCAGGGGTGGCACCTATGGGTGTCCACCCCGCTGGTGGCACTCCGCGGCATGGGTGTCCACCCCGCGGGTGCCCTCGCGGCTGCTACTCCATTTTTTTTTAACTGGAATTATTTGATTTGTGAATATTTGAACTAAAATTTTACTTTCTCTTCTGTAGTTCCCTATTCAACAGATCCTTTATCCAAGAATCATTACTTCGGATTTTCGGGCGGCCCGAATAATCAATCTCACTTTGGATTTGACGGTCACATCCCTTTAGTGGAGGAACGAAGTAGTGCGGATCGACAGCAGAAAATTATTAACTGCAACCCACTCACAGCTCGTGAGTTAATCACTGATTCCGTCTTTGGGGCCGCAAATAGGCAGATTTTGAAGAAGCCGCAATTTCTTTTTGGGGATGTTGTAACCAACCAGACGAAGACTTATGGGAGACCGGCAAGTGGTTGAATAATGCGGGAGGCCGATACATGTTCATTCCAGACTTGGAACGTAGCTATTCTTTATTATATCTGCAGCAGATTTCGTTTCCGCGTGTGATGTCTTGGTCAATCACTCGCAGTCATATTGGTGTTGCGACAGTAAGATTTAGCAAAAATGGCCCATTTGTAGATGGCCCAGCAAAACATGTTACAGGTCTATTGCCCGGTAGATTCGGTAAAGACCTACCTGTTGGAGAGCATCCGAAGCGAGCAGATACATTCATTAATCAATTTGCGGATGCTAATGGTCAATTTCCAGCTCATGATTTCCACACTCCTGGATGGGTTCACTCCACTTTGCGATCATGGTGGTCTCGGATGACCCACTTCATTCAAGTGAATTTCAAAACACGTCTAGAGAGACTTGGTCTCTACCGTGCGGTGCGGAATGTACAATTTGGTTTTCCACACAGCTCCCCTCACTTCTTCTGTATACTGGAGATGTATAATCCGGAAACCAATACTTTCTTCACCCCTGTTGGAGAATTGGGATTCGCACTTCATGAAATGCATGAGATTTCAGCATTATCCATAGGCGAAACCCCTTATGAGGAGTATGGTCCGAATATGAAAGAACTACTCCGTCTCAAAGTTATTCCCAATGCATACTCAACTTACTGAGAGCTGATGTGTCACTATAATATTTGCGCTGATATCTCTAAGACACGAAATCAAGGGGCGCGCCAGGTCCGAAAGCAAGGGGTGCGACATAAGGTATAGGCGGAGTATCTATTCCAAAATTTAAAAGAAAATGAGCGCAGTATCCAAATACGGGCTTCTTGCGACATTGATACCATCAATGAAAGGGCTGGTGCCTGCTTCGCAACCACATATACAGCAGAATCTGATGAAGATGGGTTTAAAGCTCAGACTGTTTTTGAAAGTTTCCACTACCAGGCAGCTTCCCATATATCGGACAATACTATTTTTGTTGGATATCTCATGTTGTGGTTGAAGCACTGTGTAGTGCCTACCTTATGTCGTGAAACTGTCACCATTGAAGTCATTTACCCTACAGTCTTACTAGCGTTCGGCCAAGCTCTGGGATTATTGCCAGCTATGGTTTGTAGCCTGCAACGTGGCTTGAGAGATATAATTACACAATTTTGTAAAGTCCAGCAGGTGGAAGATAGGGATGGTAACAATATCTTTAAAATGCCTAATCCACGTATTGACCTGCCATTCACTTATCTGATGACTTGGTTTGTGTTACACTGTCCCGAGCTAATGACTCCCCCTTCAGGACTCATTGATCATGCCACTCCTCATGTGCAGCGCTTCGAGAATTGCTCCTGGAACGGAAGGTACATGGCTAAGATCCGACAAATCCTTGGGCGACACCAAAATTATCATATTTATCGCTGTTTTCCAAAATTTCTTGGAGGAAGTTATAGCAGCCAGCTTGAAAATAGTCCTGGTAATGATGGCTATACAACCTTGCTATCGGGTTGCTTCTGGTGGCTTATCAATATCCGACCAGGTCATTTGATTTTTCGACAAGGTCGAATTTGTTTCATAGAGCCTTATACGCCAAGTTGTTTCGCGCGTTAGTTCGGGTATGATCAGCTATATATTGGTAACCCAAACTCTTATCTCCGTCGTGATGGAAATCTTTTTGAGGGTGCGCTAGGATAGTATCATTTTGCGGCGGGAGGTACAAAAGCATCATTTACCCTTCCAAGCCAATCACCATCTCTTTTTGCATCAATGGGATTCTGCAGTTGGTACCATCTTACAGATATTATCCCTGGTGACTATCAGGTGAATCACTCTTTTTTAAAGAATATCGAGGCATCATATAAGTCCTCGAAAAAGGGCCAGACGCGTGAATTCCAGTCCATAAGCACCCCCTTAGTTCTGATAACAACGATGGGGATGAGCAAGATGATACTTCTACTCTAGCCTCTCCTCTTGGAGGCAAATCTACGCCAAAGCGTTCACACCCTAGAGGGATCAGGGTCCCACAAAAGAAGAGCAAGAAATTTCAAGCTCGGGTTGACAATTCGGTCTTTGGACGAACTGTGAGTCATTCAGATCCGCCGACCGCAAGTCATTCAGGTCCGCCGACCACAACTTCTATAACCTCACCAATCATTCCATCTAGAAATGACTTTCCTGTTATCACTTCGGCGTTTGGGTCAGGAGGACTTCCGCCTACCACAATTTCTCCGGTCTTTTCTAACGTAACATCGTCCATGACTTCGTCTAACGAGACTGTTAGGATGTATAGTTTTGCAGCTTTCTCTACACTTAAGGCACCTGCTACTGCAAGTACAATCCCTGAAATTGCAAATTTTGACAGGGGCGGACCAACCATCAGGGACACAGGAGTCATAGAGCCGACGGGTACTGCATTAGGAGATATTGCACTAGATGACTTTCCATAATCTCCCAGCGAAGCCGCTTTGCCTAGCCCAACACCAGGACTTGTGCCTTCAGGTGAGCATTTCTCTTTAAGGATAGGATTTTACTCCTCCTTTTCCATCCCCCCATTTTTTAGTACATATTCGTTTGTATTTCAGGTGGCGAAGGTCCAATGACTCACGCCTCCCCGACTGCTAAGTCAGATTCTTTGGAACTAGTTGATTATTCTGGTGTAAGTGGGGCAATTTGTGACTTTGACGGTCTAGGCTCTGATAGAGAGTTCGACAGTGATTGCTTTTCTCAACCAAACATGGAAAAAATCTCCCACTTATCTCTAGAGATTTCAGAAGCGGATAAACCTGAGAGATCTGGTTCTGCTCACATAACCGCCAATGATGCAACTCTTCCAACAGGTATGTGCATACTTTTTTCATATTGAAAAAATCTTTTGATGATAATACCTGACCATTCTATTTATGTCAGATGCAGGTGATGTTAATGCATCTTTAGTATCTTCTTTGGAGGCTTTAGTAAAGCCTGTAAGCACAGAAAGCTTTTCTTCGCCAACACGCATGGCTTCACCATGTTTCGTTACACTGGGGGGTCAACGTTTGGCGCAGCGGCCATGCCGCTAGCGTCAGCGTTCTCGACAACAGAGGTAATGACAAATCCAGCAAGAGTTGTGACTAATTCATTGGATGCGGCGGCTATTCCATCATCAGAATCACATATGACATCAGTACCTCCTGCTGTCATTCCAGCATCTATACGTCCTTTTCCTTCAGCTTCAATAAGTTCGAAAGAGAATTCGGTGAAAGAATTATTAATCGCAACGTTGAACTCTTCCTCGAACTCTTTCATGGATGCATTGAGGAGATCCTCAACGGAGAGGATTCTCTGGAGAGGGTCCATCCTCTCATGGTGAATCACTTAGACCATATCACCAGAATTGGAGGACCGCAGGAGGTAGCTCCTTATAGGGCCCAATGGGACGAGCTGGAGGTCCAATTGTCAGTACTCAACAGTCTGCGCCAGGCCGACCATGCCGAGATGACAAATCAAGAAGTGGCTCGCTTACGAGCCCAAAACTTGGCTTTTCATGCCGAACTGCAGCGGAATATAGAGCATCAGGCCTAACTAGTTGCGGGATTCCAAGGTTCTTCAGAGAAGTTAACTTGGGACTTGGTCCAGATTGAGAATAATATCGAACTCCGCCGTAACTCAATAAGCCACGAGCGGGAGATCATTGCTAAACCTCAAGCTTCGATTGTCAATCTTGAACTTGAAATTCGAACTTTTTCTGACAAAGCATCCGAGATCTCACGGCAAAAGGAACAAACCGAGCATGATATCGTCGTCGGCATCAGGGAGTTGGAAGAATTCAAGATTCAAGCTGCACAACAACTTCCCATGGATGAAATGGAGTCGCAGAGGAGAGTTTTAGAAACAAGGGAGAACCTCCACCGTAGGCTTCAAGAGGTAGAAGATGCTTTAAAAGTTTTGTCTCATAAGTAATTGTTATTATTACTTATTAGTTATTTGTAATAATACAGAAAAAGACTTTGCTGTGTGTTGTTGTATCATTATTATTATTATCTCTTTAAAAATTACTATCATTTATCTATTTATTCTTATTTTATTACATACGTATACATGTATGTATTTTACACACTTCATGGATAGTCACCCAAACTATTCAGAGGCTCAAGACGTGATAGTAAAAGTTTTCACATGAATTTAATCCTAACTGTCCAGCGGCATATAGTGCACCTATGAGGATTTACGGACGATAGGCAGATGTGTGATGTTAACGTGCCTATTGATGACAAGCAGATGTACAATATTAACGTACTTATAGGATGACAAGCAGAGGTATGATATTAACGTGCTTATAGAATCCTAACTGTTCAGTGACATCTAGTATAACGGATTAGGAAGAAACAGAGATATCATTGAACATGTCTCGGAGCTCAACCTATTCAGAGGATCCGGTCGTGATAAGAATGAGCTGACTAAACAGAGGTAATTGTTAACGTGTTTGGTCTCAAAATCTGATTATCAGAGGTAACTGTTAACTTGATAGGAAAAATGATTGTCGTCAGAGGTGACTTTTAACTTAACGATATTAAAAACAGGTTCATCAGAGGTTGTAACATTGGACTTGATGAAGTATGAGTTGTCTTTTTGTCAGAGGTGAAATCTTAACTTGACAAGGAATCGATCTGATTAAGGTTTTTAGCAGACCCCCAGCTATTAACGAATTTGATTAGTTTTTACCAACTACCATTTGAGTTGGGCTAGCCATACTATTCCCCTCATGATGGTGAGTTATCGAAGGTTTTGTTTGGGCTTAGAAACTAAACGTTCTCTCTTCACTTTGCCTTAACAGCTTTGGGCTATGATGTTTCCTTATCGTGACAGATTTATCGTAGGAGTTTTAGCAAACCCCCAACTATCAACGGGTTTGATTTGCCTTTACCAACTACCGTTTGAGTTGGGCTAGCCATGCTATTCCCCTCAGCATGGTGAGTTATCGAATGTTTTATTTGGGTTTAGAGGCCAAACATTCCCTCTTTCCTTTGCCTTAGCAGCTTTGGGCAATTCATACTTTTATCCCAGCATGATGGGTTTGCGAGAATTTTGTTCTCTTCCCGTTACTTTGATGGTATCGGGCAATTCATGCTCTTATCCCCAGCATGATGGGGTTGGCGAGGATTTTATTTGGGCATACATGTCGAACGTTTCCTCTATCCTTAGTCATAGAGACGTAGGATCCATTTTCATTTCAGACCACAAGTTAGGGTGTGGAACTTTGTGCTAACGATGAGTGAAAATTTCTTCTCTTATTGTAATGAAAGAGAGGTCGGATGAATTCATTTCTTTAAGAATAATATTTTTTTAGGAATTTTCCATTAATTGGCATCATCATCCGATCACTATGTTGATTAATCAACCGGTATGCTCCATTTGAGTAGACCGTCTCTATTACAAATGGGCCCTCCCATTTTGACTGAAATTTGCCCTTAGTCTTGTGCGTTAGAATCATAGGACGTCTGACCGCTAAGACCAAGTCACCCACTTTGAAAGTTCGTTCCTTCACTTTCTTGTTGAAGGCTCGGGATATTCGCGCTTAATAAAACTCTATTTGTTGTTGAGCCTTTAAGCGCTTCTCATCCAATACTTCTAATTCCCGAAGTCGTTGGCTATGTTTTTCCTCAGTGGTCATTCTTGTAGCTAATGCCACCCGAAGAGAAGGAATTTGAATTTCCAAAGGTAGTACTGCTTTGCAACCATACACCAAAGAAAATGGTGTACTCTTTGTCGGTGTACTCTTTGTCGTGCGATAAGCCCATAGACAAGCTCCCAATTTCTTGTTGAAGGCTCGGGATATTCGCGCTTAATAAAACTCTATTTGTTGTTGAGCCTTTAAGCGCTTCTCATCCAATACTTCTAATTCCCGAAGTCGTTGGCTATGTTTTTCCTCAGTGGTCATTCTTGTAGCTAATGCCACCCGAAGAGAAGGAATTTGAATTTCCAAAGGTAGTACTGCTTTGCAACCATACACCAAAGAAAATGGTGTACTCTTTGTCGGTGTACTCTTTGTCGTGCGATAAGCCCATAGACAAGCTCCCAATTTCTCGTCCCAATCGCGCTGACTTGTAGTGACGAATTTCTGCAAAAGTTTCACAATGGTCTTGTTGAACGCTTCAGCTTGACCGTTCGCAGCAGGTTTATATGGGGACGAAAATATACTCTGTATTCTGAACTTATCACAGAATTTAGTATAGGCCTTACTAGTAAATTGAGGGCCGTTGTCGCTGATGATCCGTTTAGGAACACCAAAGCGATAGATGATGTAGTGTTTGATGAAGTTGACCACATCATTTGTTTTTACTTCTCTCAAAGGGATAACTTCTGTCCATTTTGAAAAGTAATTGGTTATAACTAGTATAAACCGATATCTACGAGAAGATGGTGGAGTGATGGGACCAATGATATCCATTCCTCACGTCTCGAATGGCCACGTAATCGTGGTTGGATGTAGGTACTCTGCGGCCTGGTGTATGTAGTTTGCATGCACCTGACACGTATGATATTTCTTCGCATATATCGTGGCATATGACATCATTGTTGGCCAATAGTAACCCATTTTTTTTATCCGGTCTCCTAATTTAGGTCCCGACTGGTGAGCACCAGAGGCTCCGTCATGTGCTTCTTTAAGCACTTCTTGTACTTCTTGTTGTGATAAGCACCGAAGTAAAACTCCACCTGGCATTTTCCGATACAAGGTACTAAGCTCAGGATTATAATAGAATTTTTCTGCCTCTTTCTTCACTTTGGCGGCTTCTTTAGGATTTTCGGGTAATATCCCATAAAGCGCGAAGTCGACGAACACGAACCGCCAATCTCTGGGCTCGAAGTTCATCCCTGACACATGGACTTCATTCGCCTCGAGTATTTCCTCAGGGCAAAGAAGCTCGCGGCTTCCAACTTCAATACTTTTGCTCGACTTAGCAGGGAGTGCTAATGTAGCGGCGAGGGAAGCCAAGGCATCAACGTATGCGTTCTCGTGTCGTGGCACATAGTCAATATAAAACTCTTGGAATGAGTTGGCAAGTTTGATTGTCGCCTTGTGGTAAGATACGAGATGCTCATGTTTAACCTCGTATTCTCCTCTTACTTGATTCACTATGAGTTTGGAATCCCCATAGGCATCTAAACGCCGGACTCCCAGCTGTTGGGCAATTCGCAGTCCCGTTAATAATGCATTATACTCAGACACATTATTAGAACAGAGCTGAGTTAGTGAGTATTCTCGGGGAATTACATGATTCTGCGGGGATATTAAAACCACCCCCACTCCGGCAGAGTTCTTTCTAGCTGCTCCATCAAAGAATAGCTGCCAAATAGGTTCTTTAGAGACCATATTGGATTTTGTCATCTCATCTGGAATATCCTCATAGAGTTTAGAGGATTGCGGGACATGATGTTCCGCTAAGAAATCAGCAATTGCTTGTCTCTTAATCGCCTTTTGTGGTATAAATCGCATGTCATATTGCGATATGAGAATCGACCAATTAGCTAACCTGCAATTGAGTGACCAAGATTTGGTCATGAGCACTCTCAGGGAATTTACCCGAAAAATCACATGGATTGTTTGGTTTACTAAATAATATCGCATTTTCCGAACTGCAAATACCAGGGCCAAGCATTCTTTCTCTAGTGGAGTGTACCGATATTCGGCGCCTACCATAATTCTACTAAAGTAATAAATGGCTTGTTCGTGGTCGGAGTCATTAGTTTGGGCCAACATGGCGCCAAGTGAATGGTCCATCGCCCGAATATATATCAAGAATGGTTTTCCTGATACAGGGGCTATCAGTACCGGAGGTTTTGTGAGGTACTTCTTGAGATCCTCAAAGGCTTGTTGACAAGTTTCATCCCAAATGAACGACACTCTTTTCTTCGTTAACTTGGTGAAGGGTTGGCATCGCCCTGAAAGATTGGCGATGAATCTCCGAATATATGCCAGTCTCTCTTATAATCCACGAAGTTCTTTAAGTTTTTTGGTGGCCGCATCTCTTGAATTGCTTTTACCTTTTCTGGGTCTAAATAAATACCCTTGGTGTAACAACGAAACTAAGGAATTTGTTACTAGAGATGCCGAGAAAGGATTTAGTCGGATTCATTTTTAATTGGTGTTTTCTCATAATGTCAAACACCGCTTTCAAATCTCGAAGATGATCGTCTTTATTGCGACTCTTGACAACCAGGTCGTCCACGTAGCACTCTACCGTTTTACGGAGATGCTCGCGAAAAATTGTGCTCATAACACGCTGATATGTTGCACCTGCATTCTTAAAACCGAATGGCATGACCGTATAATAGTACACGTCTAACGGTGTCCTGAAGGCAGTATGTTTCTCATCTTCTGGGCACATTTTGATTTGATTGTACCCGGAAAATCCATCCATGAAAGGCATTCTTTTGAATCCGCAGGTGTTGTCAATCATGACACCCGCGAAAGGTCTCCCGCGGGTGATGTCCGCAGTGATTATTTTTTGTTTATTGTCTACAACAATCTTATAGATAGATCATTAGAGTATCACACAAATGACAGTTTAATTGGCTTATCTGGGGTATTTGCTAAATAAAGCTGGACTCTGGAGCGTATCTAGTTTGAAGCAAACTTCTCTCGAATTGTCTACTTAAGCACAATGAATATACTCATTAGAGGACCAATGCAGCCCAGAGTAGTACATCATCTACAAATCTCAAAGGTAACATGGTGCTCTGATCCAGTTGTAATTGACCTCCTTTACCTTTTCAAACTATTGAGTGCTAGAAGGGCAAAAGCTATCAATATATTACCTCTATTGATTTTATCCAGATGCGGGAGCGTCAGGATCAGAGGTAAAAAAATGGTATTCCTAACATAGGACAATGGATCAATATAAATGGAAAGGAACATATTGCATCTTTACTTGCTAGTTTGTAATGATGATAAATGAGAATGTCATAGACAATGATGCTACCCCTAATAATAGGAAGATGGAGTGATATAAATGGAAAACAACAAATTGCGCTCTTTACTTGCTAGTAGATTTGTACCAATTGCTAACATGAAAGTCCCTGATCAACATAAAATGAGGGTAACTAGTGCTAATTGTTGCTTGAAATGAAAAAGAAAATACAGATTAAATAGCAGCAGAGATAAACATGTTTTAAAATTTTACTACCGAGATATTAGATGGCTATACATAATACATAATTGCCCCATGGTAAGAAAGGATAACACGTAATGTTGCTAAAGTGATTGCTATGTACTCTTCAATAATTAGATTATGGGTCCAAAAGTGTAAAAACAAAATAAATAAAAGGAGCACCTAAGTTCTCTTTAATTCTCTTTCTGATGGAATCAACCTATAATGATTACTTTTCTCAATGATCAATGATCTTGTGACATTCTCTCTATGATCCATGATCTTGGGAGCCGAATAAGCGTGCTGCACATAGTAACAGTCCAAAATCTAGACACGAGAATGAACGTGCGTACACACACACACACCCACACCCATGCATCCACGCACGCACGCACACACAAACACACGCACACACACATACACAAAAACACACACACATATTAGCTTAAGAACAAAAAATTAAGTCATGCGGACACCATTTACCCATGTATTGGATGATTTCATTTTTCTACAGCTGAAATTACATATTTCCTGAAACATATGAAAAATCATAGGCAAACAATATCTAAAAGACTTATATTCTGTTTTTTGCTAATAAATACGTATAGATCAGACTAACCGGTTTGGATCTTTCATAGAGGTGACTCAGGATAGGATTCTCACTAAACTTAGTTTGAAAATTGTTTTCATAGGAGCAACTCCCTATATATATACACATATATATAGGGAGTTGCTCCTATTCACATTCACACACACACACACGTGTGTGTATGTATATAAGAATAGGGTTAGGATTAGTGTAAATGAGTCACCAACTCAAGTAAATTACTTGAGCTAGTTGGAAAAATTAGTAATCCCATTAATGTTTTTCACATTATTTTTTGGATCATGATCTTTGTGGTCCTAATTTCTTTAAAATTAAATTTCATGGATTTTGGAGTTAATTTGTCATCCCATCAAGTGAATATGAAATGTTATATTCACTGGAAATCGTTAATTTTATGTCTAATTGATGAAAGCTAAATCAAAACTAAAATCCAAAAATTAGGCATGAGTAAACCTTAAAGGGTTGAGATTATAATCCAAAAAACCAATTTGAAAAAAAAAAATACTGGAGACAGTAGAAGTAGATTGCAACATATATAACTTACGTGAGTTGTTAGCTCATTTCCATTATTCTTATATAAATATGGGTTGAACTACAAACTTTCCATTAAATCTAAAAGAGTTAGTTTTAACACTTCTTCCACCATATATTCACTAGTGGTCCACCATTACTTTGTTCTTTTTTCACCTTTGGAAATTTTGATCAACACATATTTAAAGATAAATGGATGGTGAAAGCTAGGTTAAATCTAACTTTTTAGATTCATAAAAAATTTGTAGTCCAACTCTGTGTATATATATGGATACACACACGCACATACATATATATACATACATACAATTATTATTATACATACATGCATTTATGTATATACATACATACATACATATATAGATATATATATATATATATATATATATATATATATATATATATATATATATATATATATATACACACATATATATATATATATGTATATGTGTAGATATATGTATGTGTGAATATATGTGTGTGTAATTATATATACATACAGATATATACTTATATACATACATACATATATGAGAAAAGTGTATTTAAGGTGTCTTTGTAATGAATTACCTAAGGAGACGCCCCTAAATCCAAACATTGAGACATAGTTGATCAACTATGTCTCAATGTTTGGATTTAGGGGCGTCTCCTTAGGTAATTCATTACAAAGACACCTTAAATACACTTTTCTCATATATGTATGTATGTATATAAGTATATATCTGTATGTATATATAATTACACACACATATATTCACACATACATATATCTACATACATACATATATATATATATATGTGTGTATAATTATATATATATATATATATATATATATATATATATATATATATATATATATATATATATATATATATATATATATGTCTCAATGTTTGGATTTAGGGGCGTCTCCTTAGGTAATTCATTACAAAGACACCTTAAATACACTTTTCTCATATATGTATGTATGTATATAAGTATATATCTGTATGTATATATAATTACACACACATATATTCACACATACATATATCTACATACATACATATATATATATATATATATATGTGTGTATAATTATATATATATATATTGTGATCTCCATGTCCTACAATAGGTTATGCATTTTCAATATATTTTGATGCGTAATAAGAGACGTCTTGACAATGTTTCTAAATCACATGATGTTTTATGAATCACATATTTAGAATATGGATATCATAATTAACAGTTTGGATCACCCACAAAAATCCTCTATGTTGAGATTTTAAGGGGTGTCCATTGGCACACACTTAGGTACCCTTTTTCCCTATAGGATATATATGAGTAAATGGGAGCTAGAGTGTCTCTCTAGCCAAAGTTAGCTAAAGGGACGGCCAAAAAACTCACCTTCCTATATTTTTTCTTCTATCAAATCTTATCATGTTGACCTCCATCTTGGTGGGCTCATACATACCAAAAATTATGGTTATAGAGTTGATTTGTCCATTGATCAATAGGTACATAATGTTATGTGTTTAAAAAATCGTTAATTTGTAACTACTTGATGTATGTCAAAACTTATTATATTCCCCTAATTTTTTATACGTGTGAATCCAAAAAAATGGAGATCAACATAATAAGGTCCGATGGAAGAAAAAAAAATATAGGAAGGTGACTTTTGTACCTATTGATTTTTGCTTTGTCGATAATTATAGAGCTTGAATATATAGAAAATACAGATATTAAATGGTCATTAAATAAAATGTTAACAATTCTAATCAACAAGAGAAATGTTGTACATACTAATAAAGCTACGCTCAATCTCTATAATATATAATCATAGACACAGGATGTCGAACACGGCAATCCTCCAATATTTAGACTCGAGGACAAGGCTATACATGGTCGAACACGCCAAATTTTTGTTAGGGGGTGTGTCCTGCTATCTTAATAGCCAAACGATCTTTAAAGAACAAACACAAATACGAACATGGGAGTAGACATGGATATGTGATACAACAAATATGCAAACAGGACGGTATAGGGATATAACCATACAAACACACACAAAAAACAGGAAGTGGTGTCTCAGACTACAACACATAATCATCATTATCGTTATCAAGGTTATCTTGCTGAAGTAAATTTCCTTTGACATACAAATATCTAATACGTAATTCAAACTTGTAAAAGTAAATGAAAAAATGCATATGCACTAGAAGTGTCTGAGAAGCGTCCTAACTCAAAATAATATTATAAAAATTATAATACAACTAATAAGTGGTCAACACGTGTGCAAGGAGCGTCCAAGAAGTATCAATGGGAGACACATGACAATAATGTGTCCAGTACACGTGTGCTTTCTGTATACTCCTGAAGAAAAAAACCAGAGCACTTGAGTTCTCTCTCATTCCCCTTTCAGATAGAAATGCTGACCTACGATTTAATAATCATATTTACCTAAAAAGCTATGATTCGCAGACATGCGACAAGGATACAGGGTGTCACACACAACACTTGATCCAAAATGTAGCCACAAAACACAGCTAAATATGTATGCTCAACTAAATATATGTGAATATGGATATAATCATTTTTCGCAACGCATATACAAAAGAAGATAATTTAGTAATATGAAATTAATTTTCATTGGAAGGGGTACAATGTACGTCATTGCATTCGTAAGTTTATGATAAAGTTGTTTAGACGTTTGCAAGAATTGAACAATGACACATATTGAGGGAAGCGTCCTAGTTATCATTATAGCTAAAGGACCACTCCAAATCACAGCAGTGTGGCAAAAATTTCAAAATAAGCATCTAAATCAACAAGTCTGCCTGAACTACATCATTATTATCTAAATAAACTTCCCAATTTTACTGCTGAATGAAGTGCTAAACATGCTAAGATAGCAATTCATATTATTAGTCTTTGAATTCTCAATAATTTTCCTTTGTGATGAAACTATTTATTATGATAGAATGATTACTTTATCTAAAAGAAACAATTGCAGATTGCATCAGCATGGCCAACAATTTCAAAATGATAGTTGCAATGAAATAAAGTTTGCTTTTTTTTTTTTTTTTGCTTTTTTTTTTAATCAAGAATCTTAACCAAAGTTTTGAAAAGTACTAGGGTTTTCGATCACCGTACCAGGCTCATCGGACTTGAGCTCCGACTCCGAACATTCGCTTCTCCAACAAGGGCAGAGAAAGAATCGCAGCATTCAGAGCGATCGATGGGGGATGGCGTCTCTTGGCCGGCGACGGCGGCTGAGATACCCGAATTACTCGGGGCGCCGCCGGCCAGGGCGGATGGAGATGAGGGACCCAGTAGGTAGCGGTGGTCTCCTTGCAGCCTCTCCCTCTGTTGGCCAAACAGTCCGCCCCTTTCTCTTCCGTAAGCCAAAGTTGGCTTCTTTGATTCAAAGGGGAGTTTCTAAAGGAGCACACCACTTATCGTAGTGAGCCCGCCTTCCTGAGAGTGTTTCTTAGTAAGCACACCACACTTTTTCAAATACCATTTCTTTTTGGGGTTTTTACATATCTGTCTCTTAAATCTTTAAAATTAGAATTTAGTCTCCTGAAACTTCATATTTATAATTTAGTCCCCAAATTCTTTAAGTTACATCACTTTAATCCCTCGAAAAATTCTATTTGCACACGGCCATTTACTCTTGACACCTGGTTACTCTTTACACCAAGCGCCTATTTTGAAATAGAACAATTTTACTTTTTACATCCAAATTTTTTTCCAACTTTTAACCCTCTGTTAAAGTAGGAGAGAGGGGACGAGGTCGGAGGGGAGATCGAGTGGACAGAATTAGAGTTGTAGTCGAACTCGAGGCCGAAGTTGAGGCTGAGAGCAGTGGTGGGGGGCAGCGACGGGGGAAGTCGTCGGCATTGCAGTCCCCGGCGGCCGAGGAGGAGTGATGGTGGATATCCTTGAATGGACCGGCTAGGAAGTCTTGGAGGATGATGGCGCCCCTGAATGAGGGAGGGGTGGAGCAAGGGTTAGGATTAGGGCCGTGGAGTTGAGGGATGGGAGGGGGAGAGTGGAAGGAGAGGTCTCCCCATACCTAGTCGAGGGTTCTGAGCCTTGGGGTCTGGGGGAGGACGGAGGAGGAGGAGGAGGAGGAGGAAGAGGAGGAGGAGAAAACCCTAGGTTCTAGCGTGGTGGTTGTGTTGTTGTTGTTGTGGTGGCGGTGATTTCTCATGGCTAAGCTAGAGAGAGAAGGAGGAGGATCGGGGAAGTAGTACACAGTGTTTGAATTTGAGTAATGGGGGAGAGTATTGTCTTCTTGCTGTGATCTTTTTTTAAACTTATTTTCTTTTTTTGTGATTATTTTGTATGCGAAAGGAGAGGTCTCCCCTCCTCTCTCTTCTCCGGCCTCCCCTCTCCCCGCCCCCTCAACCTCCGACAACAACTGCCTTCATGGGCCTCTCCCATCTTCCCTCTCCTTGGCCTCTTATGGCAATTCGCTAGGTGAGTCCCTCCCATCTGACCTCGGCAACCTTTCCTTCCTCCAAATTTTAGATTTTTCCTCCAATTTATTCATTGGGTCGAAACCAAATTCGCTAACCAAGTGCAAGAGGCTCAAAACTCTCGATTTGAGCCGTAACAACTTCACTGGCCCTCTGCCGGTTGGATTTGGGAGATGGGGGTTAGAGGTGGATGGAGGGGACGGAGGATGCGGGTGGGACAGGAGTGAGGAGGTTGGTGGGTGACAAATGGTAAGGTAGTTAAAATAATAAGTGGCAAATTTATAATTATTTACAAATTTTAAAACAGTGCGTGAAGAGTAAAATTCCGTGTGCAAATAAAATTTTCCTAGTCCCTCAGTCATATTTTTGGTCCGAAATTCCCATTATACCTCTTAATTATTTCACTTTAGTTCTCAATTTCCTCTTTCTCCTCTCTTCCTTTTCTTATTAGATTGCCATATCCATTTTTCTCCTCTCTCTCTTTCCTTCTACTTAATCTCTAAAGTAAAATAACTTAGGAGTACCTAATAAGAAGATGGAAGAGAGAGAGGAAAACCCAATAAGAAGAGAAAGAGAGGAAGAAGAGAGAAGGGAGGACTAAAGTGAATTATTTCATGTGTATAACGGAAAATTTGGACAAAAAATATGGTTGAGGATTAAAGCGAGATAAGTTAAAGGATTTGGGGAACTAAATTATAAATATAAAGATTTGAGGGGCTAAATTCTAATTTGTAAAGATGTAAGGGGCAGATATATAAAAGCCCCCTTTCTTATATCTTTCCTATTGAGCACACCACTTTCCCAAAATCACATCTCTACCATTCCATCTCACTATCTCGCATGTGTCCTAGCCTAGCGTCTCACGCCCGACGTCGCCGCACTCTCTTTGTCCGACGTCCTGCAGCCCCACGCTCTCCTAGCACCCACTATACAGAAAATAATATTGTCCTAATGTAATTCCGAACGATATATGATACTGTTCGGGATATAAGCGGTGGATAGAAATGGAATGGAGGTGCGCTCACTAAAAAAAATGGTGTGCTTCTTTAGAAATTCCCGATTCAAAGTAGGTTTTTTGGATACGGATACTAACAAATTTCATATTTAGATATAAGTCTCTGAAAAATGATAATTTGGGTATTAGTCACCAATAATGTGAAACTCATCTTATAATAATCTTTTGTTAATTTTTTTTCTCTAAAATATCAACTAACTATAATTAAAAATTATTCATGATAGCAACTTTCCTTAATTACTTAACTCAATTAATCAAATAAAGTTATTTATAAGGGTTAATTACACTCAAACCCCCTGTAATATGGGGGTGTATAAATTATCACCCATAAAGTCTTAAACTCTCATTTAGACCCCCTAAACTGCAGAAAAAATATCTTCATCTAAACTTTTCTGTCAGTTTTTTTTCTGCGGTCCAGGAGATCTAAGTAAAAGTTTTAAACTTTATATAGGATAAGTTATACACCCCTCATAATAATACAAAGGGTTTGAATGTAATTAACCCTATTTATAATTATCCAGTTGCTCACTCACTTTTGCGACATCTTCCTACTCTCTTATGCTATCATAACAAAAGCAAAATATGCGAAATAGATTAAGTTACTTACTATCATCCCGATCATTCACTTTCTTTTATTCCATTTTCTCTTTCTCCTACCATAAAATCAATAACAAAATATGCAAAATAGGCAAAGAAAATCTCTAATAAGCTGTGAAGGCCGCTATCGGCTTTGATCTATCATAATGTAAAATAGTTTGGCCCCATGTAAAACTAGTTGATCCTGAGTAATATTATCATCTAATAAATAGATTTAAAGAATGTTAACAAATTACTAAGACAATAATATTAAAACTAATATCCAAATAACGATTTATTAGGGAATAAATAGAGGACATTGAAAATTACAGCAAGATGGACTTCTTCAATGACAAAACTACCGATAGCAAACCTACGAACTTCACTAGGGAAACAATACATGCACAAAATCCTTAATTAGCAATCTGTAACAGGAAGCTTCAAATGAGGATTCTGCCCAATGAAGACCAAGTCATAGACCGCCGCCGCGATCGCCGCTCCGGCCAGCGGCCCCAGCCAGTACACCCAGTGGTTGTCCCAAGTCCAGCTGACCACCGCAGGCCCAAACGACACCGCAGGGTTCATGGACGCACCATCGAACGCCCCACCCGCCAAGATGTTCGCACCCACAATGAACCCGATCGCAATGGGCGCGATCACTCCGAGGTCGCCCTTCTTCGGATCGACCGCAGTCGCGTAGACCGTGTACACTAGCCCGAACGTCATCACGACCTCGAAAACTACGGCGTTCCACACTCCCACGTCGGCTGAGAGCGCGAACGCTCCAGTTGCCTACAAGAAAGAATTCAGTGGAGACGTAGGATACTTATTCAGAAGTTTATCGTTCAAGCATTAATTTTGGTTACCATTCCACCAGTGGACAGCTTGAGAAGCAAGCATGCGACCACCGATCCGAGCAACTGCGCGACCCAGTAGAGCATTCCGCGGAAAAAGGTTATGTTGCCGCCTAGAAACGCCCCGAACGTGACCGCAGGGTTCACGTGGCCGCCGGAGATGTTAGCTCCGACAGAAACCGCCACAAACAACGCCAGCGCGTGTGACAAAGCGGCCGCAATGAGGCCGGCGGGTGTGGTCGAGCCAGCATTTGTAAGCTTATCTGATTACAACATAAATGAAGTCACATTAATGTTGCACTCGCTAATTTAATTTAACCAAGAATATGACTCTTGAAACGGAACGACACTTACTGAAAGCCATTCCAGATCCTTGGCCGGCGAAGACGAAGATGAGCATGGAAATGAACTCGGCGAGAGCGGCTTTGAGGGCCGAGGGATGCCCTGCCTCCGCCGGCGATCCGATGGCGATCCGGGTGATCGGCATTTTCTTGAACCTTTGGCTTGAACTTAGTAGTAGACTAGAAGAACTATTGAGTTCAAGTTCAATATTTGCCGCTTGGTTTGGTTCATGGTTGTTGCCTATATATACATATATTGGGCCGAGATGAAGTCGGGAACTAGTAGGCCGATCTTTCATTTTCAAGAGTCCTAGGGACGGTGAGAGTACAGCAAGGGGGCGGGCCTTCCGGCCCATTCGCTGAGCGCCACGTGTAATTGCTGATGGGCTCTGGAGCTCCGACATCTGCTGTGCCGGCCGTGGGCCGAGTTGGCCCACCGACCAGATGACGTGATGAAATATTTTTCCTCGTGTAAATTGCACTGGACCCAACAAACGAGTCGGTGGATTTTGGGCCTCTAGTTCTGTGCGACTCCGTCGCCATCTCTTTCTGCACAATAATTAGTCCCAGTCGATATTATATTTGTTTTCAAAATGAAGCGAAAACGAAGGGACACCACATGTTACTAGTGAGCACCACATCCTGCATAGTAAAGCGATTTACGACATAGGGGAAAATGGTGCTCACTGGTAAAATATGGTGCGCATTTAGAATTTCCCGAAAATGAATAAGAAAGAGAGTTACTAGATGCGTCTCCTGTTTATCTTAGTGAACCCCAAAAGTTAGATGAGAGAATTATTTTTCCTCTAATTTTGGGGCTCACTAAGAAAACATGGGGGCGCATCTAGTAACTCTCATAAGAAGTGAGTGTTTTTGTTGTTTCATATGGGAAGGAAACTAAAAAGAAAATCTAAATAAAAAATAAAAGTACAAAAAATAAGGATTTTTTTTTTAAATTAATCCAACTTTTTTTTCTATAAATTTCCTACCAAACCGAACAGAGGAAATAACTTTTTTTCTTATTTTTTTTAAATTATTTTCTTTCATTTTCACTCAAACACCAAATATGACCTAAATGAAATCACAATTCTGGAGAATTTCAACTTGAAACTCTATTTTAAACCTGTATTGTAAAACAAAGTTTTTAAACTTCGGTTTTGTAGAGTTTAAACCCTCCAAAACTCCAAAAATCAAGAAACCACTCGGAATAGATTTTTCCACAGAAAGTTTTACAGTGAGATAAGATGAAACTCTATTTTAAAACTTTATACCCGTACTCAATCCAACTTAAATCAAACTTCAGTTTTAGAAACTATAGTTTGTATGTAAAACGTTGAAACTGGATATCCAAACTAGGCCTTAGTATTACTCTCCTTTGCTAGTTGCTATAAAGCCCACATATGTCTTGTCTTGAACTTTGAGCAAACAACACCTTAGGGTGTGTTTGTTTACATAGAAATAAAATGAAAGTAGTGGAAGTAAGGCTACTTCCACTATTTCACTTGTTTGTTTGGTCAAGAAGAGAATTTGAAGTTATTTCCACTAGGATGATGTAAATTCTATGTGGCATCCCAACTTCTCCTTTTCTCTTCCCTTCATTTTTGAGTGGAAGTACTCTTGAAGCTCAAAGAATAAGCTAATATATTAGTTTTTATTAGTTTCTCATTATTACCTTTCAATTCTACTCAATTAACAAATATATTAGTATTATTTTTTATTTAATTTGACAATAAAATAATATTTTTCATATTCCACTTCTTACTTCCAAAAGTGAGCTTGCAAACACTTGAACTCCATTGAATAATTCTCTTCCTAACCTTCCATCTTGGAAGTTGCTTCTAATTTTCTTCTCTACTTCTTTCACTTCTAAGAGCCAAACAAGGCCTTAGAGGTTTAAAGATCTCATTTTTGCATTCTATAATAATATGTTCTTCATATGGGAGCTCCCATGCCTCCAAAGGCTAAGATAGATATTGGTTACCCATATACGAATTTATTCATATCAAATTTCTTCGATTTTGATTTGATAACGATTTGAATGAAACATCTAATATCCACTTGATTGAGTGGCATATGAATTCCACAAAAAAATCTTTTAAGGAGGTGTGTATCGTAATGAAAGAGTCCATAATGGCTCCAGAGAGCTAACTCTTAATTAACTCACCAATCTAAGTATATTGACACACATATTTGTCAAGCTATCTCATACCTTGCTAAATGCTCTTCTAACCAAATAGATTCAAAGACACTCTTAATAGCTCTCCCATGAGCTAATTTTTCGCATAAGACTCTTATTAAACTTCTCTAATTTATTTATTTTTGCTAAGGTAAGTCCTCAGTGACTACATACATCCTTTCATATTCAAACTGAAAATGTCTTTCAGCGCAAGGTTTAATAAATATTGAGGAAAGATACAGTTCTACACTATCCTCGTACGCACACTTGTGCTTTCACATATCATATGATTGATGGCTAGAAAGATTTGCAAAATAATTTTTCAATATACGAAGTATCGTTAATAACAGACATAGTAATCATATTCTCAAATAAAGTATACTTCGCATGCTCTGAATATTCCCTCCCACCACCGAAACAGCTAATTGGGAAAGCACGGACACGGAGGTTACAGAAGTATACAGACAAGTGCATTTGTCTGTTTCGCGCCGCACGTGCACTGCTAATGGCGTGCACGGAGGACACGTGGGCCAATAAGAGTCGAGGTTAACACATGGGGCGCACCTAATCTCCATGTGCGGTGGCTCTCGCCGCCCGCTACAAGACAACCGCATGGGAAGGCCGACTGCGGGGTGGGGGCCCCACCTTATGATTGCGACGTATTGCCTCCAAAATCTTTCCTCTCTTGTCTTTTTCTCATCTTTTCTCCTCTGGTGCCACACCCCCCACCCACCCTCACACACACACACACACACACAAAGTGTGCCTCCAAAATGCAACTTGAAATTTATTGTCTTTTTCTCATCTTTTCTCCTCCCCCACACGTCAAAGTGTGCCTCCAAAATGCAACTTGAAATTTAGAGGCAACTTGGTTGGAAAAATGAGGATAAAAAATAAAAAATTTTCTCATCGGGCATTTTCATTCATTTGGAATCTGGACTCTTCTAATTTTTTACTTATTTTTTTTGTTTTTTTTCTTTATGTCTTTTGGATTTTCTTTCCCTCTCTTTTCTTTTTATTTCCGTACATCATTTTCATCATTCCTTAAATCCCATAGGTTTGTTGATCCTGTAAAATTTGATTCATTTTCTTATCGAGTGAGGGGGTACAAAATAAATCAGATTGATTTTTCGATCAAAAGTACTATGTGAAATCTTCGGTTTTTTTCTTAGGAGGGATCGGGAAGGAATTGGAATGTCATAATATTGATTCATACAGAAGAAAATGTTCTCTATTGATTCAAATGCTATACCTATGGGATAGGGATAAAGGAAGAGGAAAAAACTGAATTGGATCCAAAATTGACGGGTTAGTGTGAGCTTATCCATGCGGTTATGCACTCTTCAAATAGGAATTTATTTTCTGAAATATCCTGGCTTTCGTGCTTTGCTGAGCCATCCGAGATCCTTTCGATGACCTATGTTGTGTTGAAGGAATATCTATATGATCCGATTGATTACGTAAGGCCTGCGGTAGCAACGGAATAGGGGAAAGTATATATAAAAGACAGTTCTTTTATATTATATTAGTATTAGTTAGTGATTCCGGTTCGGTGAGTCCATTCTTACGTGATAAACTGTTGGCACTAGTTCTACATTTTGTCTCTGTCGACTGAGGAGCTAGGTGGCTCAGCAGAAAGGGGGTTGTACCATGAGAGAAGTAAGAGGGTCAATTGTTTCAAATATACAACATGGATTCTAGCAATGCAATGGAGTTGGACTCTCATATTGATCCGAATGAATCAGTCTTTCTGCAGAGGTAAATTTTTGCCTGCTAGGCAAGAGTATAGCAAGTTACAAATTCTGCCTAGGTAGGACATGTATTTCTATTACTATGAAATTAATAAATGAAAATAAAGTAGTTAATGGTGAGGTTACCATTATTCTTTTTCTTATATGTGTTCCTAAGAAAAGGAATTTGTCAATTTCTTTTTTTTGAGACATCGAAAAATGAAATGGCGTGGAAACACATAAAAACTCTGAAATGGAAATTGAAAAGAAATGTAGCTCTAATTCCTTCAGAAATGGTAAGATTTTAGGCGCAAGAAGAAGGGGTGATCCATATCATCTTAATTTGTTCTGCTTCCCCCCTTTTTATAGCAATACCGAGTCAGGTTTTTCTCCTACCAGTATCGAATAGAATATACTGAAAAAAATCTTCTTCATAGAAAACCTGCTCAATTTAGATCGGGAAAATCGTGCACACACAACATATAATCGTGTTTCTAACGATATCACCTCTTTATAATATCTGAGAGATTTCAAATTTGATTGCTATATGTGAGAGGTTTCGAGTTTGAGTCCGAGTGGAAATTCAGTTGTTTTTAAGATATGTTTGCTTTGTTGGCAAAAATTTCATTATAAATTATAACTTTTGTTGTAATTTTACATAAAAGAAAAAAAGGTTATGGTCACCACGAAAGAAAATATTACAAAGTGGATAAACTATCTCATAATCACTCTTCAAAGTTGTGTAAGATCAGTCTACAAGTAATTTGTGAACATGTCATACGTGCACCTCACAAGATCAATGGGTTTTTTCTTACGAAGTGGGGGTTTGTTCTCCAATGATGGTGGGACTTCTTTCCTTCATGAGATCATTCTTTTTCTTTTTAGAGTATCCAAATTGAGCATCCGCCAGAATTTGAACTTGGAACTATTGAGGAGAAACGTCGGTAAATTTGTGAGATTTGATTGCCTGTAGATGGTTGGTACTTAGAGGCTCATGATTCCCATAAATAATTGTTGTATACTCATAATGAAGGAGGAGATTGTTATTCATATGTGAGTATATTCACACATCGGATACAACAATAAAAAACTTCATAGATTTAAATAAAAAGCTAGGACATATACCTATTGATTTAAGATTATGGGTTAGATTGGTTTTCGATTTTGTATCTAGAACCCATAATGCTCCCATTGGAATAAGAATTAACTTTTCATGTAGTATGTACTCAATGGCTCTTTGCACAAAGGGAACCTTATCAAATGGCCCCAATCAACAATCTTATCCCTTCTTCTTTTTTCTTATATTAGTAGTATCTGTGTTAGTTGGAATAAGAATGAATAGAAAAAGATCATCCCATCTGATTCTTCCTCGGTTCATGTGGCTTATCAAGTATTTAGAATAAAAAACTTAATTGTTCATGTTGTTATTGTTATATACTATTGATACACCCTAATGAGCCTTTTCTCCATAGGGATCATTTATCTCCAATTTTTGAGAGATTTCGAATTTTGGTGGTACTTTAATTTGAATAGTATTGCAAAAAAAAAAAAATATGTGTTTGAGTTTGACTAGTAATATGTGAACGATAGCTCACATTTAACTAAATAAATTTTTCATTTTGAGTTGCTCGTTTTTATATCTTGATTGATAGTATCTACACCCAAATACTATCGGTAGCAGCCCAACTAATTTTATATATTACTTAGGCTGGGTTATTACCTATAATATTTGGATGGTAGATATTATCAATCAAAATTTAAGAATGGATAATCCAAAATGAAAATCTGATCAAGAGTAGATGTAATCAGCCTTTTATAAACTATATACAAACAAAATTTTATAAGAATTGGATCTGATTTAACTAAGGATTAAATGCAAACAAAATAAATACATAAAAGTATCATAAAATTGACTAATTTTCGAATACTTGGTCCATATCAAAATCTTTTTAAAAAATAATTATTTTTAAGATAGTTTATGAATGATAGCGCAAGCACATCTTGACATTCATACACTACAAATACACAATGTCCAAAAAAAAAAAAAAAATACTACCAATGATTAATTAATTAGAATCACATTAGTACAAAACAAATCATGTTTATCTTATGTAATCATAGACTAGATTCCTATGTTTCTAAAAGTATAGTGAGCAAAAAAACCAAACCTAAGTTAGATAGGTTGCTAGCTAGGTTCATGGGCTTGGAAAAAAATAGTGTTTCCGCGTGCTTAATTGGCTACGTGTCACTCCAAAATGCTATACACAACCCGTGTTTGTCTCTAATCTGGTTTGGTTAAGTATTCCAAAAAAATATTTATTATAAATTAATTGTTAATGATAATTACACCCTTTCTCTAAATCTTGGGATTAGGGGGATGAATGCACACGATTAGATCGACAGGTAAAGCCGTTGGTTGAGTTAGAAATTAATTAAATATTAAAAAAATATAAATTAAATGGGGTGAAAATAAATTAATTTAAAAAAAAAAAAGAGAAAAGAGAGATATTAATTTAGCAAGAACAGTCAAATCTTGTTCGGGCCGAGGACCCGGCCCTTGGCGTGGGGCGATCCGCCTGAGTAAATGGGGATGGGGCCCATGAATCCTCATGCAGAAGTTGACGTTGGGGCACCCCTAGCTAGGGTTGGGGTGTATGTAGCCTCTTGTGTGCGTAGGGGGTGATCATGGCCTCGAGCATGCACGACCATTACCAAATTGATTGGATTTTTCCTTCAGAGGGACTATAATTATAAGGGGAACGCAGCCCTCCCTCAACTTCAACTTCAGTAGCTCCATTCGACTCCGATCGAAATTGATCAGAGTTCGATTTGAAAAAAATTTCAGCAACAGTCAGAAATTTCTATTCTCAGATTCGATCAGAAAACTCCGATTTTCAATCGATCGACTAATATCGCTGACTCCGGCGACTTCGTCCGACTCCAATCGAAATTGGTCGGAATCGAAAAAAATTTCGATGACGGTTGGAGTTTTCTATTCTCGAATCGAAATAAAAAATTTCGATTTCCCACATATCGATCTCTCTAACTATAATAGATTTTTTTAAAAAAAAAAACAGTATTAGTGTTTGTATGCTAGGTAATTAAGTGCATATTTCTTCTATTTAAGAAAATTAATAATCCCTACTTTGGAATTAGTAGTTTGTAGTTTTTTAAATTCGAAGACAACTTTGTTTAATTTCCAAACTAACTTCAATATCCCGAATGTATATCATATGATAAATTCTATCAATTTTCATTTTATTACCAAAATACCACAACTTCTTTAGTTTTCACCAACTCTATACGGACAATTTTTTTTTTTTTTTTTTAAGTATGTGTTTGGTCAAAAAATGATCACTAAAACTATGCGTAGCAAGTAAAAGGTAACATATCAAAAAAAAAAAATACATCCTATGCTAGCAAGATTTTATTGTCATCCTCACTGCACTTATATTCTCCATCCATCGAGATGTCTTTCTGTGAAATTTTTTTATAAGAAAATATGTACATGAATAATTTCTATAAGTAATCCTATATATCAAGTTTTATTAGGATCGGTAAAATAGTATAAAGTTAATTATTTTCATATCAAAGTCTGCGGTGGAGTTTATTTTTGGACGTTCAGTTAGTCGATTGGTCGAAAATCAGAGTTTTCTAATCGGATCCAAAAATAAAAAGCTCTGACTGCCATTGGAAAAATTTTCCAATCAAACTACAATCAATTTTGATCGGAACCAGACGAAATCGCTGGAGACAGCAATCGTGTTCACCCCTACTAGAAAAGTACTTCACTAGTTGCTTTGATGCCCAGATTAGTTGCACCTAGAAACTTCATGAGAATCGCCAACTACATGACAACAAGCTTGATATTGGAAAAGTACTCTAGTTTTTTTTTCCCTCTCATTGAAAATTGTCTAATCCTATTAAAGTTTGCAAAAGTTCTACTAAATCCCTAAAGTGAAAATTGGCAACAAGAAATGACCACTTCTTTCACAAGAAACCAAAAGTATCTCTACTTTTTCTTTTATATATATATATATATATATATATATATATATATAATAATAATAATAATAATGGAAATGAGCTGACAGCTTATGTAAGTTATCTGAGCTGTAGTTCATTTTCTCTATCTCCAATATTTTTTTAAAATTTTTTTCTCATGGATTATGATCTCGGCCCCCTAGGATTTACTCATACCCAATTTCTTGGATTTTAGTGTTGATTTAATCCTCCATTAAGTTGATAAAAAATTAACGATTTTCAATGAATAAAATATTTTGTATCAACTTGATGAAATGGTAAATGAACTCTAAGCTTTATGAAATTTAATCTGAAAGAAATTAAGCTTGTAAAGATACTAATTCTAGAAAAGATTTAAAGAAAAAAATAATTGGATCACTATATTTTTGTTTCTAGTTCACGTAACTTTTTCTAAACTGACGGCTCACCTACAGTAATTCCATATATATATATATATATATATATATATATATATATATATATATATATATATATATATATATATATATATATATGAGATTACTGTAGATGAGCCGTCAGCTCAGGAAAAGTTACGGAGCTAGCGTCAAAACTATAATGATCAATGATTTGTCTTCAATTTTTTTCTAACAATTACTATCTCTACTTTCTTAACTTATTTCAGATTAAATTTCATAAATTTTGCAGTTTATTTACCCTTTAATCAAGTGCATACAAAATGTTTTATTCATTGAAATCCGTTAATTTTGTGTTAACTTGATGGAGGACCAAATCAAAACTAAAACCTAAGAAATTAGATATGAGCGAACCCTAGGGGGTCGAGATCATAATCCAAAAGAAATTTTTTAAAAAAGACTATTGGAGATAGTGGAAATGAACTGCAGCTCTGATAACTTGTGTGAGTTGTAAGCTTATTTCTATTTTTCATATATATATATATATATATATATATATATATATATATATATATATATATATATATATATATATATATATATATATATATATATATATATATATATATAAAACGGGAAATACACCGGCGGTGAAGGAAATTTCCTTCACCGCCGCTTAGGTGGCCCAATAAAATTATTACATGTGATGTTATTTAAGAGAATTTATTTATTTGTTATCTTGAATGACACCCCGTGCTATAATTTTATTGGGCCACCTAAGCGGCGGTGAAGGAACTCCCTTCACCGCCGGTGTATTTCCCGTTTACTCATATATATATATATATATATATATATATATATATATATATATATATATATATATATATATATATATATATATATATATATATATATATATATATATATATATATATATATATATATATTCTCTCTTTATCATCAAAGTGATATGATATGATCCCCAAACTAATATTTTGATTATAAAATATCATATAGAATTGAAAAGTCTGTCCTTTTACTTTCTTCTCAACAATAATCTAGTTTATTAAGATGCTAACCTAGACTCTCACACTCTCACATCCTATTAAACTCACAACAACTGATAGAATCAATTAAGCATGATAAATAAAAAGGGAGGGAGGGAGGGAGGGAGGGAGGGAGAGAGAGAGAGATGGGGTGTGGAGCTGAAAGTTTGGCAAGATCCAATGCACATCTCAACTCAAAGGCTCTATTAATTATAACTATTACTAATAATCAATTCATAATTCCAAAATTAAGCCAAGGCTAATACCTATACAACTATAAAAAACATGGCATGTCATTAAACTAATTAATTAAGAGATCAATCTTGTGGGTGCTTGAGCTGTTTGTCTAGAAAATAAACTAAACCAAAAGGGATGAAAAATATTCACATGGTGCACTTCTCTATGGCCTTTTGTCAAGGTTTTTTAATTTAATATTTTTTATTATTCATCCAAGAGGATAAAACCCAACAAATTATTATAGGAGAAGTAAACTTATTATGGCCCTTATGATCATATGGAATTATTTTGCTAGACTACATGAATATTTTAACTTACGCTATCCAAAATATAGGATAGCGAAACGCTGGTAGCATATTCTCTTAGAGAATATAGTAAATCATCGATAGAATAGCAAGAATTAAAATAATTTATAACTTAATAATGATTTCTATGAATCAATAAAGTAATTATAACTATTCTACACGAATTAAAGTAGTTTATAATTAATTACTAAATCTATTTGATGAATGAATCTGTTGTTAGTTATAAACTATTTTAATATTTATTATTCTACTAGAAACTTAACATGTTTATATGACAATATATTAATGACGCTCTACTATCCAAATTACAGTTAAGTAGCGTTACAACTAGACACAATAAAAGATTCGCTATGGAATTTGAAAACTTATTTACAGATTTGTCTCTTAAATCTTTATAAATTATAATTTAGTCTCATAAATCTTCATATTTAGGATTTAGTCCCTCAAAACCTCTAAGTTACTACAATTTAGTCCTTCTCCCTAACTTCCGTTAGTCTAGTTTATTTTTTCACCTGATTTTTCCATTTTCCATTTTTCCATTTCCTCCTGTCTTCTCATTCCCTCTTCCTCCTCTCTTCTCCTTTTCTTCATTCTTCCTCCTCTCTTCTCCTTCCATCTTCCTCCTCTCTTCTCATTCTCTCTTCCTCCTCTCTTATCCTTTTCTTCATTAGATTTATTGGCTTCCCTCCTTCTTCTCTTCTATCTTTCTATTCTTCTCCCATTTTTCTTCATAGGGGTATTTAAGTCATTTCATTATTAAAAAAGTAAAAAAATAAATTCTACCGTTTATTTGACGGAAAAACTAACGGAGGGACTAAATTGTAGTAACTTAGAGAAATTGGAGGACTAAATCTTAAATATGAAGATTTGGGGAACTAAATAATAATTTATAAAGATTTAAGGGTCAAACCTGTAAATACCCCTAGAAATTTTTATTCATAATAGAAATTCTAGATAACTCGATTTTAGAAGATTTTCATATTTTCTTTGACACTTAAAACTCATCTAGAAAAAGATATTGAAATGTGTGTCTAAGTTTGACTAGAAAAAAAAAAAAAAAAAAACCAATCATTTAATGCATGCATATTATAAAGACTGACTTATACATATTTCAATTTACCAGGACGAGCAAAATATAAAGAAATTTTTATCTTTCTATGCATATCTTTGAATTTGAAATTGACCTCAAGCAAAATAATTAAATACCATATATTGATCATAGTTGTACCTTATAAATCTTTTAAGGAATCTCTATAGATTTCATAGACAATCATAAATATATTTCAAAATATTACCAAAGTTACCAAAGCTTGAGCAAAAGGAAACGTCCAAAGGAGGGAAATTGACTCAGCAAGAACTTACCACAGCAACCCAAAAAAGATTACATCAAATCAGCAATAATTAAAAAAGAAAAAGTTGCATAGATGGTGACTGGGTGCAAAAGTGGGTGTGCACTTGGTGAGTGTTTTTAAGGAGAGCCCAACATTCCTAACATAGTGTTCTTTATTCAAAAACTCATTTTTTTTTGAGAAAATTAAAAATGAAAAAAAAAATATGGTGCTGTGTTTGTTTGCATAATAATCAGAGTTGGGTTTATTGGAAGCTAGCAGGGCTTATATTAGGAGGTGGGTTGCTTGGTGTGTGTTCTTGTGTTCTGTATTTTTCTTGGGCTTCAACAAAAAAAACTAGAAATAAAAATCTCTTCTTTTTGGGTTTTTGAAGAAAATTAGAAGATGGGTGTGAATCCTTTGGCTCTTTTGGAGGGCACCATGGCCGCTGAAGGGGTGGGTGTCCCTTCTCTCTGGGGCTACAATGACTACAATGAGGTAACCCAACTCTTTGTTCTTCAAAGTTTTCTTCTTTTTTTTTAATGTATTTTTTTGGAGTAATATGTCAGATTCTTGGGTTTTTGTTGAGTTTTGGTTTCTGGGTTCAAAGTTTTTTGGATTTTGGAGTTGGATTTCATGCAAACAGACCATAATTGGTAATTGGGTTTAGTTGGTTCCAGTAGTAGGAATGCAAAGATTTGATTTTTATTGGGTTTTGTTAAATTTACTTGCATTACATTTTAATTTGACTATCTTAGTTGTATTCTTGGATTTCGCGAGAAAAATTGATCTTTTTTTGGACTATTGTCGGAATTAAAGAGGCTTTCTTGGATTTTTAGCAATTTTGTTCTGTTAATTGGTTTATGTTAGTTTAAATAGGAGCATATTTGTGTTGGTTTGTTTCAGTTGTAGTAGTTATAGTTGAGAAATTAATTATGTTATGTTAATTTTACTTGCATTACGTTTCTATTTACTTGCAAAGAAATTTTTTTGGTCAGTTTGGTTGTGGCTTTAGATTTTCAATCCAACTTGATCAATTTTTTTTTCAGTTTTTTTTTATCAGTTTGGTTGTGCTCCCTTGGATTTTTAAAATCTTTTTTTGGATTTCGTTGGATATTAATGTGGCCCTCTTATTATTTTTTTATGAATTTTATAATATTTATATTTGGTTATTATTTAACTTATTTAGCAACTTTAACCTGTTAAAATCAAGTTTGGGGTTTTGATGCATCCTAGTTTTTCAAGTAATTCTGTCAAATTTCAAAAAAAAAATCCTCTCGCTGGCTGAATCTGTTTAAATTGTTATATATTTGGGTGAAATTATTGCTCATCACTAAATAAAAATTTAGTTTTTTCCACAATTGTTCATCGTTTGAGTTAAATTCCTAGCCATTCTCAACATAAATCATTGAAGAAGCCATGCAATCGCAAGAAATTTGTTGCAGCATAGCGAATAAATTTTTTTTTTTTTTTTTTTTTTATCGCATTTGAACAGGGACTGCATCAGAGACTCATTGACACGCAATGGGAGCTGCAATCTTTTCAAGCCCATGCAAGAGAGGAGATGAAGAAGAAAGAGGAGCACATCCAAAAGCTGCTCCTTCTGCTCAAGGCAACCTCTCAAGAGAGAGATGAGGCCAAGGAGCAGCTCCAGCTCCTGCTCAGCAATGTCAGGCTTCTGCCCATGTTGCCAAATGCAGCCTCCGAACCCTGCAGCATGGAGTCTGACACCGTCTCCGACACCTGCAACCACAGCCAGTCCTACGTCTCGTCCTCCATCACCTCTCTTTTCAACCCGGACGCCTCGCCTGAGCTCCCAAACATTGCAGTTGCTGGGATTTCAATGTATGATCAGGCTTCTGCCAGGCTCGAGCAGCTTGTCACCAAGAGGCCCCTGCCCGAGAAAGGGAAGCTGATGGACGCTGTGATAAGAGCCGGCCCGCTGCTGCAGAGCCTTCTTGTGGCCGGGCCTCTGCCATGTTGGAAGAATCCACCGCCGTTGCAGCAGCTTCAGATACCTCCTGTATCGGTAAAGGCCAGGAACTCTCCAACACTCAACCATCTGGTGCAGACTAATTGTAGTGGATTGAGCATTGAGACGATGATGCATGGTGTACCGACGAAGAGAGCAGCGATGGTGTCACCCTGCAGTGGCTCTCTCGCGTGCATGTCTGTCAAGAGATATCGGTCCCAATGACTGTTGAGACGTGAACTTAGATATGGGCATGGAGTTACTCGGTTCACGGCCTCTCTTTTGTTTTTTTTTTTTCAAGGGTTTTATTTGAGAAGAGTTGCTAATATAAGTTCTTATATTATGTACATTTTGGCTAGGGAAATTGGTGTATATTGATGGGGATGTGTTCTGGACTTCAAATTATTCTGAATTCTTAACATTTGGTAGATATTTTACTCTTTATAATTCATTTCCAGTGGATATTTTGCCTGCAAAATTCTCTAGAGAGTTCATTTGTTATCTTGCTTTGTTTCCCCTGATGATTATTTGTTTTTTTTTTCCCCAAAGGGAGCATGAATTGGAAACATTAAAGCTATTGGTGTGCTTCTATCAGTGGTACTTGAAAGGCAATTCCTTTTTCATTGGGACTATAAGCAATGCAAGTCCTTTATCTCGTAGTTGAACAGAAAATTTTTGTTTTCATGACAGAGTTTTGGGACTAAGAGTTTTGAGTCTGACGCCTACGGGTCTCATTTACAGTGCCAGGTACGGCTCGTATATGTAAATTGCTGTTTTTCGAAACTTTTTTCCTTGAATTTATGTGCCCTTAATTGTTGCGGATTCCTTCTAGTTTAGGGCAGCAAATGGGCCGGCAGCCCGTTGAGCACGCCCGGTCTGGCACGTGTTGGACATGTGTGCCCAGCACGGCTCGAATGAGCCGTGTCCGAGTCAGGGTTGTCCATGCCGTGGGCACGACTCGACCAATTTTATTTATTTATTTATTTTGGAAATATTATTTTTTGCAATTTTTCTTGCACAAAGCCTCCCGACGGCTATTTTTATAGCCACTGGAGGGATTTTTGCAATTTTCTTTGGAAATTTTTCTCTCAAACGGTCAAAATGGCTGTTGGGGTTTTTTTTTGCAATTTTTATTTGCAAAAAAAAAAAAAACTTTCTTTCCTTATAAATAACTCCCCGTCTCTTTCATTTCTATTTTTCACACAAACAAATTCATTATCTCAAAACTCCTCCCAATCTCAACTCTCTAAAAAAAAATTCTTCCAAATAAATTCTACCATATTTGATCAAATTTTAAGAAAGAATCAAGAGATAAATAAGCCTCAAGCAAGCAAGCCTCAACATCAAGAGTCAAGCACGCCCCATTGGCCTCAACCCTCATCTCTCACGCAAGTTTTTCTTTGGTTTTCCGCCTTCTTCTCTCTAGTACTCATCTCTCTACTCTATTTCTAAAGTGGTTCACCGCTCAAAAGGTATTTATAATTTGAAGTTTTTTTATTTGGTTTTCTTGAGATTTTTTATTCGTTTTTTTCGAGATTTTTTAAAATGGATCCATACTTGTCTGGCGCATCTTGCTCTCAAACCGCGGGTTCTTTTTCTCTTTTTTTAACAAGTAAAAAATATCAAAACTTTTGTCAACCCTTAGAACACCCTTCTCAAGTACCCTTTTTTATGCCCGAAGAAGAACCAATCGAAGCAATCATACCCGAAACCCAAGCAACCACCCTCGCTAGGACTTCTAGATCGGACATATGGAAACATTTTGAAAAAATTATGGAAAATAGTGTTAGAAAAGCTAGGTGTAAATATTGTAAAAAAATCTATTCATTCGTTATAGGTAGTGGAACGTGTCACCTTAAAAGACACATAAATAAAACACACCGACCAATTAAATCATATCAACACAAATAAATATCTACGGAGTATCTTTAGGAATTTATAAATATAATTCTATGAACACAAGAGAAAATTTAGCAATATTTATAATACATGTCAAACTACCTTTTTTTTCTGAAAATTAAAAATTTGAAAATTTTAAATAAAATCTTTTACTGACAAATTTAAAAAAGTCCCACATTCTACATGTAAATCCGACATAGTTAAAATATATAAAGATAGGAGAGAAACTTTAATTGCTTTAATATCTTTAAGTTTTAAAGTTACTATAACCGTAGCTTATTGAAAGGCTTTAAATAGATGTCATTATTTATGTATAACGGCTCACTATATAAATCAAGATTGGTGTATACAAAAAAGAATAATTGGATTTAGGAGATTTAAATTCCCTCATAATGTGCATAATTTATAACAATCCTTACTTAGTATTTTTTCAGAATTTGGAATAAAAAGAAAAATATTTTTTATTTCTTTCGATAATACTTTTGAAAATACGGCTGCAATAGAAATTCTAAAAAATATTACAAAACCAATTTTAGATTGAAAATTATTTCATATTAGGTATATTTGTCACATACTTAATTTATGTATACAAGATGGATTAAGAATAATAAGTGATTTAATATCTAAACTTAGGAATACAATACTATTTATTAAAAATAGTGGGCTAAGAAGACAATAATTTAAACAAATATGTAGGAATTTTTAAATCTCCCCTAAAATTATATCTCTAGATATAAAAATAAGATAAAATTCTACATATAAAATGTTAAACACGGCAATTCAATATAAAGATATTAATATGTAATGAAATGGAGTTACTAATATGTAGTTTAGATATTAATAAATGACGATTTGCATTGCGTTTCTAAATTTTTAAGTAAATTTGAAATTACAACTAGAGCACTGTCAGGCACTTATTACCCAACTACACATATTGCACTATATTATCTAACCAAAATTAGTTCAGTTTTTAATGAATGTAGGAATCATCCAATACTTCAACATATTATTCAACCTATGGAAACTAAATTTAATAAATATTTTAGAAATTTTCCATACGTATTATATTTTGCAATTGTTGTGGTTCCACGTTTTAAGTTAGATGAACTTGAAATTTTAGTAGATTTATTTTATAAAAATATGTATTATGAAGATAATATTAGGAATTTAATTAATGATATTAAAATTTGTTTAGATATTATGTACAAAATATATGAAGATATGTATAGTGATAAAACACAATCTATAAAAGAACCAACTGCTAGGAAAATCCAATAATATCACTCGTATTTCATCGAAAAAAGGCGAAGCAATCTATTACATATTTTAATGAATTACATTATTATTTAGAAAGAACTAATTATGAAAATGATGTGTCCCCTAAAAATTATGAAGTCTTTAATATTTTTGTGATGAGTACCATATATTACATATTTATAAGCTCCATATTATCTAATTTTGTATTTAAATAATACTACTCGGGTATTTTTAGTGTGTTTTTCAGGTAACTTATTTCCACAAGGAGATGACATAAACTCAGAGCCGAATTAGGAAATCAAGTCTAAAAAAGAGTTAAAAATGAGGAAATCTACAAGACTATAATACTGCAGAGAGTCAAAAATCAATACAGTCAATCCAATCAAAGGAAAAGAACAAAAGATTCATGCAGAAGCAAGTTGAAGCCCAGAAGAGCCACTTTTGCCGCTATTTTGCGGCATTTGCCGCCAATTGGAGGCTAAGTGGGCCCACTTGTCATGAGATTTCTACGGGAGCTCGATGTAATTTTGTAGTTTTTCACTTGCATTCAAATTAGGGTTTGATTCTCTTAAGTCTATATATTAGCTGTATCCTTGTAATCTAGGGTTTATGATGTAATTTTGTACTCGTAATTATAAATAAAATTAGGATTTTGCCGAAGGGGTGACGACCGCCATACCAAACTCCAGAGGTATCATTTGCTATTCATCAATTTTTCTTAGGTAATTTTTTTTTTAATTGCTTTCTAGTTTAGATTAATATTACTTTCTAGAGTAGATTTTCTTGCTTTTATGAATTAAAATATGATCTTTCTAATTAGAACTATGAGTAGCTAATTTAGTTTAACTCTAGCATGTAGATGAAACTAGAAATCCACCATATAATTGCTCTCTAGTGTTTTCTTTCTAAATAAAATAATAAAGATAAGATTTTTCAATGAATAAATTAAAATATAAAAACTCGTAGATTAATGCTTTGATATGTTATACTTGAATTAGATTTTTTGATAGCCTATATTTAGTTAGGGTTTGGGGTTGTTACTTTTCATTTTTGTTATAGAGTTATCTAATGATTTAGTTTTTTTTTATGAAAAGTTGTATTTTTGATGCGTTATTCTTGCACACCACTTGATAACACATGTTTAGAACACTTTGAGTAAATATTAAAACTAAAAGATCAATTTTTATGATAGGAAGAAGATAATGGAACTAATACATGGTTGAAAACTAGTGGATTATATATTCTAGGCTAATTAGAATAATTCAAATCCAACTTAAAACTCATAGTTAATCCGCTAGGACTAAAGAATTAGTGAGAATAGCAAAACACTTTAGATCTCTGTGGGAACGACCTGTAAAACTCTACACCGACACTGTACGCTTACAGTAGATTTATCACATCATTTGGCTTGGTGAAAATCACAGGAAAAAATATATCATGTACTTTCCAATAGGGTCCGTGATCAACTAACTCATCCGGTATCTACTGTAGTATCGGAGTCTGCTTTTAGTGCAGGTGGTAGAGTGCTCACGGAGTGGAGAAACTCAATGACAATTGTTTGAAAGACTAACTAGACACAGAAGAAAGGGAATAAGGATCGTCCAATAAAATGAATGAAAATAGACTTTAATTTTTTCTTTTCAAATTGTAATTTTTACATTTGTTAGGATTTTCATGTATTTTTATGTAATTTTTAACTCATAAATCTCTTGAAAAAAATATTAAGAATAAGTTGAGGGTAACGGTCAGGTTCCTCTCCCCTTTTTTCAGCCTTTGTATGATTTCTAAAGAGATTTATAGAATAATTATATAAATGTAATGAGATTTAATATAATAAAATTTTATTTGTACTATTGTTTCTTCTTCTAAACTTAGTTAATAATAAACTTGATATTTAATAAAAAATAAAAAAAAACGAGCCGGCACGGTCTGGCCAGGGCACGGTACGTGCCTGGCAGGCCAGGTCTCGGGCGGCCGTACCGGGCATTGGGCACGGCCCGTTCCAATTTTGGAATGGACCGTGCACGGGACAGCACGACCGTGCTAGGCACGGGCCATATTCGGATCGGGCAATGCACGGCCCACTTACCACCCCTACTTCTAGTATCAAAAGTTTAATTACTACAACCATTTCTTTTAGTTTCATTGCTACAACCATTTCTTTTAGTTGATATATTACTATCTATTAATGTATGTTACGTAATTGGAAAATTTTCTTCCTACAGCTACAAAAACTCCACATGGAGGTTTTCTGTGACACGGCGAGAATTTCCCTCTCTTACAGCTTCATTTGATACCATTAATGCCTTTGTATTGTTTTGTTTCAGCAGCTGGATGATAATTTCTATGTTCATCCTGATACCGCTGCATGAATGTTTCTAGCTATACACAGATTTTTAGCCAAGTGCTGACAATGACAAGAGATTTAAACTTGTAACTCGTAGGCTCTTATCATACATACTGCTTGTCTTAAATTGAAAAAACATGGACATAATGCTAAATGTTACGAAGTCTACCGCTTAAAACACCGTAAATACTGAAGTGAACAGTTATCGATCTTTTCTTAAATTACAAAGGACAACCTGGGTATCAAATATAACAACCGATCCTCTATTTCCTACAGTATTTTTAACTGTAGATTTAAACAAATATGGTACACACAGTCATACTATGTATCACAATTTCTCCACGACGAAGAAAATTTATGCAGTTTAGATTGGATATTGTATCGTTGACATTGCATAACAAACATATGGTAGCACACCCTACAACCTCAAACTTCTAATCTAACTGAATCTATACATAGCTTCAGTTGTCAACAACAATTGTCTTGGTTTATTTATCAACTAGATTTTCCTCTCCTCTGAACTTCTCAAACGATAACTCTTCATCTTTTAAAAGATCACGAATGGATGAAATGGTACGTATACCTTTCTAACATGTTTTGTTCTTAAATAAAATATTAGATGCTTCGCGAGATGAATAACACTCGGACTGTTGCTATATAAAATACTAATCTCTTGCTCATTTCCTAATTCAACAAAAAAAATTCTTTAAATCAAATCATCTTCTTGCTAGTCTCTGTTATGACCGCATACTTAACTTATGTAGTAGAGTGAGCAAATAGTCTATTGCAACTAAGAGACCCAACTAATAACAGTACCACATAATGTATAGGAATCCCATAATATTCTTACTATTATTAATATCATCAGCTAAATTAGAATCGGCTAAATTAGAATCGGCATAATCTTGCAACATCAAATTTCCTCATCTGAAACACAAATTTATACATGTTGTAACCTGTAAATATCGAACGATCTATTTGACGACTTTCCAATATTGCTTCTTCGAATTGCTTATATACCTGCTCACAACTCCCATTGCATGTCCTATATACGATTTGGTGCATATCATAGCATACACAAGACCACCAGCAGCAACAAAAGCATATGGTGTCCTATCCGTGCAAGCTCGTTCTGTCTCAGTAATAGATGATTGTTCTTTAGATAGCCGAAACGGGTGCTTACAGGCTTGGCATGCTGCACACTGAACCTTTCCAGCACTTCAATCACCACCTACAAATGAACAGTGGACTTCATTTGTACCGATCCATTCGGAACCTTGTGCAAGCGCTGGGATGCTTATTGGCTGTGATTATCTTAAAAGTAGTCGAGTATATATAGTGGCCTGAATCCCAACAATCCAAATTCTTGAGCTTTCGAAGAATCCTAAGAGTTTTCGCAGAATTAATTTGTCATCACACGCAACCTTATCAGAGTCTCCACCAATATGAACAAAATCCTTTCGTCCGCACCTTGGTTGCATCCATCTATTTTGTCGAGGCACAAGCGCTGCGAACAAAACAATGCCTCTCTTAGAGAACAGAGCATAGTCCCACCGGTCAAAAACTTCCGACAGCATTTTGCTCCAACAAACTGCACGAGATGTCCAAAAACCAACAGCCAGAAGACTGGGGCACCTGCATGTTCTACCTCTTTCTAGCAATATGCGGTGTTTTTATCCTCCTCGCATGCTACAGAGCCATCCAGAGACGGTACTTCGATTACCTCGCCAGGCAGAACCCTAGAAGGCAGCTCCCGACCGAGAATCGTTTCCACGAGACTCCGTCTCAGCTCCGGAGCGTCGGCCTGGCTTCTGCTGTCATCCACTCCCTCCCCGCGATTCAGTTGAAAGGCAGCGACGCCATGGACTGCGCTGTGTGCTTAGGGGAGTTCGGGGAAGGGGAATGGGTGAGATTGCTGCCCAACTGCGCGCATCTCTTTCATGTATCGTGCATAGACGTCTGGTTCCGAGAACACTCTACTTGCCCCCTTTGCCGTATGGATGTGCTCTTTGATTTTAGTAGCTGCGGTTCTTCTGTTTCTGTTGTAGCGTTGCTGGCGACTCTACGGAGAGAAGATACCTGTCAAGAGAGGCCTCTCAGCCACCGCCATTTGGACTCTGCTGCAATGCAGAATCCAGAGCATAGTGCGGGGGATGCACGTGAATTTCTTTGTACAGTTTCGCCAATAATAGAGTCGAACAGAAGAGTTGCAACAGAGAACCCACCTGAACAAGCTCAAAAAAATTGCAATGGAGAGTCCTCTGGGGCTGACAGGAATGTGCAGGCCATTAGTACTTCCCCTGAAAGTTCCCCGTCAAGCGATGGAAGCTGAGTCTGGTTATCAACACATAATGAGCTGAAAGAGAACCTGAATTCAAGTCCGTTCTAACAATTACCAGCCAATCTTCTTGATCTGTAACAGATGAGCATTACGATGGAGAAAATACAAACTCACGTTCTTTTTGAATATATTAAAGATTTTTTTTTTTTTTTTTTTTTACTTCATGTCTACATAATATATCAGAGACAATATCTCATTACCCCTGGTTACTCTTGTTACAGCTAAAAAACCGAAACAAGGATAAAGCAGCAACTACCATAGCAGAACACAATGAAAAAATTTTATTGCTCGCAATGCAATGCAGCTCATCATAATGGTGAGAATATCTCGCAAATTGGAGAGGGATTGTATACATGCATAGGTTAAACACTCTCGACCTATCTCACCCGGAATCATCCATATGTAGCTTCCCAGCAGCCGTATAGATGCTGAATACAGCAAAAAAAAAAAGGGAAAGTTTGATGCTGTAACATGACATTTACATTTTATTTTTTCCACAAATAAGAAGAAAATCACCATTGTGACCCTCATCTTCATGTACATATCAATCGCGGGTATGAAAAAATTGTGGAGGATATTATTAGATGTATAATGTGATACAAAAAGAGTACACAGACAACGGATATAATCACCAGGAAAATGGACTAGCCCCCAACAAGAATATCTCATTTTCCAAATCTCTCACCCATTGACACACCCGGTTGCATGTCTTTATTGCTGATGCCTGCATTATATCACACAAGAAGCAAAGATTGTTGATCCTTTCTTTTCCATGGAAGTATCAGTTCTAGCAGGCAACTACACCAAAAAATAGCTTAGCAAACAATCTTCTGCAATTTGCGTCATTATACAAAGAACCACAACAACAACACCAAACTCTTATTCAATAAAAGTTTTCCACGATCCATTTATTTATTGTTAAAGTCCTATTCTCAACAGTTTTAATATGTTTGAAGGCAGGGCAAAATAAGAAGTGGGCCTATAGCTTCTACACATTTTACTTGGATACACCTCCTAACCTTGATCTACCGGGAAAAAGGCAGAGGGGAATACGGATAGTTGGACATATAGCCTATATAGACTTCCTCCTAGATATTTTCACGTCTAAGAGAATTTGAAAGCTGTCATGGTTGTATTATTAGTTGTGAAACATTATTCCTCTATATCGTATACAAAAAAGATAAGCAAATTTAAAGTACAAGTCAACAAATAACCAGGGAAAAATGATATAAACTAGCAAAGCACAAAACACAAAGTCAATAGCTAGTATAAATAGCTAACTCATATTCAAGCAAATACTTGTAGTGTAGTGCAAGGGTAAAATCTTTTAGCAAGCATGCAAGTGTCAGATGTTCAAACCCCATCTGTATTAAGCTACGACTTTTAATGGGGGAATTGGGATAAAGATGGCTCCAACCTATGTGCCTGTCACACCTGCTCCCACCATCATTGAATTCCAGTGCACTCACCACCGTCCTCGAATTCCCATGTTCTCACGCCCCCCTTGCCATCCCTGCTCAGGTTTTCGCTGCCTCCACTGCCCCAAGAGATTAAAGGGTGAGAAAGGGATAATGCTCTCTCACAAATCTTGCAGGGGCAGCAACACCTTCATCAGAGGCGGTGAGAGGTGAAGGTGGAGCGTGATGATGGCAGGAAACTAGGAAGACGGTGGATGATGGAGAATTTATCCTCTATTTCTCCTCCAAATCATCCTCCTTTATCTCTCTCTTCTTTTTTCCTCTATTTCCTAGAGCTAGGTGACTGGGAGCTGGGTGGCGGGTCTGGCATCACAAACCGCAACAACGCCTTTTTAAACACTGCTACAAAATGAATCTTATATGACCTACTCAGCCTGGACTGATGTAGTCTGATGAGACTCAACTAGTCTCATGGAGAAGTCAATTGCATGCAACTAAAAAGACCATTGAGACCCGATGTGACCCACTAAACCTATTAATTCACACAAAAACAACCAATCCTTCTGAATGGAAATACTCAATAGGAGATCTATCTTTTGCAAGCCACGTGGGAATCGCATCATTGCCGACAATCATACACCAAGACATGCAAAATCACCTTGAGAAAGAGAGGGTAAAGATCACAAAGTAGATAGGTCATCATTCAGAGACTCCATCTACCATACTACCCTCTATAGAAGCATAAGAGAACTATGCAAGAAGTATAGCCCAGCATATAGAACCATAAAAACCAAGCTCATCTCGTATACTAAGACCTAGAAGAAGCATGAAAGAGGTGAGCATGAAGGGGAAACCTAGCATAGATATTCAAGAAAATTATTGAACAAAAAATTCCTAGATGGCATGAATTATGCAAGTAATCCTAAGCAAAAGGAAAGCGAAAGAAAAGTTACACTTTTAACCAAACATCAGCATATATTACTAAAAGGGTTAAACCATCCTTGTAACACCTTAACCAGAAGCTTCACTAAAGGTCATCCATGCTGAAATTGCTTCGCATGAGGATGCTTACTAAAAGGGTTGAACCATCCTTGTAACACACTGAGATGAGTTTCTCAGGAGGTGACCTGAAATTGTTCCTCATGAGTATACTAACTATATAGCTTCTACTTAAGTTAATAGGAATGACTATAACTACACATCTTGTTAGCTCCTACCAATGTGAGACTATTCACAATCACTCCTTTTGGGCGAAATCCCTAACAGGGAACAAATTTGGCCTCTCCAAAAAATTCTTAATTTTGTCAAATTGAAGATTACATTTTAGAAAGAAACCAAAACCACAATCATTTAGTATGAAACCTAACCACGTTAAATAAATTTAAAAAATCAAGCTTCTACTGACGACCTCTCTCAGTTGTTCTTCTGTTGCTTGTATCAGTTTCTCATTCGATCACATGGAAGTATAAAATCATCCGAAGAAACTAAAAGGGCCCTAATTCTCCCTTTCCCATATTTTATTTTTCTCCTCCTCTTTATGAGGGATTCATGGAAACCTCTTGCTGCCATTTAAATAAAAACCATCTTATTTCACACCTCTTAACCTGTTATAATTTTTTTTATTACCCAGCATCATTAACGACGGTTGTGCTCCTTATGTAGTAATTTATTTATCTATCAAAAAAATCGTACGATGTAAGGTACAACAAGAAAACACACTCAAAATGTGGGAATTTATACCTTGTCCTTTTTCCATATTTTATTCTTCTTCTTCTTCTCATCTTTATGAGGGATTCATGGAAACCTCTTCCCGCCATTTAAATAAAAACCATATTATTTCACACCTCTTAACCTGTTACTTATTCTACTGCCTAGCGTTATTTAAGGAAGGTGTACTCCTTATATAGTAATTTATTTATCTACCTAAAATTCTTATGATATAAGGTACAACAAGAAAACACACTCAAAATATGGGAATTTATACCTTGTCCGCAAGAGGATCAAATGCTGCATATAGTTCAAAATCCTGAGTGATCCAGCACAGTAGAACTGCCATGTGAAAATAAACGGTGATGATAACTGTCAATAATTATAAACCTCCAAAAAAAAAAGACAAGTTATTATTAAATTAGATATAAACAATCACAAGTTAAACTTGAAGAGAGATATTTAGTTGTGAACCATATATTCCTTTAAAAGGGTATACAAGGAAAAGAAATGCAGACAAATAAAACTGATATTATAGGAAGATTCAAGAATGAAGGACATGAAACGAAAACAATTAGCAATAACTACCAGATACATCCATGGTCATTTGAAGGAAGATTCAATTGCTTTATATTTAGCAGCCACATTGTTCTTTTCCTAATTTATGAAATTTGACCTCAGCCTCTTATCAGAAAAGTATGGCCATCAAGCAAAAATTTTAGAACCAGTAAGTGGGTCTACCTTACATCAAGAGACCAATAAGATTGGAGGAATAGCCAGTTAGCCCTACCCGTCAATTGGTATTCTAGTTTTTTATGGGAAGGCCCTAATGACTATGCTTCGCTAGAATTTGACACCAAATGATTGAAAATTGACATCCGCACTATAACCAGTCAGAAATTTGGTCAATTCTTTGGGTGCTTTCCCAAGTTGCGCTCCATAACCAACTTGTTTGGACAGGAAAATGATTGGAAGGATAATGAGAAGCCAGTAAAACTAAGAACTGCATGATGATTAAATAAGAGAGCACAATCCGTATAGTTTCCACTGATTACGAAGGCTCTACCAACATTCCTTTTGTATATTTTAACTTTTGAGTTGAGTAACGCTCCAATGTCAAGTTTGTTTATTAGCTATAGACTTCAAAATTTAAAAATTGCAGAAACAAGAAACTAAGGAATATGGAAACAATCTGAATTTATTTTAACTCTCGAGTGGAGATTGAGATTGCTCTTATGTCAAGTGTGTATATTAGCTATAGACTTCAAAATTTAAAACTTTACAAACAAGGAACTAAAAAATATGGAAAAGAAAAAATCTTATACAATCAGTTATTTCTAGACTTGTAGGACTGAGAAGTCAGCGTGTATATAGGGAACAATTTAAGAAATAGAAACAGCAACATTTTCCTTGAACATGTCCTTTAATGATGATTCACTTTGTTGGCTTTTAATAGTAAGTAATGCAGTTAAGAAAATCCCTAAATAGCCTGTGTAACGTGATAAGTGGGATCTCCTTAGTAGTCACTACCGTAGGTAGTGAATACCAAAATCACAGGAAACTTGTATGGAGTAATAAAGTATATTTTGAAAGCATAATTGATATTCACAGAACAATAATGTGTTATTTCAGCAACCAGTTAATTTCCAAAACGTTGATTAACTATTTGGATATAAAGTAGAAACTTATGAAAATTATTTGAAGCATTTGACTCTAGCAATTATTTCTCATCTAATAAATTTCTCTTCAGTTGTAAACATTATGGCACCTAACGATGATCCTACATAAGCATATGACCTATGCATCATACATTTTTCATGGGATTTGGACATCTAAGAATCAGGATTCTTTGGAACTTATAGACGGATCTCAAACAATTTTTACAAAATTTAGGCAGGAAGGGAAGGATCATTTATGGAAAATTTCAGCATTTCAACTAGGTGTGCTACATCAAATCCAATAACACAAATAAATCAAGGCAAGCTTTAATATAAACTTCCAGTCATATGAGTTTCTATCAGGCATCTCTGTGCTAATTATACAGAATACAGAGTCATGTGTCCCGTTAAATGTCCATTAGTTATTCTATGCATAGATGATGGGTAGATGATGGTGCAGAAGTTGCCTAGCACCTAGCTGCTGGAATGATTTTAGAAGATAATTGGGAAAGAGCAGAATGCAAAAAGCAGATGCTCTGCCATTGTCAACAATGAGGAACTGGTTGATTCTAGTCCCTTCACCATTTGCTGCTGCAAAAGAGAAAGGACCAAGATTAAGGTAAATTCAACTAAGATAACCAGGAAGTGGGTTCATAGCCACAGCGAGGCAGGCGGGGAGCTCAACAACAAAACAGCGAGGTTTAGTGACCACAGCAACAAACTTAAGCAACCTTTCCCTCTCTCTCCCTCCTTTTCTCTTAGTTGGTGCCTAAGCTATTTTAGAATAGTTGCGTTAAAGATTTCATCTCAATTCTAAGGTATGCATCCATTTATAACAGAGGAAATTCGAACTCGCATATTCAAAACAAAGAAAACATCATATCTATATTTATAACTGAATTTCTAAAACAAAAGTCTTTCAAACTTACCACAGTCTTCATCTCTTCTGAACTGTGTTTTATGAGCAATAGCTCCTCTTTCATGCATTGAAATATATAATTTTTGATAAGCCCGATATAATCTGCGTAAGGTACAATTTAATCATCTCAAAATCATAAATATTGACATAGGAAGCAGATACTAAGGTATACACTCGCAAATAGTGCCAATATAGGGAGCAGATACTAAGGCGTACAATTCAAAATAATTTGATTTGAGATCTAGAATACCTTTTCTGTTGTGTCGAACTATTTATGGGTGAGGAGAACTCTGATGAAACATATTGATCAAGATAGATACTTCGGTATATAAAATGCCACAGACCAGTTGGGCCACCAATGCGCACAGGCGACGGAGATCCAGGTGTTGTCTTATCCTGGCCTAAATGTGGAGTTAGAGATCCGGATCGAAGAGAAGAATCAAAAGGAAGGTCCTCAACATGCAGACCACCATCCAGCACAGACCTTTGAACTTCACTAAGAACATTCGATTTTACAAGAACTGATTCAATTCGAATCCTGCATGTCAATAAAAGGCTAAAGTTGCTTTTGGCACTATAAGAAAGCTCAGAAATCAGATTTAATTTGAACTCTCTCTCTCTCTCTCTCTCTCTCTCTCTCTCTCTCTCTCTCTCTCTCCACTTTCTTTTTGGTGGGGCATTGCATGCACACATTTTGGACGGGGACTGTGTTATTGCTTGTTTGTTTATTTTGAGCGGTGGTGCTGGTTTTTTTCTTTCTTTCTTTTTTTTTTTTTTTTTTTTTGTTTGGGTAGGGTTGGGGGATTGGAGGGCAATTTTTGCCTCCAACTTCTTCCCAAAGTGTTCATGTAGGGATTTTGGAACTAAAATTTAGAGGGCTGACATGACCAGATTAGAAATCAAATATTTGCTTATAATGATAATAACAACAATGACAATGCTGATGAAAAAGTAATCTAACAGCTTACCTGCAGTCTTTGAGGTGGTAGAAAGCATCTGAGCTGGTAGTAAGCAACGTTAAGTATGTATCAGCCTGTAAAGGACAGTAAAATATTAAGACTACAACCATTGCTAGACCTAACGTATTCATGATAATATGATATGAACTGCTATGAAAATAGCTAGATGATTTTATTATAAGTCATGAATACATATATAGCTTTCTCAACACCATTTGTATAATCTCATAGTATGTGTGACTAAACCCAAATATAACATAGTAGTCTAGTCTCACTCCCTCTCAAGTTTGAACATAAATATCAATCATGCCCAACTTGTGATATAGATTAGAAAACACTGCCAGTGATGCAGTTTGAGTTCAAATATCATCTAATTATTCTAACAAAAGAGTAAATGGAGTACGGATTAACTTCTTCACCATATTATCTCAAACTAGATAACAATCTATCTCTTTGTGCTTGGTTTGACCATGAAACACTGGATTTTGAGCAATATAAATGGCAGACTGATTATAATAGTGCATGGGCATAACACTTTCGGCTTGAAACCAAATTCAATTAGTAAAATGCAGCAGCAATTGTAATAGGTAAAAGACAACATCAACAGCAGTAGGAATCAATCAGCAGCAGCAGTTGAAATCATAGGAGATGCCAGAAGATTGCCTCAAGCACGTGAGGGTTCAAAATCAAATTACCAAAAAGAAACAACATCAATTTGCAATATCAAAAGAACCCACATCAAAATCAATTTGCAGCAGTAAAGAGTCGACGGTTGGCTGGAAAAAAGTAGTAGTTGGTCAATTAAGATAATCTATTAAAAAGTTGTTGGTCAAAATAAGCGCCTCAGGTAGTCTATAAAAAAGGGAGGTTGGTTAAGAGAAAAGCAAAAGCAAAAAGGGGCTGGTAAAAAAAGACGGCTGGTCTGCAAGGCAAAAAACCAGCAAAAAAAGCAGCAGCAAGAAGCAAAAATTAATAAAAACTAAAAAATAAAACAGGCGACTGGAAGTGAAAGCGTGGAGAGAAACAGGAAAGAGAGGGAGAGGGTTAGGGTTAGGATTTCGGATTAGAGAGTAGATTAGGGTTGAGATCTATCTCACAACTATTATTGTTATACCATATTGAGAAAAAAGTCAGATGATTTACTATAAGTTAAGGATACATATATCGGTGATCCGACACCATAAAAATAATCATATATGCAATGTGGGACTAAATCCAAATATAAGATAGTAGTCTAATCTAACATGAGCCATAACACTAGGTATTTGGAAACCACAGGCCAAACATGGATGTCACTTACATCAAAGAAATGCACATAAGCATATAGAAATGCCATAGGATTGTATCTCGGTAAGCAAATAGGTGAGAAAGATTCTGAAGTCCTGCAGCAGTAGAAACATAGAACCATTATCACAGGAACCATAAGTAAGAGTACATATAAATGCATATACATTTTGTTCATGTGTGATCATATAAGTTGGTAGATGTCATAAACATGTACCTGTAGGATTCTTGTGAATCTTTCTAAGATCAACAAACTCAATGTTATACTGAATAATAATAAAACCAAAGATTCCACCTTTCAGGAATTTATTTATAAAAAACTAATATATTGAAGATATACTTAAAATAACAGACTGTGCAGATGACTAACAACCACAGAGCTGCGTATGTTCAAAGTGTGGACCGCTATCATCTTATATATTAAGATACACAGGTACACATGCATTTAGAAGTTGAATATATCATTCATCAACTTGCGTCCAGGAATTAAAATGAATAAAACCAATCATAAAACCACAATTTTAATGTGAAAGATGTAATAAAGTAAAACATGCCTCATTAATCAATCATATCGTCTACGGAAAGTTGAACAAATTCAACAAATAATCTTCCTATATAAAAAGGGCAAACTTAGTCTTTAATTACGTCATCTTTTAACTTCTCAAAATACCCTTCTGGGTCTGCCACTTTTGTTATTTCTAAAATTACCCTTACTAGCCATTATTTTAATATATGTATAAATTTCCCAACTATGAAACAAGTTGAGAAGGCACAGATGGTCCTAGGATCCAATTAAGTTGATAGGAGGGTCTTAAGTTTGGACCTTACTCTTCATGCAACTCTTTTTTTTTTTTTTCTTTTTTTATTTGGGCTAGACTATCATGAACTTCACCTTTTCAACCAAAAACTACCGTATGTTTTTAACTTGTTTTAGATAGTATATACTTAATTGAAGCTATTAGTTATATTCCTCTAGACTACATCTGTTCAAAAGCTACCATACCTTTATTTTATCATGGGGTGGGTTTTTTTTTTTTTTTTTTTTTTTTGTTTCAGGGTTGGTGGGGGGGGGGGGGGGAGAACTTTATAAATGTATAATTATTATTAATAAATTCTTTTCTATCCTTATTTTTTTCTTTATTTAAGGAACCTATGTGTCAATTTATGCTTTGTAATCATTACAACATCCCTCTATATTACAATTTTTTCATGTTGATCCTATTTCACAAGTTCTCCTATATGCTTAATTTTCATTCACATACTTATATATGGATTAAGCTTTCTTATATCATTCTTAATTTTCTTTCCTTGTTCTGTATGAGTGAACCTTTCTTAATATAAGTGACAGTTATTCTGTATTTTTTTATATTGAAAATCAGATTTTTGCGATTGTCAATAATAGTTTTTTTTTTTTGTGTGAACTAGAAAAGAAATTTCTTTTTTCAATTATTTGAATAGTAATTCTAAGAGTTACAATCATTTATTTGAATAGTAATTCAAAGAGTTACAATCACTATTATTATCATTATATGAATGATACTCAATCTAGTTAGACTAATTACTTTCAGCAATAGTGACAATTATTACATTTCTAGTTTCATTTGTACTTTAGGCATAAGCAGTAGTTAAATAAGGAATTCTACTATAAGAATCGGTGGTAAAACATGTGATTCAATATAAGATGAGGATCTAATGATTTATTGGTGTACATATTCTATTTAAATAGCAACTGCAATCTTCCTTGAATTAGAATTAGAACGAAAAAGCCTATAATTAGGTACCAAATTATGTCTACAAGAATCACAACTAAGCATGCAACTAAGTAGAGTTCCATTCAATTAGAATAAGTTAAAAGGATTTTTGTGCTTGTTGTTTCATGTGTTTGTTTGTGCACGGGCACGTGTAAAATTAAGTGAAGAAATATTAATTAGAATTGTTTCCAAGATTCAATGTGTCTAAAATTTTGTAATGTCAAATAACTTGAATGATTATTCAAAATACTGTTACTCCTAGAATTCTGAAGATGGGGCATTGCTTGACAAGCCCACCAACAAGCCTTTCTATAGTGATATATCAAAAAATATAAGCACCCAGAGATGCAAAAGGAGCCGTGGACTGAACATACCTTATAATACAACTTATGCCATTAATGTATGGGCATGCTAGAGAATGGTGGTTTTTACTTTCATTTGTTATTCCTTCTCTTTTCATGTGTTTGACAGTATGTTATTGGGTTTGACACAGTCAATGCAAAACCTTTAAACTTTATCAAATAACCAAAGAACCTAGTTCATGTCTACGGCATATTGGCCTTGTACATAAATTATCACCACCTTTTGAGCCACCAATTATCAGTAAATATCTCAATTAGTATAATTAACATAATTTTCTTCCTATCAACTTAACTAAAATAACTTTCGATTACAGAAGCAAAAATCTTCATACCTAAAAGATTCAGAAGACAAAATAAAATTGGCAAGTAACAGCATGTCGTCAGGATGAAGAGATGCTTTCTGAGCACCAACAAGACTGACAACCTGGGCAAGAAACAGACATACCAACTTATTAGGGGAAATATAAAAATATAGAACCAAAAAAACATATAACAGATTTGTGCTGCAGAGAAGGAGATTATGGAGCAATTTATAAGTTCCAGAAGGAGCAGAAGAACCGAACAGATGTCATAAAATTGCAGAAATTGCTCAATTTGACACAGAGAAGGTGCTAAACAAACATGATGAAAATGACTGAAAATTTAGTTCAGCTTTAACCATTGCATTTTTCGACTGAGGCAACTCAATATTAGAGAAATAGTTTATCAGTTATCTTGATATACACTATAAGACTACCCTTTACCTAAGCTATTGGACAAAGTAACACAGCATCAAAGAACCAGAATATGAGAGGTTCTAAATTCAAACCAAACAAGTCAAAGTGGGAAATGTCTTTTTACTCCCATGTACTCCGTGTTTGCAAGCAAGTCATGTTTAATGAGAATTGGTAGGGTTTTGTATGTGAGTCAAAGGCCCATATGGGAGGGCATTCAGAGTTTTGCTTGATGTACATTGTTAGCCACAACCTATTAGTTTGAAGCTTTTGGGTAGTGATCCAACAATGTAAAGCACATGACACATTGGCAGCTCCTATGGAGAAAAGGGCTCTTGTAAAACTGTATATGCAGGGCTCTCAAAACAAATAACAGTCTACAATTTCAATACCAGAATCAGTTAAGAGACACTAACAAACTTGTGAATAGAAATTCAGTGAAACAAACAGATGAAAGTTGACTGTATCTAAACCTCTGAATGTTTTAACAAACCTTGTGTTTGCACATCAGTATTGCAAACAAAACCCCTGAATCAGCGACATCTTGCAATATAGCACCAGCAGCTTGTCTTGTTGGGTATGCAAGAGGAAGGCATGTATATGCATGAAGAAATGTGGCAGGGTTCCTGAAATAGATGGAATGTTAGTTTCTTATAAACTGAATTCATTTTCGATGAAAATTATGCTTTCTTTCTGTTAGCAAGGCATTTGAATGACCACGACACTTTTATCTGTAGTGGCTACTTTACTTTAAAAGAAAGTTAAAAGGAGTTGCTGCATCTTACTGGGCTGATTTAACTAAACTGAACAAAATATTCTAATCCACAATTCTGCATGCACATCCTTGGATACTAACTTTCTATACCAGATATACAGCCCTTTCATGAACTTAACCATGAGTATGCTGTTGATAAAACCCGGCCACAATTGATTCTCAATGTGTGCATGAGTAATCAAAAAAAAAAAAAAATACAGTAAATCACTATGGATGATATTTAGATACAATGACGATCCAGAATAAGGATTACTAAATTATTTAGAAATAGCAAGCTATATGGCAAAATAGATGATGATTCACATGGTTAAACTACTTGTATTCCTAGTTCTCTTTAAAAACGTTGTCAAACATAAGAGACCAAGTATATACACATAAATCTGCTGCATATAGGCGACCTAAATATTTTTGCATATGGCACTAGGCTGATGTACCGAAGTTAAACATGCACAAATCAGAGGAAGATGGGATACTGAGTAGATCTGGTCCCTACATACAAGTTGAAATCTACAATTGGTGAAGGAACATGTTAGGTATCACAATGCAAGAGTAGAGTTTCATAGTCATGTATTGCACTTGCGGTGGCCAAGAAGGCCATGTAATACGTCCTTTTTTCATAGAAAGTTTGGGTATTACACGTGCTATAAAGTGATAGCAAGGAAAACTTATCTTGTTCCAATTAGCTAAATTCCATGTGTCTAAACTCTTTAGGTATTACATGTGCTATAAATTGGTATCAAGGAAACTTCAACATGTTCCAATTAGTTAACTCCTATGTGCCTAAATCAATTGTGCAACATCAACATCTAACATCAACACAGACGTTATCAACATCATTTTCTTCCATTCAACTCGGTTAAGAGTCACTTTCATATTAAATTCACCACTCCCTTATCTTTTGTAATTGGTTATGTCCATATTTGTTTAGGCTAAAACTCTTTGTGCACATCAAGAATTTACCCTGGGGTCAGGCATGAGCAAGATGGAAGGGCACATGTATGTGTTTTTTTTTTTCGTACTTTCATTTACTTTACGATAAAAAGGGAAGTGTTTAGACATCAATGAGACAATACTATGGCTGCGTGCTGGGATTGGTGCCCTAGATGGCCCAATTCCTTATTAACACAATAACACTATCTTGGGCTCACTCAAGACCATTGTGAGGAAAAGGTTAGTGGTTGATACATTGCCTTGTAATCAAGCGAGGCTTTACATAGTTACTCCCTTAAACTTGTTCATGATGGCTTGTGAAATAATTATGCCATACTCCGAATTCTGAGGACTATTATGAGATTGTAATGGCTTATGACAACTATGGTGATATACATTGTGCATGCATATAAAGGACTTATATAATATCTCGGGGAAACAATTATACCATACCTTGCATTATGAGGCTCTCATGAGATTATAATCTGCTAAGAGAATTATGATGTGATATCATGGTGCATTCATTTTTCATTGGATGTGCGGCAAAACTAAGAGAGATAAAGTGAGAAATGAGGATATTCGTGCTAAGTTAGATATGGCTTCCATCGAAGAGAAAATGCAAGAAAATCGCTTATAATTGTTTGGTCATATGCAACATAGAATAACAAATGCACTAACTTGACAAGGGGAGTTTATCAACATAGGACAAGTTAATAGAGTGAAGGGAAGACTGAATAAAATATTAATGGAGGTGATGCGAAAAGATATGGATGTTAGAGGTTTAAATGAGGATATATTGTTTGATAGGAATGAGTGGAGAAGAATCATCCATGTGATCGACCCGACATGATTCTCTTTTGCTTCATGTAGCCTACCCCAAGTATTTGGGATAAAAGACTTAGTTGTTGTATCATGGTGCATTCATAAAAAAGGTTTGTCTACTATTATATACATTGGGTTGAGATCTGTCTAATGGTAATGTGGTTATGCATGGCATTAATGATACAAGGAATTTATATCTTCTTATAAAGTTGTAAACATATGATGTATACACATGGCGCATAGGGCATAACCAGTGATTTGAATCATGTTATGGTTCCATATTAATAGCTCAGTAGGCCATCTTGTTTCCCTATTTGTTTCCTCAATTAGGGTGTTTGTGGGCCTTAGAGAGGCGATCCAGTCTCAGAAACATGGCCTTAATAGTGGTGGTATCTAAGTTAAGCTAGGTGGAAGCGTTGACCACATTGGAACATGGCTACCTAATTTCTAAGCTTGAAAGTTTCTTCAAAATGACTGCGCATATTTGTCCTCTCATTCATATTGGCACAACTTTATGAATTTATTTTCAAGAAAAATTATACATGTTATCATACTATAGTCCATGGCTTAAAATGCAACTGCTGGACAAGTTATTATATTATACGCTTTTCCATGCAGGGAGGCCCAGCAATGTAGCATGCTCAAGAAGTAGGCTAAATCCATTTTCGCGAACTTGATTGACATATTTAGGGTTTTTTATTTTTTAACAGTTTGTTATTTTGTTCTTATACTTGGGAGACTGCTTATGTTAGAATAGGCAAATATATTGGTCAGAAGCATGAGAAAAACTACGAGAGGATTTGGGATTGCAATATTATCATCCGAATACTATTAGTGGATATTTTTGGTTCGTGGCTATATATGAATTGTTGGAGGATCTTCTAACTGTATTTGTACAGATTATGGATTCAAATTTTTCGGTCATCTCACATGCAATATTATTTATTTTATTACTGATTATTAATAGGTTAGGCCTTAAATTCCTCAGAGAGGATTGACCCTTCGCCATGCTTTGTGTTTATATGATCTGTCTAGAGGTGTGGCGGTAGCTTAGTAAATAAATTGAATCACATAATTGCTGTGTATGTGAAAAATAATTTCTTGTAATTATCTATTTGAGCTCCTCAACATTTGAAAATGTATGAAATTAAAAGTTTGATTCAAAATTTTTATATTCAAAAGGAAGAGAAAATACAAACCAGCTGAAAGCATGAATCAGCGAAGAGAAAACAGCATCAGTTCCTCCAAGTAAAGGAGTCATATCAAATTTAGGATTCTTCTCAAAACATCTATTTACTGATTTTGTCAAAATCAGCAGCATCTGCATAGACGTAACTAGCGAATAAGTGGATTTGTAGATGCACAAGAGCTATATATTGAATGCAAAAGAAGTATACGGAGAATATTGATGAGCAAGAAGCAGAGATCTTATGTTAATATGCTGTTATGGAGCTTTATGTACCTGACCATACAAGAGTTCCAATTGTCCCCTCAATGCCTCATAGGGCTCTTCAGTAGAACATATGCAGACCAAATATATAGGGCCTTTCACAAGAAAAATCACCTGAACATGCAAAAGTTGAAATGAAAAACATAATCCTCGGATATGTAACACAGACACTCACATCATGAAATCATACCTGTATCAGACATGTCAACATGTGACAGATTCAGGCACTTATTTGAACACTCAAGGACACGTGTTGGACAATTATCAAATTTTGCCTCAATTATGCTATATTTACAATTTAAGACACTTACAGGCACTTCTTGGAAACATGTCCTACATTTCGCATATGCTTCTTTGCTCACATTACATGTCTGAGACATTTATTTATCTCATTTATATATCAAATACTATGCTTTAAAGGATGTCCAAAATTAAATTGTATAAATTTATAATAAGTTCTTATAAAATTTTGTATAAGAGCCATAACATATTTTTTAACAAAGTCATAAATGGGTCAAACTTTTAGGATATACTAACTATTTATACCATTATATTTTATTAGAATATATGTAGTACCTTTCTCTCATCTCTCTGTTGACTTTCCCAAGTGGGGATCATGGAGGAGGGTTGCATTAGGTCGCCAACAACAAATGTAAAACTTATTCAGGTTTCTATAAAAACAATCCTAGTAGCCGATTCTAAAATTTTGGAATAAAGGATTTATTGATGTTGTTGAACGTGTACGGTTGGATACCGTAAAATGTCTACGTGTGAATTTATATATGCACTCTCCCTTTTATAAACTGTATTTATTATTTACTATAATGCCAATGTCAGATATGCCACCATGTCTTACCCCACAACCTCCATGACTAGCATATAATGGAAGCTAAAGTTGCAACAAACACTAGATCAAGCAAGCAAGAGGAGGGTTGTGTTAGGTAGCAACAGTCAATCTCTACTATTATAACTTGAATGGCCCTCCGTAAGATGGACTCACTCCAGCAGCATCCTTTTTTGGCCCACATGAAATTAGCTCTCCAAACATCCATAGCTGGACATCCAAGACAGGTCCATGAGTCTAGCAACATCCTCCAGAGAAAAAACTGGGACCTATACGCTAGTGGCTGGATATCCCCAGTGGGGTCTCCTATTCACACGCACATAAGGAGGGATGTTTGATCTCATACAAATTGTAAGTTGAATGTTGCACATTTGTTCCTGAAAACTCATGAAAAATGCGGGCTTGATTCATACAATTTGCAATACACACCTTTTAAATAAAAGTATATCAAGAATTTTAGTTCTAAATATTTGGCAAAGACAAGTTAAAAAGATTTTGTGGGGCATGTGCCAGAATCTAGCACTATAATACGAGAAGGGGCGAGTGTGCTGGATGTACTCTGGACTTCTTATATTAGTGTCATATTGGACCCCACTCATCTATATCCAAAGTTTCAAACATGCGAGAAAGATATCTAACGTATCTTTTTAAATAGAGACCTTCAAAGTAATAAAAATGCATAAAAATATATTGATTTATGGGTTAGAGTCACATGCGCATGCATTTGCACATGCAAGAGACTAATACTTCTCTAATTTGAATATGGTATTTATTGATGATATGGACATCAGACTATAGAATGAAGTCACCCGACAAATGAAACATCTCTTGCAAAACAGCATATTTATCTTTTATTACCATGTAAAAATAAAAAAAAATATGGGATCTAAAAACACTTCTCCAACATTAAATATTAATATCATATAGGAACAGCAGATGTCAGTTTAAATTCCAATCACAAAGCAGCAAATTTGACAATAAATTCCAGTCAAATATAATCAAGTTCTCAGTAAAAGAAAAACCAGAACTAAAAGTATTTTTCAAGCATTGCTACATTACCATAAGCTCAATGGGGAAAAAAGTAACATGTGACTGCAGAAAGCAATCATCCTGAATGAAATGTATTGATTTGAACTGATGTTCATAATATAGAAGGGGGAGAAAGGAAATAATGCACGGAAGAATGCTAACCTGATGTTTTCCAGCTCGTACAAATTTGACACGATCACCTCTGTAAAAATTTAAAAAAAAAAAGAGTATTGGGAAAAGATTAAATGAAATCATTTTGCAGATATTCAACCAGACCTATAAACAAACACGTTGCACAAGAAGCTGTCTGCCAAAACCAAATTTATAAAAGAAGGCTTGTTGGATGGTCACCAAACAAGCTGGTTGCAGCAGCATACCCATTCTCCACAAAGGAAATTATGGCTTGCAAGGTTGCTGAAAATCCTGCTAGTTTATGCTCATCTCCATACCTGAAAGAACATCAATGCTGCTAGCAATGAAACATGAAAGATTTTAAATGGAAACAATAAGAATCAGGATACCATCATTAAGTATAGACTCAGAGCTATCTTAGAAATACCGTGAGTATATTGGTTTCCCAGAGTGACTCAACACAAAAAAGTGTTTTTTCCGCTTTCTCCAGGAAACTGAAGCATCATCCTGCACTTCAGTTACAAATCCAGTGTCACATGACAGAAACTTCAGCAAAATTAAATGATAAAACAGAAGTATTCATAATAAATTTTAAGAAGACAATACGATTTCAAAACGATACCAATTTGACAGCGGACGGAAGCGATTTAGGGTTTGTGGTGAATGAATTGAGGAAGAAGTTAGGGTTTTGGAGGATAAATTAGGGTTTGGACCTCACGTTCAGGCGAATCACACGTCCACTCTCTCACGAATAACTCAAAGAAAAATTTGTTATTATTTTGTTGCATTAGGATTTGATTAGAGATTTGGATAGATTTGGTATTTTGTTACTTTAGAATTCTCTATATATATGGCTTGTAAAACCCTAATTTTGATATAGTGAAATATGATTTTTTTTTTTTTTTTCTTTAGCGCATGTGATTTGCTTTATCAAATCTTTCCTCGAGTAATTCGTGAGAGAGTGGGCGTGTGATTCGCCTGAACGTGAGGTCCAAACTCTAATTTATCCTCCAAAACCCTAACTTCTTCACTAATTCATCCACCACAAACCCTAAATCGCTTCCGTCCGCCGTCAAATTGGTATCAGAGCTAAACCTCTGGTATCAGAGTTCAAATCCATCTCCATCTTTTTCTCAGTCCCATCTTCTTTATTTTTTTATTTTCGATTCATAAAAAAAAAATCAGTGAAAAAAAAGAGGAGAAAACAGATCAGAAAAAAAAGGAAAAAAAAAGAGAAAAAAACGAAAAAAAGAAGAAGAGGGCAGAAAGAAAACAGAGAGAGAAGAGAGAGAGAGAGATCAACAAAAAAAAAAATCAGAAAAGAAGAAGAAGAAAGAAACTGAGAAGAAGAGAGAAAAACGAAAGGAAAAAAAAAAAATCCCACATCCTCTCCACGTCAGCAACAATTTCTCTTTTCTTCACCATCCTTCATTCCCACACCCATCCAAAGGGGGCGAACTCCCCTCTTCATCGCAGACCACCGCGTCGGCCATCTCCACCTCCGCCAGCCATCTCCACCTCAGATTATCGGACTCGATTCCCTCTCCAATAACAAATCGAGAATCAGCTCCCGATCTTCCCAACACGCTGCTACTTTCCCCATCTTCAGCTACAGATCGCCGATCACCTCCTTCGACCTCGACAGCACCGCTCCCTCCAGCCGTCGTCCACCCTCTTCATCTCGCCATCGATTGAAGCCGCCACTTTCGATCTTCTCCATTAGCCCCAAGACCTCCACCGCCTCTTCGTCCTCCTTCGATCCGTCTCAGTCTTCGCCGGTGGCATCACCAAAGCTCCGACGACGCGCCAACTTTGCTGGTTCATCTCTCGCAAGGGCGATCGATTCCGCTGTCACATCTCACGACAGGAGTTGGATCCTCTTCGAAGCACAGATCCAATCTGCAGCAACCCGACCCGATTTTGGGCTCAGTGAAATCAATAGCTACCCGACCCGCACTCTAGTGGATCCGCAGCAGCCCAACAGACCCGTTAAGGATCAAGTGGGATTTTGAAGCCGTTTTGAGCCCAATTCGCAACCAGTTCGAGCCAGATAATTTTGAGGTAATTCTTGAACTGATTTGTGGGATTTCTACTCCAGAGTTTGTGCAAAATTCCCAACTTTCAAAGGAATTCGTGCCTAAGTGTGATTTCCTCTGCATCGAGATAATTTCTAATCGCGTTATTATTCAGTCAGTAATATTTTGTACTCCATTCTTATTATTTGCGTGGACTTGGACATTTTATTGTTACTTATAATTTGCCACGAGATTTATTTGTGTTACATTACATTGCATAAATAGGAATTGCATTCCCCCGCATATAGCAACTTTCGAACATTAAAATATCTTATTTGATCATATAGTCACGCATTTAGTTTGTGTCTAGGATTTTGTATATTCATCTGTGTGCTTTATTGCAACTGCATATAGATAATTATTGCATACTTCGTAGTGACAAAAATTTTAGAGAAGTCATGGATCTGACTGAGGTTTTAAATAAATTAAATGAAATAATGGACACTAATAAAAAACTTCAAACTGGTTTAGATGTAATAAATACACGTTTAGATACTTTAGAAACACAAGTCAATGAGTAAAAACCTGCTGAAAATAATTAGAGGAATGAAAGTAGACAAGAAAGATATCATAATATTTGAAGAAATAATAATTTTGAGGATGAACATCCACACGATGATATGACACGTAAAGTCAAAGTAGATATTTCCTCTTTTGATGGCACTTATGATCCCCAATGTTTTTGTGATTGGTTAGCGGATATGGACCATTTTTTTGAGTGGTATGGGATGTCAGAAGGCCGAAGAGTCCGTTTCGCTAAATTAAAATTACAAGGATCAGCTAAAGTATATTGGATGTCAGTTGAGAGACGATTAGTAAGAGAGCGACAAGAACCAATTAAAACATGATTTGAAATGAAAGAAGAATTTAGAAAGAAATATCTTCCTCCAACTTTTAAGAATCGCCTTCTTGATCAGCTATCTAATTTAAAATAGGAAAACATGAGTGTGACTGAATATATGCATAAATTTGATGAGCTCTTAGTGCGATGTGACATTCAAGAAGATAGCCGTCTAACTCTTTTACGATTTCGCACTGGACTCAAATCCGAACTCAAGCATGAAGTGCTTACACATTCTTTAGATTCTGTTGAGAATGATTTCAGTGCGCTCTCAACTATAAGACATATTTGCGCATACCCTTTGATAAAATGTCCACTTTCAAAACTGCAGTGTATCCCAAGCGACAATCTGACACTAACACTACAAATATTAATATTGTTCCTAAAGATACAAAAGGTAAAACAGTCACTGGTGAGTCATCAAAACTAGCCACAAAACAAACTGAGTGCTTCAAGTGTTATGGCTTTGGTCACTTTGCTTATCAATGTCCTACAAGAAATTTGTTAATAAATGAGATTCATAATACAGATGATAGTGAAACTGAAGAAAAAATTTACGAACCTCAAGGAAATTTTAGTGATGTTAAAGATGACCTAATAAATACACATTTACACGTTGTTAGGTATTTGCATTCTGTATCAAGCAATGAAGATTGGCGTAGATCTAATGTGTTTCACACATATATCACACACAACGGTAAGAGTTATAAAGTCATGATAGATGGAGGTAGTTGTGTAAATATAATTTCTAAATCGGCTGTTGACAAGATGGGCCTCAAAACTGAATCACACTCTCAATCGTATAATGTAACTTGGATTGATAAGAGTTGTCATGCTATTATTCAGCGTTGTCTTGTGCCTATTCAATTTTCGAGTTATAATGATCATATTTGGTGTGATATTTACATATGGATGTTGCACATATTTTACTTGGTAGACCCTTATTATTTGACCTAGATGTTAAGAATTATGGAAAGTCCAATACCTATGCATTTGTGTGTAATGGAAAGAAAATTGTGTTAACTCCTTCTCCACCCAAGAGTCCATCTAAAAATAAGAAGAATGGGTTAATAACACTAACTCAAGATGATAGATTGCTCCATTTTGTGCATAAGAATCATGAGCCTATCTAGTCTAGATTCATATCTCTTGACAAGTCTTATTCACCTATAGATTCACTTGCACCACTTTTGCATCGTTTGTGTGTGAATCTCCATAAGCAAATTATAGTTAGCAATGATGCTTACAAGTTTATTGCAGATATACTTGATAAAGTGCAGGTATTTCTAGCTGGATCTGTGCTGATTAGGGTTCCACCTACGAGGTTTTCTTTTGGGAATGTAGAGCCTTTTCACACCCAACGTACAAACCCTTTCAGGTTTTTGCGGGAGTTTGTTATGCTTCCTTTGGAGTCAGATATTCCACCAGCCCTGATATTCGCTCGATCGTGATTATTTCACGTCTGCCTTGGTCCTCTACTCCAGATGATCATCGAGCTTCTGTTTTATGCTCGACGTTCTTCACAGCATCAGATTTTCAGCTCTCGCTCCACTTCATCCACATTCACGAGTTTCACCGCCATGGACAAGCACGAAAGTTGATACTTGGTTCCGGATATGTCGGATTTATACATATTTGGTATGGTAGAAAGGTTGTCCGGATATCTGAATGCTTGTTTGCCTTCATCCGATGTGCTTCATCTTCTTCCAGTCGTCATTCACCGGTGGTGAATGTTTCCAAGCAGGGGAGAATTGATAGAGATTTGATTAGGATTTGATTAGAATTTGGTTAGATCTGGTATTATTTTGTTGCATTAGAATTTGATTAGAGATTTGGATAGATTTGGTATTTTGTTACTTTAGAATTCTCTATATATATGGATTGTAAAATCCTAATTTTGATAGAGTGAAATATGATTTTTTTTTTTTTTAGCGCATGTGATTTGCTTTATCAAATCTTTCCTCGAGTGATTTGTGTGAGAGTGGGCGTGCGATTCGCCTAGACGTGAGATCCAAATCCTAATTTACCCTCCAAAACCCTAACTTCTTCCCCAATTCATCCACCACAAACCCTAAATCGCTTCCGTCCGCCGTCACCCAGGCTCCAGAAGACTGGCAATGCAATTAGCTAATTGTACAAAGTCTCCAATGCAAATTTAGCTAATACAATATAATGGACACAAAACAGAATCTAGTGAAAATATTAGAAAATATTGCCCAGAAATAACAGATGCAAACTTCAACACATTAACTAAATTAAAGGGCGGTCTAGCATATCAATAAGCTATCAAAAACTGAAATACAAATAATTTGCATACCTTTAAGTAAATAATGAAGTAGCTTGCAGTAAACAAAAATAAACATACAGCTACATTCAAAAACACAAGCTTCAAAATTCTGAGTCTTCTAACGCCTGGATTCTTCACAGTGGTGAGGATGCAGTATGGGGCAGTTTTCTTATGTACCAATGACTTGATCTACCATAATCATTTATCATCTTAACTTAATGCACACTACCATTAGCAAATAAAAAAAATGATAATATGTGATAGATTGTGGAGAGGTATGTCTTAACCATTAACCCAACACCTGTTCTTCTTATGATTCTTCTGCATTAGAATCATAAGAGCTTTCAGGAAAGAAGGCACACACAACCCAACACACACACACACACCACACAATGACAGGCAAAACAAAGGGATGCACTTATCATACTCTCATGCTAATTTTATTTTGCCTAGCATCTTGTTGGCATTACAGCTTCCTATTATTGCTAGGATCAATGACAGTAGTCCCAATATTTCAAAAATAATACCAACAGCACAATGAACTACTTCTTTAAGAAAATAGATATAAACACAATGAAAAGATAGAATGAATGGAATTGGGAACCTACATTCATGCATTAGTCTCACATATATATATCTTATAGTCTCTGCAAATACCTGGGATCCATCTAAAGTTTTGAAAGTATCCATAAAGTACCATAGCATCAAAATATGGATATGTAGTAGATATAATTACGTGTCTTTCAGTATCCATGCAAAATAGGTGCTTCAAGAGCCATAATCTGTAATTTGCTTCTAATGTATTCATTTTAAGCTTTCAATTGATTTTGATTCGTTAAAAAGGATAAAAGGTAGACAAAAGGTTGTACCATTCAATAACTATTCAACTTTAATTAATAATTATTACTTTTATTTAATTCAAGTATTCTAACATCAAAATATGGATATGTAGTAGATACAGGTATCTATTCTTTATCAAAGTATCCATGCTTGGTGCTTCATAAGCTATAATTTTGTAACTTGATTCTATTGTATTCCATGTTAAGGTTTCAATTAAATTTGAATTATTGAAAAGGATGAAAGGTTGATGAGAGGTCATATCATTCAATAATTATTCAACTTTTAATAATTGCTAATTTTATCTAATTCAAATTTTCTAGAATCAAAATGTGGATACATAGTAGATACAGGTATGTGACCTTTGTCAAAGTATCCATGCAAAGTAGGTGCTACATGAGCCATATTTCTGTAACTTTCTTCCATTTTATTCCGTAAGATATCTGGCATGTGCAAATACATAAGATCAAAAATAAATAGTCATAAAAAAAATTTAAACTTTCAATTGAATTTGATTTTTTAAGAAGGATAAAAGGTGGTGGAAAGATGATCATTCAATAACTATAATTAATAATTGTTACTTTCATTTAATTCAATTTTGATAACATGCTTCATTAAATACATGTTTTACAATAATTTCCAATGTATCATCATTAAGTCAACATAACTATGACTGAACTGAAACAAAGTGGATTTGTATAATATTTATGCAAAACATTCTAAACTTTGCTCTTAGGAAAAGTGAATCTATTTGGATCTATGGCTTATTTTGGGCTTCAAAAAAGAATGTAAAATTCTTGCAACTAATATCATCCCATCTCTACTTGGTTTTGCATGACTGAAAAAGGCAGGTGCATCTAGCATTTATCACACTACAAGCCTACAATTTAATTTTCAATACTTTCATGGAGTTTTCCTAACTGAAACATGCTCCAGAGCTGATGCCACATACACCACAATCACATTCTAATGATTAACACAAAGTCAGTTTCTTTTCTTTACCTTTTACTCCACATCTATACTTGGAAGGAGAAAAGGATGCTACTGCAACAACTAAATTCTGACCAAATTTATCAAGCTTGCATCTTTTAACTTAAACCATTCGCATCAGGACACAATTTTGCTCACCTCATCAGCGTGCCCCTTCCCCCGATCCCAATCATCAGTCAGATTTCCATCTCGATTGCCGTCAGCCTCATCGACTGCGCTCGTCGCCCCGCTGCTCCCCCTCTCTCCGGCGTACCCGCTGCTGGTCGGGCTCGCCGGCGGCGGCATCTCCTCCACGATCTCGATCTCGTCGTCGGCGTAGAAATCCGCCGGCAGGGATCCGTTGCTGATGGGTAATTTGGGGCTGTGGGTATTGGCCGATCCTTCGCCTCCTCCTCCATCTTCTTGTAGGGTTAGAGAATCCAGAGGTGGTGGCTCCTGCTGGTTGGCGGTTGGGGGTCTAGGGTTTGGATCGGGATCCATGGGACTATTAGGGTTTTGGGGGGAGATTTAGGGTTAGGGTTTGATTCGATTTGGGCTATTTTGAATCTTTGTTGTGCCCGTCGTTCTTCTGTGGGCTTTTGAGACTGGATGGTGAAATTTTGCTGCTACGGTGTGTTTATGAGATTGGTCATCTTGTAGGGCCCAAATGTCAGTGAGAGGCTAACTTTTGAGTCTCGTGGCAAATCATTTTTTTATTTATGTATATCCCATTAGAAGAAGTCTTTGTGCACTCATTGTATCAGGAAATTAACCAACATAACTAGCAATTTGCTATGAATATTAAAAAGGGAAATTCCAAATACTTTTTCTAAGTACACCCTTTAATTTAAAGTTAAAAAATAAAGGCTTTTTCTAAGTAGAGCGGCAACTGAGTTCGCCACTGTCTCCTTCTGAGCAGTCCTACCCGACCTCATCCGCAGTAGCCCGATTGCCCCTCCCTAACAAAATTCTAGATAACTTTTAAAAATGTTCTAAAAAAGTAACGCTTTTAAATGTTTTTAATTTAATTTTTTTAATTCCTTTTATTTATTTATTTTTATTATCGAGAATTGTTAGGTTAAATTTAGAGTACTAAGAATTATTAAGGTTTTTAATTTGAGAGAGATTAAGAATAAAGCATGACAGAAAAAGTAAAATTGTAATAAAATTGATAAAGAGAATGATTTGTTAATTATTTATAATAGTAAACTTATAATAAAATTAAACTTTTCAGTGAATATACTTAAAAAATTAAAAAATTAGTAAGTTCATTTAGAATTTCCCCATAAAAACCAAAGAGGAGGAAATCAACTAACAAATCTAAATCAGTAAAACTTTTACTGAGTCTCTCATAACATGAAAGGGAAATATAATTTTTGAGGTTATGTCTTAACAAACAAAAAGAAATATTCTTGCTATAGTCTTCTCATTTAGAGATAAAAATTCAAGTTATGTTTAAGAAGAAAACGATGACAACAAAACTAGAGAAATCAACTCTCAAACTATTGGATACTATCTATAAGATATTTGCTATACTCATTTACAAATTTGAATGTCGTCCTCTACTTAATTTTTTTGATTGAATAGGGAATTTTTAACAAAAGTCTTTATGAATTAATTTATGAAAAAATATGGAAGATACAAGAGGCGGATCCGGATAGTGTCCCCGAACGACCCGACCCAACCCGTTTGGGACCTGGCAGCGTGGATAAGGGAGCTGACATGGCTCCCTTGCATTCACCCGCCAAAGATGTCTCTCTATGCAATTTAAAGAGCTCTCAAACATCAAAAAAACATAAAAAAAAAATCCTCACTTCAATCAAATGGCTACACTACAGAGCTGGGTCTCAACTTTTTCTCATCAAGTAAGCTTCCCATTCTTGTACCTTGCGCCTACTTGATGCATTTTGATGCTACTATGTTTGATTTTCAGTTATCTCTGCATAACTCGGCATCAAGCAGCCGTTCATCACCAATCCATTCACAAATCGTCAAGGCAAATTCAGGAGAAACTCTGCAAAATGACAACAGTAAATTGTGTATCTCGCTTTTTTCTTTCAAGATTTGTAAGATCAAATATGTACTGAAAGAATAGTTTCGATTGGTATATATGCTCAGATTGTTCCAAGAGAGGACTAGTTTTAGTTGGCATGGGGGCGTTGACTGTTAGCTTGTTGCCAGTAAACTTTGCATCTGCTGAAGGTACTGCATTTTGATTCCTGTATCTGATATAAGCATCACAAGAAGTAACCAATTTGTAAAATTTACCGATAAATGCTTAAAATTATCTTCGTCGGTGCAGGATTACCAGACAAGTATCGAGCTTTTGTAGACAAAGAAGATGGATATTCATACTACTACCCCTCAGATTGGAGGGTTAGTTCTGTTATCGGATGAAAATATTCGAAACTTATTCTAGATTAGTAGCATAGAGACACTTATTTGATATATATATATATATATATGCGATTTTTTTTTTTTTTTTTTTTGATGTAGGATTTCGACTTTCTAGGCCACGATTCAGCATTCAAAGATCGGTTTGCAGCACTGCAACATGTTAGAGTAGGATTTATTCCCACAGATAAGAAGGATGTTCATGATTTGGGTCCTATGGAAGAGGTAACCTTGAAAAAAAAAATAATTAATTGAATGTTTAAACATAGTTGGAATGTAGTATTTTAGCCATTTTTCCGAAGAATGCGATGATAACTGGATCTGAGATTATATTTTGGTTAACAGGTTATTTTCAATTTGGTGAAAAATGTATACGCTGCGCCAACTCAAATTCCAACAATATACGAGATTCAGGAGGCAAGTCATTTCTTTCCTCCAAATTTCATATTTTAGTTCTCTCTTTGCAAATCTTTTTCTTCTTGTGCTCGAGCAGCGCACTGTCGATGGAAAGAATTACTGGACATTTGAGTACGAACTTGAATCTCCAGGCTTTGCCCGAACTGCATTTGCAACCATAGCCATCGGAAATGGTATGTTCACTTAAATATTGAATCGGACTATGGGAATAGGCAGCATAATTCTAACCAACTTAACTTGATGTGTGTTTCAAGGACGGTACTACACTCTGGTCGTCGGGGCGAATCAAAGACGATGGAGCAGAGTACGGAATAAGCTCAAGGTGGTTGCGGATTCTTTCAGGATGATCGATATATGAAGATAGGAAGCTGCCAAGCTCAAATTACAGCTGAGTTCGGCTTAAGGCTATGATTAAAAAAACCTTTTTGTGTAGATATTCTTCTTGCACCCGCGTATCTTTTTGAGAAATGTACTAGTGCAGGAATTGCACTGTTCTAAGCTATATTGATTTGTTTGCACACTTCAAGTGGTATAAAGGTCTGTCTGTCCATTAAAACATAATTCTCGAGAATCAAAATACAAACCGTTCATGAGATCAGGAGATCTTATCTCAAATTTCTGGACAAAATAGCCAAAAAAATAAAAAACCAAATCCTAGACTTGGAGTAATATGGCATCCCAACAGAAGAAGTTTTTTTTTTGTTGAGATGCATTTACATAATGTTCAGAAGATACAATACACTTACACAACTGCTGCACTGACTCGGAAATAAATAAAAAGAGCAAGAATCAAGTAACAAGGACAGTGCATTTCCTGCCATGGTTCCTGTTAACATTCATATCGTGGATACAAGCAAAAGCGTTGTATAAGTTAAATCAGCATGTCTTGCGGTGTACAACTTCCTTCGACAGTAACAACACTGATTTCACAACACATTACATCTCAGCCTTCTTGTTAACAATTAAATACAATACGGGGGCAACATCATCTCTACAAAGAAAATGCACGCCTCCAAAAAGAATGCATCCCACACTTCTAGCAAAAAGAACAAACCATCCTCTCACACCCCTACCAACTAATCTGAATGCTAAATCCTGAAAACTGTCACCTATCAACTATTCAAATACCCTGAAAAACCACCACCACCTCCTGAATCAACCATGTTACAAACCCGACAGGTAGTTCTCTTCTCACCCATCAGCACATACCCACCGCATCAAGAGTCGTCTTCTAGGAACTGGATGGGTTTTTCATTTCCCATGGCTGATAATGGGTGAGTGAGAAATCATTAATTACACAGAAATAATTTACACAACCATCAAATGGAGCCGTCTAAACCAATCGATTATGCCTTAGACCCTTGCTGAAATGGGGCTGCATCAACCGTACATACAAACCATTCATCTGCACCAAGGAATCATGGGTCCCCTGTTCCACAATCCTTCCAGAATTGAGAACCACGATGTTATCCACATGCCTCATCATTGCAGCTCTGTGTGCAATGAGAATGGTCGTCTTGTTTCCCATTATCAGGGTATCTAGGGCCTCCTGTACCACCCTGCTGGACTCTGACTCGATTGCAGAGCTGGCCTCGTCCAACAACAAGATGGGTGCATTCTTCAGCACAACTCGAGCAATGGCAATTCTCTGCTTCTGCCCAGGAGTTAGATCAACTCCTCTCATACCAACATGGGTGTCATAACCGTGAGGCAGGCTGCTGATGAAATGATGGGCATTTGCTATCCTTGCTGCTTCTTTCATCTCGGCTTCTGTTGCATTGTGTCTTGCATATATAATGTTCTCCCTAATGGTCGTTGAAAAGATGATGGGTTCCTGTTGGACCAAGCCCATGTGATTCCGCAACCACCTCAGGTTAAACAGCTTCATATCACGTCCGTCCAGTAAAACTTGGCCTGCGACAGGATCATAGAATCTCTCAATCAAGGATATGATTGTGCTCTTTCCAGATCCTGATACACCCACCACTGCTACTGTTTGTCCTCCACTGACTTTAAGACTGAAATTGCTCAATACCATCAACTCAGGACGGGTTGGATAACAAAAGTCTACGTTCTTGAGCTCAATGCTTCCATAGACATTAGGAGGTTTTAAGCCAGCAGTATCATCAGGATCAATCTTTGGAACACGATCGATAATTTCAAATACTGAAATAAGAGACTTCCGTCGTTTGAGAATATATGGAGCAAGGCCAAAAGGTTCCACAAGTGCAAAAGTGGCAAAGGAAAACACCATGTATTCTTTGACTGCTGTGGCTATAGTGAGGTGGCCATGTCTTACAGATAAAGCAGTGTACCACAGCAGAAGAGCATTACAGGCAAAGAGAAGAAACTGTGAGAAGCCGAAGGCAAAACCAATACCCATTCCATGAACAAAGCTCTGCTTGAGTATTTTCCCAAGCTGCAACCTGTACAGTTCCATCACTTTGTTACCAGCACAGAATGCAACGACAGTATAGATGTTTCTAACTGCATCCTCAAGGACCAAAGAGGCCTTCCTGTGCATCTCCTGAATACCCCTTGAAAACCCAGCAAGCCACATTTTCTGCAGCAGACCAAAATCATAATTCAAAAGCAAATTGCATGAGATTTCTTAAATTTTAGACAATCCACAATTAGATTTGACAAGTAGTAGTATCAAAACACTGAATGACATAGGTTACCATGGATGTATGAGCATGCTATTTGATATGATAAACGATATTCTGCATAAATTACGGACTGAGAACTTATGAGAGCTAGTCCTACACAGATCCCTACAGGCGTCAGAAAAGTTTTTCATGTACAAAATCAAAACAAACATGAACATGTGCATACACACAATACGCGAGCATGCACATGCAGGTATACACCGATTAACAAGATTTTAAATATCGGTCGATACTGATCCATATCACGAATATCATATCAGATTTTGATGAACATGATATGATATAACTCTAGAGTATCGCTACTGATATTACCAACATTTTGTCAATTATCCAATATTGCCAATACTATACGTCTGATATTGCCAATTCCAATACCATGTACAACTGGCCGATATGGATACCGAATTCAAGATATTAAACCATGATAAGGAGTTTTTCCTATAAGATGGTTCCCAAAATAAGTTTCGTGAGAACTTCATGGTCGCCCATCCTTTTTATGATCATCACTGTTTTTTTTTTATATGCATGTCCACAATAGTTTAAGAAAGAGAGATCAACAGGTTTCAAAACCTTTTAACCATCCATCAATTGTTTGCCAAAAAACACGAACATTATTTTAGCCATACAAAATAAAACCATAACCCTTCAATGCACGACTATCAGAACCTCTTGACTTCTTGTTCATAGACTGCTTTGGATGTCAAGATGTAAATCACTCGTTCACAGGTTTGACCAAGCAAGTCAACAGCAAAATCACTAGTTCTCGCTCTAGTAATTGCTTATCATATAAATCCTTGATCAAATCAAGATAACTTCTAGACGCTCATTTCTTTGCTAAATACCTTAAACCCATAACATAATCTCCCTTCGGCCCCAATCAAAAGCCATTTATAAATTAATGAAAACCATATGTAATATCTTTTCATCTCTGTGAATATTTCCATGGTAGAGCTCCATGAATAAGACCAAATTGATGCTACAACAAAAATGTTTCTTTTTTTAGTATTTTTGCTCAATAAAATCTCCCAAAATTTTCAGTGCATAGAAAAGCTTTCAATTCTATATGTACCAAATTGTTTGTATCATGTATGTATATCTGGTAATACGGAAACTAATTTCACATTTGGCACTATAGAATTGAAGAACTTGCCAAGAGAATGCTCGATGTTGGTGTTTACACCAGATGCATGTTCCTACAACCTCACTAGGCAGACTATTAACTCAAGCTACCCTACATTAATAGGCTGCTTCACCAGTGTGCTCACTAATGCCTATCCTTTAGGAATGCACTTACGATGACCTTTGTGCTACTCTGTTTTGGGTACCTTTAGACTCCATCCCCCCTCTCTCCCACCCACCAACACACAGAAAGATGTCACTCCACCAGCCCGTCCACGAAAGGAAAAAAAGGGGGTCAAAAAACACTATCAAATCGCACAAGTTCATGTACAGGCAAACAAACATAACGCACATCCCACCACCCACCGGCCAACAATTTTTTTTTTTGTGTGTGTGTGTGTGTGTGTGTGTGGGGGGGGGGGTGAGTTTGTATGGTGGTCTTCCAATTTGCATAGCACAGACAACAGGCTGACTCAATGCTATTCACTCCCATACCACAACCCTATTGAAACTAGTAAGTCAACATTGCTCTTAAACTTCTCATCTATGTAACATAGATACTCATAAAATAAGAAGTAACCATACCGAACTCATGTTCGATACCAATATTTCTTGGACATGTATTGGACACTTCTTAACCTAGTCTCAATTCTAACATATAACACTTCTTGGGTACTTCTTATATAAGAAGTACCCATGCCACAACCCTACTGAAACTAGTAAGTCAGCGTTGCTCTTAAATTTCTCATATATGTCACAGTATCTATCTAAAATAAGTACTCACATCGAACCCATGACTGATGCCGACATTTCTTGGATATGCAATAGACAATTCTTAACCTTGCCTCAGTGTTAATATATTTTTAACACTTTTTGGCACATGTGTATTTGTTACACACTTTTTCTCTTTACAAGTTTGAATTCTATATTTAGTTTTATTTATAGGTCAAAGTTATTTAATATATTGGCCAACCTTGAGGCTAGCGGATGGAAAAAAAGTAACGATGCTTTCATAGACTAGCATTTCAAAATTGTAGTATTAGATTCCATTTCTTTTCTTTGTGTGTGGACATATACAGCCGTACCCCCAAAGCCTAAATTTTACAAATTTGATGTGTCTCGTACCTATGCTTATACTCATAACCACACACGAGTCCCTTCTCACAAAACAAGCATGCTTAGCTTCATAACAAAACCTCCATATCACGTTGGCCATTTGTCATTTACACGTTCCCCAAAAGTATGCATTCAATCCTGGACTAAAAAGCTTCTGCTTTTCTTCTTGAGAGCCACAATTACACCTTTCAAATATTTGACCTCCAAAGTAGTCAGAGTACACGTGAAATGTATATGCCCATTCTAGATATGCTCCTTTCCTCTATGTGCTCTCTTGTTTATTCCCTGTCCCTAGCTTCATCATGACTCATGGATCTCATTTAAGTTTGGCTGAAGTTATATTTTATACATCGAACCTGTTCCCAATTTCTCCAAGACTTTCCTTCAAGGATGGGCTCCTCTAGTTACTATTGTCTAAAGATACTTATCTATGAAATCCGTAATTTTCCCTGGAGACCTGTCATCCAATTTGGCAGTTAGACAGATGATCCAAACTAACACAATGATGGGCTGGGAGAGTCTGCAAAAAGATAAAAGAATATCCAAGGAGTTTCCATCACGAATGCTCAGGAGAACAATATTTAAAATTGCTAGGATAGGAGTATTAATCCATAGTCTAGCTTGCTTGAGTGGGAGTTTATACTAAATAGGGTGGACTACTCAAAAGTATTAAATTGGGCATCACAGTTGGTTTCCAATCACCCCTAAGAACCATCCTTTAACATGTACAAGAGAACAAAAAATCACATAAAGCTCATAGAAATGGAAGAACAATCAAGTGAATCATATCTCATGCATTGAGATGTTAATATTAATCCAGTCCAGGTGCTTTGGATTTTAAATTGCTGAAAAGATGACATTCTAACAGGGATGAGAGTGGACGGCTCCAAGAGCCAATTTTGGCCTGCCCTATTCAAAATTTGGAATTAAAAAAGAGAGTTTCATTTTTCTGATTCAAAAAAAGTGAATAGCGCAATGCCATGAATTGGCCCTTGGATCCATCCACTCTCATCCCTACATCCTAAGTTCCCATCAGATGATAGTTCATGAAATACTCATTGAACTAACTCAGTAAGATTTAGACCGTTATTAGGGCCATATACAATGGCAACCAGATGCAAGATAGATCAATATAAAAGTAGCAAGACAAGTATCTTGATGATGAGAATAGTCACAAAGAAAAGTTGAAACAACATTACATGTCGGCATATTTGTATGATCGAACGGTGAGTATACCTGCGCAATAGCAGAAACTGTAAGAATGGGTATTGTGGCCAATGCAACAAGTGCTACTCGCCATTCTAACAGCATCCCAATACCTAGAGCTACAAGAACTGCTGCAGTGTCCTGTATAAAAATAGAAAGTCGGTTGCTGAAAGCAGCACGCACAAATGTTGCATCATTTGCCAGACGCATGGATAATGTGTCTGCACTGTTCTCTTCTTCATCAAACCATCCAACTTCATTACGCAGCATTGCTGAAAGGTATAGCTGATCAGAGGGAATCCATCTATATATAGAAAACAATAAGGTACATCTATGTGGAACTAAATCCCCTTAAAAATTTTATATTATTACCTGAGAACATCATTCTCCTAACTCGCTCTGTCATCTTCTCCCCCATTATACCAAAATAGAAGTGCTGCAGAAAATTAGCCAGCACTGTGATAAAACCCATGCATGCAATGATCAAGCACCATTTGTTCACTTCATTGCGAATATCCTTCACATCAAGTCTGTAATATGCTGATACTATAAGTGCAATAGTGTAACCAAGGAGTGGATTAAATGAACCGAAAATAGCAGCACCAATACTCCCTAGAAGTGCATAAAGCCATTCCGCAAAACTGAGCTGTGCGAGCCTCCAAAATGATGGCGGCTTTTGGTGCGTTGAGCCCTTCGCTTCCCTATGTTTAATAGGCAAGTCATCAAATTGATTAAGAGGACGGCTAAAGGTTTTTGAATGAGAACGCTCATTTTTTGGATCAGATGTCAAAAGTGGTGAAATTGGTGATTCGGGGTCAGAATTAGTTGAGGTTTGGCGATGTAAAGCATGGACATCAATTTTGGGTAGTTCAGGTAATCTCATTTCAAAACTATCTTGTCTTTTGATGGATGGCGCTCTTTCTGCTGCCACCAGAGGCATCCCATTTTCCACCATTTGCTCAGAAGGTGGACTTTGGACAATTGGTGACTCATGAGAATTGTAACTGCTATCTGACTGCCGAAGTGCATGGAAACCATGCGCTCTCTGGAAGGAGGGTGATTTTGCCATCTTAGGAGATGATGGCTCTTGAAAGCTGTGACTTGCTGATGAATCCCTCTCAATCTGGAAAGTTGCTGGCTCTTTGTAATTTCTGATAGGCGTCCTGAAAAGGTTGAAAAATAACTTCATCAATAAGAGTTTTGAAGGAAGATGATATTGGCCTAGTCGTCTGTGTGCCTATGCATGCAGTAAGTTGCATTAAGTTAAATGTAGTTATCTCATCATTGCCATAAACGGTTTTCTAATTCTCTTTGATGAATTTAAATTTAATCCAGCACTGTGGTGATCATCCCCACAAACTAGCTCATAAAGTATGAAAAACCTTGTATAACACAAATACAGTTTATACACACACAAAAAAAAAGAGCCATATGTTACAAGATCCATTTAACAACCAAAGGACCAAAAAAAATTAGCTTTTCATCCAAAAGATTGGGTCCAAAACCAGACAGATAAGCTTAAATTGCCATAACAGGTGTTATATTATAAAAAATTTATTGTCTACGATTTTTTAGCATGCTTGAGAAGAGGTGGAACAGAGCTTGAAGTATGTAAATTCATCTAACTCCAGATTCCATGTGAGCTAGGAAGCATGGACACATACACGGATTTGAACAACGTTACAAGTACATATACGAGACACACTATTTGTAAAAAATAAGGATACGGACACGACAAGAACATGAAAAAAAAAATAACAATATAATAATCATACTAAAATATTCAAAACGAAAGCAGTGGTAATACATGGAATCGTGTCTCTTCATTCTTTTCCAAAGGACAAGCCTCGCCATCAACAATGCATCTATCCCTCTTCCACCGCCCCCCCCCCCCCCCCACCCCCCCTCGACAGACCAAAAAAAATAAAAGATGGTGATGGCAGCATGCAATGAATAAGGGTAGAGTGTGAATGCACAAAATATTTTCTTTATATATATATATATATATATATATATATATATATATATATATATGAGAAAACGGAAAATTCACTTGCGATGAAAGGAGTTTCTTTACCGCCGCTTAGGTGCCTAATAAAATTATTACACGTGGCGCCACTCAAGGTAACAAATAAAAGAACTCACTTAACCATTTTCTGAGTAGCGCCACGTGTAATAATTTTATTGAATCACCTAAGCGATGCTAAAAGAACTCCCTTCACCGTCGGTGAATTTCCGTTTTCTCTCTCTCTCTCTCTCTCTCTCTCTCTCTATATATATATATATATATATATATATATATATATATATATCAAAAAAAGACTAATGTCTGTAAGAAAATATTATAGTATAACTTCATAAAACTAACAATGTATAGATAGATATTACAAATTTATCAATGTTTATTTCGATTTTCTCAAATAATCACTTTTTTTCAAACATAACCTACAAGAAGCACGGACCTGGCAATTATACAATATTTATTTTTATTTTATTGGACACACTGCGTCCGACACAGTTTTTAGCATGTCTGTAGCGTGTCTGCATTAGATATGTGTCCACCACGGGCATTCCCAGTAGCATGTCCTGCTTCTTAGTATGTGAATATATAGAAAAGGGGCCTACATAAGGATACAGATGTAGATGCTAAGGAGTTTAAATTTATCAGTACACATGTAGAAGGTTATGCATGCAAAACTAAATAATTCAAGTTCAAATTGATTAATTTGGAGAGTTTGAGCCTTTTTTACACATAATGCATCCAAATAAACAACAACAACAACTAAGTCTTTTATCCCAAGTACTTGGGGTAGGCTACATGAACCAAAAAAGAATCACGCCGGATCAATCACATTGATAGTCCTCCATTCATTTCTATCAAGTGACATCTCCTCATTTAGATCTCGAGAATCCATACCTTTTCACATCACCTCCATCCATTTTTTTTCGGTCTTCCCTTCGTTCTTTTAACTTGTCCTACATTGATAAACTCCTCTCGTCGCACTGGTACATTTTTAGGTCTACGTTGCACATGGCCAAACCATCGTAAGCGTCTCATCGATGGGAGCTACACCTATCTTAGTACTTTATCTCTCCTAGTGTTGCCGGATATCCAGTGGAGCATGCACATCTCTGTTACGCTTATCTTCTGTGAATGTTGTTTCTTTAAAGCCCAACATTCTGTATCATATAATAAAACTGGCCTAATAACAATCCTATAAAAATTTTCCTTCAATCTTAATGGAATGTTGCAATCGCATAAAACTCTCGTTACACTCCTCCATTTCAACCAGCAGAGTGCATCCAAATAAAGCTTTCTGAATTTAATTTTAAAGTTTGCATAAATGTTATTCAATGTAATTGTTTTGTAAATGTTTACATGGAAAAGTATCATTCCTTGCTTCATCCACAAGAGGACAAAGGATCCCAAGCTTAAGATATTTGCATCTTAAGCATAACAATTTACCAACCAGCATAGAAAAAGAAGCAAAGAACACATAAAAAGGTACAAATGAGAAATCGTAATCCTTCGAAAAGTCATTCAATGAAATGAAAGACAAACAACAACAAGGTAATTAGCATTTTAAAATTTATCTATAAACGTAAGGACACATGTATGCATTGCACGTACAAAGATTGCAAGCACCTTAAAGAGGAAACAAGCAAATGAGCATCACAGCGCTGTGATTTTGGCAAATACATTGCAAATGTAAATTTGTAATCATTATGATCTCCCAAAATGTCCTGAGAGGTTAACATATGAAAGTTTACTTGCCATGTGAAGCGTAATATGTAGATGGTATGAAATGAGGGAGAGCTGTTTGCATTCTCTACAGTTAGATAGTTGAGTTTATTGTAAAACTAAGCAGCAATAATCTCCATTTTTATTTGAAATATTAAAATTAGAAATTAATGGGAAAATTAGCAGATTTCATAGTTGGAATGCACTGATGATATCATTGGAATGCACTGATGATATCACCTTAAAAAGGTGATGAAGTATGCATATAGTACAAATCTCACAATAAAAATTCTTTCAGTCCAAAATGCTGGAGTTAGACCTAGAAAATAAAAGAGCTTTAGAGGTTTCTCTAGCATGATCTACTTGAACAGGTATAATACCATGCATAATAGCATGTACAAACAAAAGGGATTCCTGATAGAGGACAAGTAATGGTCAAGTTTATCTAGATAAGGGATAAGGGATAAGATTAAAATTGGATAAGATTGGATTAGAAATTTATTTAGGATTTCAAAATATTTATTTAGATTTGTTTTTATCTTGTTATACGTAAGATTTGCTATATGTTTCTTATAAGACTCTAATTTTAAAGAGGGGATGAAATGAAAAGATATAGATATTGAGAAAATTGAGAGCAAATTCTTTGTTCTTCTATATCTTCCCCTCGAATGATTCGCGTGAGAGTGGGGCGTGCAATTCACCTGAATGTGGGACCCAAATCCTAATTTATTCCCCAAATCTCCACCACAAATCCTAATTCTCCTTCTGTTCATCAAATTGGTATCAGAATTCAAGTTCACCATCTTCTTCTTCCATCTTTTTTAATTATTTTTTTTTAGTATATGTGAAGAAAAAATCAAAGAAAAATAAAAAAAAAATCAGATTAAAAAATGCAACAAAATCTGTGAAAAAAAAAGAGAGAAAAAATTCAAAGGAAGAAAAGAGAAGGAAGAAAACAGATGAGTAAAAAAAATGTGATTTTTTTCTCTTTTAGATCACCCATCATCTTTAGATCCCGTTAGCGCTGAAACGAGCATCCACCCTCTTCGATCCAGCCTCTACCCGTGCCCGAAGCTTCACCCAGCTCAAAAGACAACCAGAGACGAATCTCCCCTTCCTCTTTGATCTTCTCCTCCCATTACACACCGATAGTAGCAACCACAACATCATCAAATTCAAGTGATTCAGATCTAACAGTTCCAAATCCATTAAAGGTATTTTGACGATTTGGAGTCTGTTTGAAACCCGGTTTGCATTGAATTCAAGCTACAGTTGAAACATTGCAATTCTTTGGAATTTTCTGAATTGATGCTGATTTCCAAAAAGTGAAGTGTGAAATATATGATGCAGTCCCATATTTTCATGGTTATTATAACCATAATGGTTATGAAAATTAAAAGATCCATCTAGAACAATTCTTCCATTACTCTTTTTGACTTAAAATCATGAATACAATTATACTCAATTTACATTAACAACTATAAATCTCCTCCAACTTCGGATTGGTTGCAATTTCTTCTTTATGCACGGTATACTCCGGATCTTGTCTTTAATTGCTCTCCAAAAAATTTTAAGGCCAAACAATGTTGTAAGTGTGAAAGATACGCACACTCAACTCACCAATATCCCTCCATCAAGTGCTCTACCAGAGAAGAATTTTGACACTATGAATATCAGCCCTTCAAATAGTCCAAATACCGACATGCCCACTTCCGAAAGTTCAAATGAAGTTATAGTTGAGACCGAATCTAGCACAAAATTTGGTACATATCCAAAAATTGACAATATGATTTTTCTGCCATAAACTACAAAAGCTCTCAATATCCACGTTCATGAGAACCTGAGGCCTAGTAGTCTCACTTGCTCATCTATTACTTAAATATCGTGAGAAAATCCAACAAAAGATGGTGCTAAGTGAAGATTCTTGTAGATTTGTTATAGAGATATACAGCGAAATACATAAATTCTTACGTGAAGATCGTATTTTCCTTATCTCTCCAACTCCCATTTCAAATTCTTCATTTTCTGCAGAAACAACAAGATTTCAATCTGTTTTCACACTTTTCACGACTATTACTGTCACTGCCATGGAAATGTCAGGTAGCATATACTTAACTACCAACTTGTTCAATTTTCTTGTACTTAATTCAGTGGAAAGTTTTACCAGATATCGGGAAGATTGTCCATCTTTAGCCAGACTCGTGTGACTTTCTTTTTGCTACCATTCACTAGTGGTGAATGTTTCCAACCGGCAAGGAATTGACAGAGACAAATAAAGATCAAGTTTATCTAGATTAGGGATAAAATTAATATTGGATAAGATTGGATTAGAAATTTTCTTAGGATTTGTTTAGATTTGTTTTTGCCTGTTACACATACGATTTGCTATATATCTTTTGTATGACTCTAATTTTGATCGGAGAATTAAAAGAGATTGATATTGAGAAAATTGATAGTATATATTTTATTCTTCTAAATCTTTCACTCGAGTGATTCATGTGAGAGTGGGTGTGTGATTCGCCTGAATGTGAGATCCAAACCCTAATTTATTTCCCAAATCTCCACCACAAACATAATTCTCCTTCTGTTCTGCGACAATTCCCTTCCAGAATTTCTAAACCAAATAAGAGACTCTTTCATTCGATTACATAATTTCTTCTCCATGCAATCTTATCAAGGGACAGCCATAAACCATGAAAACTTAGTAAGTTCCAGACGATAATCCAGTAAGCATGATATGTGCATTAGAGTGAGGATCCATGAACTTTGACGAGTTTCAATTTGACGGTAGAATATCATTCAGTTAAGGTAACATAAAACCTAGAAAAGTCAACTTAAAGATAAGAACCACAAACATCTAGGTAGTTGGGATTGCATAAACTCCCTAAAAACCAAACTGCTAGTGATGGAATTGGGTATATGACGATTAGAAGAGTTCCATTGAAATGTAAGTATTCAAATTACTTGGTAGAAATCTGCATCCATGAAAAGTTTAAAAAGGGTTGTGGAACTGTGCGCGCTTCATACTCCTATGGGCAGGAGAGAATACGAAAAGCAACGATGCCTCGTCAATAGCGATCCCCCTCTTGGGCACCATCGTAAGGGAATCCACGCCACTGGTCCATGCACAAAAGGTCTGCATGTATCATTACTCAGAGTTACATCACAAATATTAGTTAACCAAGGGCACACATGGCAGAGGCAAGATGATGAATACAATAAAGACCAAAATTTGGTCAGAACTTGATTAAAGATTTAGCTAGGATTTGACCAAATTTGGTTAGAATTTTAATTTGATTTGACTTTTAATTTATTTGCTCGTAGTGCATGTAGGTTTTTCTATATAATGTTTGTATGAGAATATCTTAAGAGGGAATTGTTCTAGAAAAAATTTAGTAATGAGAGCATATGCAATTTGCTACTTGTTAAAACTTTCTTAGACATGTAATTAGTCTAGGTGTGAAACTCAAATCTATTATCAAACTCTAATTTCATCCCCAAATCCACAAATTATCCACCACAAAACCTTCATTTATATTTCGTCTCGCATCAAATTTGGTACCGGTGCTCAAAATCTCCCTTTCATCATCCATTTCTTTTACTTATGCTTTTTAGTTTTGTTTACCAAAAAAACGAACGGATCAAAAGAAAATCCGAGAAAAAGGTTAAAGAAGATGGAAAAAATAAAAAATCGATCGCTGAACAACAATTCTTCATCATCAATATCAACAACAACCCTTGCTGCAGGAGATCGCCCGAGCCTCGATTGCTTCCCAATCAATCTTCAAACTCTCACCAGAACTCCTTGCCTCATGCTACTCCTCCCTCATCCTGGATTCGGGGCAATAGCTCCATCGATCGCAACCGCCTCAACTTCAATTGTTGACCCCAACCCATGCCTGCCCCAACTCTACCAGGACCCTCTCTCCAATCAATGGCGGATCCTCATCTAACCAATGCAATCGGCGACGATTCGACTCTATTTTCCCATCCCTAGCCTTAATCATTCAGGAAGTAGCTCCACCAGGTTGGAGCCAAGCACCGTCTCAGATCTAATTCAATCTTATCCAGATCAAATTCCAACATCGCATCTCGTCTTCTTCGAAGAGACCCTTGCCTTTGCTGATCACTCAACCTTCTAGCACTGACGATCTTCAACTAATAGCTTGGGGCCGCCACCCCAACCCTCGCCTTGGTTTGCTTTCCCCAGGTTTGCTTTCCCCAAACTGCTACCTTCTCAATCATCATTGTCACCATGGTCCAAAATTTTAACTTCGGCATCATTCACATCGAAGACCACCATCGTTTCAAATTCTCAATCGCATATCTTCATTATCGCGATTCCCTAGCGGATCGATCAAAGACAACAAAACATTATATTTAGGCCTGAATCTAAAACATTTCATATCCAAATCTAAAGTCAATCTCTTAGTCGCTTTCAATTGGATTCAGATCCAACTAGACCCAAGACACATTTGGACAGCATACCCGATCCTGCATTCAACTGGAGTCCAATCGAATTAGGTTCATCAGTTACAAACCCAACATGCAAGCAGAAACAGATCCATTAAGAGTTTTGAGCAGTTTTGAATCCTCTTTCAAGCCAAATTCGAGCCATTAAAAATCTTGGATATTTTCTACACTTTATGCAATACATTTTTGGATTTTAACATTAATTATTTATGGGATTCATATTTTGCAGCCAACACATTAATATAGATGGAGATCGAAAATAAGTAGAGCGTGATATATGTGACGCAATCTAAATTTTAACGTAATGGTTATGAAGATTGTGCCAGCCATCTTAAACATTTATTTTGTTACTTCCACTGACTTCTGAGTAGAAATATTTTTATGCTTCACTTAAATTGGTTGGAGAAGTTTTTGATTGGTGCATAGGCATATACAAATTTTGTCCATATTGGGATCACTTGCATGTTTATCTTCGTGCAAGATATGCTCTACATATTCTTTCAAATTATTCACCAAAGTCTTTTCATGTCAAAAAACAATACTCAAGTTTGAAGGAGGCATAAAGCCACTACTTTCTTAGAGTACCTCAATCAAGTGTTATGCCTGTGAAGATTTTTGACAATATAATTATTAGTGCCTCTCAACGAGTCAACACAGCACCATGATGCCTCCTAATAGTGTTGAATCGAGAGTTGTGGACATCGATGATATTTTTGGAAATACAAGTGTTGTTATTGGTGAAACAGAGTCCATTGCAGATCGTCAAAAATTTCCTGCTTGAGCCAAAGACAAGCATCTAATAGCTATGTTCATTGTGAGAGCTTGAGACGTAACACATCTCTAGTATCACTTGCACATCTCCCACTTCAATATGTAAGAAATCTATCGACAAATTGTACATAGCAAAGATTCTATTAAACATATTGCAAAGTGTTACATGACCAAATGCAGAAATTCTCATCTGAAGATTGTGTTCTACTTGATTCTCTAGCTCCTATTCCAACTCTTCTACTTTCTACACCAACAGTAGATTTACAGCCCTATCTAATTCTTCTACCACTACCATTGTCACCAAAATGGGAACGACAGACTAAAGGCACTTGGCTACAGCCTTATTCAATTTACATATAATTCAATTTACATATAATTGGTTCAGTAGATAGATTTGCCGGATCTCGAGGTGCCTGATCAGTTTCACCTAAATTTGCAAGATTTTACTATCATTACCATTCACCTGAAGCAAATATTTCCATGTCAGAGAGAATTAATAAAGACATGAAAGGCTAAGATTTTTTGCCAAGATTTGATCAGAGATTTACTTAAGATTTGAATAGATTTGGTTAGGATTTTAATTTGATTTATTTGATTTTATTTTATTTTTTGCACATGGTGCTCATAATTTTTTCTATATATTGGAAGAGAGAATTGTTTTAGAGAAAAATCTTATCACTGAGAGCATGTGACTCATTACTCGTTGAATCTTTCGTGTGATTTCCGAGGGGATGTGATTCACCTAGGTGTGAAATCCTAATCCATTATCAAATCCTAATTTCATTCCTAAATTATCCACCAAAACCCCTAATGTATCTCCATCCTGCATCACAAGAGATTCATCCTGCAAACAAACAGTGGCAATCAAGAGAATTTCCTAACTCCTCTCTTCCTAATGGCAGCAAGTAGGAGAGAAGCTGCAGCAACAGAATCCAACAGAACTTGTAAAGGGTGCACCAAAACTGATTACGGTAGTGAAGAAAGGAAGCAGATGTATATGGCAAGTGGCAGCAAACATGACAAACAGCCTTTGTGCGACAACTTTACATTACTGACCAAGGCTGACTGACCGTTGTGACCATTGCACCTAGACCATCTTTACAAAGAGTCTGTCACAGGTATCTAATACTGTTACCAATAATGATGACATATGCACCTATTCTTGCTACTAACATGATGACACATGCACCTAATCGTGTTACTAAAAACAATAGCATGTCAAGTAGAGAAAGTCATACTCAACAATCAATCAAGTACAACACTAAAAGAAGCCAATCAAATTGTTTATATCAGTACCAGCATGGGTATAAAATCATACCAACAAACAGAGGTCAACCAAGTCCAAGCCCACTTAGAGAAGGAATTTGTTAGAAATTCAGTGTACAGAGGAAATGGAACTTAATATAGCCAGCCAAAAAGTACTGGAGGCATATCCTGTGGTAAGTTTTACCTTTTGGGAAGCTTTGCCGCTTCCTCGCATCTGAGGAGTTCTGCATAAAGGCCATCCAACGTAAGCAACTCATCATGTGTACCCATCTCAACAAGTTGGCCCTCTTCCATAACTGCGATATAATCAGCATTACGAATAAGACTAAGCCGTCGAGCTATTATTATGGTTGATCGTCCCAACATTAGTATATCCAATGCCTGCTGAACAGCTTTTTCTGCCTCAAAGTCAAGGCCACCTGTAACCTCATCAAGTAACAGAATAGATGGACTCGAAAGCACTGCTCGAGCAACAGAAAGCTTTATCTTTTGTTCTTCTGTCAGGGCTAAACCAGCCCTGCCAACCTGACGTGCATTAAATTAGACCCACATGAAGAGGATTGACTAGAGAAAAAAAAAACACAATAACAACAACAACAACAACAAATGAAGAAACGACATTAAATAGTTTGAAATTATTTGAACTCTACCTGAGTTTCATATCCTTTTTCCAATGAACTGATAAATGTATGGGCATGTGCTGTTTTTGCAGCCTCCTCTATCTGATCAAACGTAGCAGACCTTCCATAAGCAATATTATCTCTGATGCTCAAACTTAATAATGCTGGCTCCTGAGTCACCAGTCCTATCTGGCTTCTTAGCCATTCCAGCTTCAAGTTCTTTATATTCTCTCCATCCAAAAGAACTTCACCTACACAAGGGGGGGAAAAAAAGAAGCCAATCAACTCAGCAGTTAACCGACACCATTTGGCCAATCAGAAGTCTAAATAGAGTCGAAATCTGCATAAAAACAAATAATAAAGGTACCTAATGTAGGATCATAGAAACGCTCCATGAGAGGAATTATGCTGCTTTTCCCAGAACCATTCCTGCCAACTAGTGCCACAGTTTTTCTAGCAGGCACAGTTAGGTAGAAACCACTTAATATGGGAATTTCAGGACGAGATAGGTAGCTGAAATATACATTTCGAAATTCAATGTTTCCTTGCACTGAAACTAAAGTATTTCCATCCTGATTGACACTGGATGTTGAACGACTTATCATCTCATACAGTCTATAAGCAGCAATTCTACCTTGCTCAAATGAATAGAAGTTTGTGGCTGCTTGATTTAATCCGCTGTAAATTATAGAAAATGTAAACAAGAAGAATGGTGCATGGAGCAATGTTTAAAATAGCGATAACGGTAACGTAACGTTTTGTTTCTGTTAAGTTATATCGCATATAACGTAACGCATAACGTATAGGTTACACAATTTTCTATTTATTTAATAAAAATAAATATAAACTATATAAAATAATTTTAATAAATTGAAATATAAACATAAAATATCTAAAAAAAAGAATATAAAACCATTTTATAATCATAATCTATTCTAATTTTAAATTTTACAATAATTTTCACATTTATCTTCATAAATTATATTAAGTCTGCAACCGTAATTCCAGTCATCATTTAAACAAGAAAAAAATATTCCAAATTTTCATTTTAGTTCCAGTTATTATCATTGTTATAATTTATATTTTGTAATATTCAATTTATCTTATTTATAATTGTTGATTTCAGTTTAGTTAAAAATTCAATATGATCAACAAGTAAAATATTTCAGCAATCGGAAGAAATTACAAGCGAACAAGAAAACAATCACAAATTAACAAGTTAGCAATTTTATAAGCAATCAAACAAGCCAACAACTAATTAAGTAATAAAATTACAGTAATTCGCTAATAATCAAAATAATAATCAACAACAATATAGAAATTACTAAAAGATAACCGTAAATAACGTAACGTAACGTAATTTAACGTAACGTTACGTAATATAACGTAAAATAATGTAAAAAACGTACTGTTACAGTGCATTGAGTTATTTCTAGTTGTTACGTAGCGCCGAGGTTCCGTTAGGTTACGTAACGCAATATAACGGGTTTCATAACGCGTTATTTTCAACATTGGCATGGAGGTCATAAATTATTGTACTCATAAAAGTTAGACATGCTTACAGGCCACTCAAAATCACTGCAAATAGTGCTGTAACAATTTCACCACCATTTGCTCTCCCATGTGAAATCAGAAGTCTTCCAACCCAAAGTTGTAGAGCACAAGAACAAATAGCAAGTCCGTATGTGAATCCAAGTCCAAGCCCTTGCACAAGACTGATTAGTATGCCATAACGCAATGTTGCTTGCAGTGATGTGGCATAAGAATACTTTGCTAATGTCTCATTGGTAAAGGCATACAGAGTCCTAATGTAAGAGATAGCCTGCAAAATTACAATGGTTGCAACATAATCATTTAGACATCATTTAAAAATCAACACAGCATCTACGTAAACAACATTTATACAAGAGAATACAGAAAATTATATGCTGCTCAGTTTACTCTAAAAAATTGCAATCTAACAAATATCAAACGGAATTAACTCCTTATGCAACTAACTCCCACCTTTTCAAAGATATTTCAGGAAGCTATCGTTGAAAAATATTAACTAATTAAAATCTCATGGAGCCATTACTTTCAGTACAATTACACAGACTAACCTCATCTGATCTGATACAGAATCCACAAAATGAAAAACACAGGACTTAACTAGATAATTCTCAATCCTCGTTCAATCTTGTTGACATCACATCGCAAGATCATATGAAGCGATATGGATTTGATGCAGATTAAGCTTTCGGTCATTTGGCTCAGATATGATATGGTTAAGTCAGGTTAGATATGTTTCCAGCTTATCAAATGAGTATCGCTAAATCTGTTATAAGCATATTCATGACTTGTAAGGTGAGAAAATAACCATGTTGATACTAGTATTCTATAACAAGCATAATTAGGATTATGGCATGCAAAGGCTACCAAAGAACATCAAGAAAAAACATTTTAGAGAATGAAGAATCGTAATGACATAATGCATTTTAAGAGCCATTGCTAGATTGATAATAAAATATCTACATCGCCGTTATCATAAATTTGTTCATACATGCAGCAACGGCAATGTATTATCTTTTCAATCATATCAACTTTCTAGGCACTATATAATATACACTGCTGCATGCAAACAAATCTCAGAGTTCACAGGACTGCTGTTTGTCAATTGCAGCATCATCTTGCCCTACCACTTCATGGCCATGATTTCGACAGTGAAGTGATGATGTGCAATAGACATTAAACAGAATAAAGGCAATACTGCCCAGGTAGTGATAGGAATAATAACAGACAAGGACAATTGTTATAAAGTCCTGTTCTATAATACCAAAAACGAATGAGACACTTCTGAGACAGATCCTTAAAAAAATTAATTGTAGTGCTCCTACTATATAATACCTATAGTAAAAGCGAAATTCACCACTTCTGCCTTCAGTCCCCTGCAGCTTTTGGTCCAACAGATTACATAGGCAAATATGCCCCTCTAAACTTCCACGTACCATCTTTTATGTGATTCAGATATTGCATATGGGCACCTACCTAGAGCTCTAGAACCTCGTAAGATACTTCTTGTCATGTGCCCCCATAAATTCTCATAAACTAAAGAGTTTCTTGCCTACATGGTTCCATAAGTTATCTCCTCAACTCGATGTATAATTCCTTTCCATATATTTTTTACACTTAATAATATTGCAGTTATACAACAACAACAACAACTAAGCCTTTTATCCCAAGTATTTGGGGTAGGCTACATGAACAAAAAAAGAATCACGCCGGATCGATCACTTTAATATTCCTTCTCCATTCATTTCTATCAAGTAATATCTCCTTATTTAAACCTATAGACTCCATATCTTTGCGTATCACCTCCATCCATATTTTCTTCGGTTTTTCCTTCGTTCTTTTAACTTGTCCTATATTGATAAGCTCCTCTCTTCGAACTGGTGCACTTGTAGGCCTACGTTGCAGATGACCAAACCATCGTAAGCGATTTTCTCGCATCTTCTCATCGATGGGAGCTACACCTACTTTAGTACGAATATCTTCATTTCTCACTTTATCTCTCTTAGTGTTGCCGCACATCCAACGGAGCATGCGCATCTCAGCTACACTTATCTTCTGTGAATGACGTTTCTTTATAGCCCAACATTCCGTAACATATAATAAAGTTGGCCTAATAGCAGTCCTATAAAATTTTCCTTTCAATTTTAACGGAATGTTACGGTCGCATAAAACTCCCGTTGCTCTCATCCATTTCAATCAGCCAGCTTGTATCCTATGGTTAACATCATTATCGATCTCTCTATCATTCTGAATAATAGAACCCAAATATCTAAACTGACTGCTCATTTGTATCTCTTGCCTATTCAGTTTTACAGCATTAAAGTCTATGGTCCGGCGTTTACTAAATTTACACTCCATATATTCTGTTTTAGACCTACTCAATCTAAAACCTCTAGATTCTAATGTATATCTTTATAACTATAACTTGACATTCACCCCTTCTCTTGTTTCGTCAACTAAGACAATATCATCAGCAAATAGCATACACCAAGGTATCTCATCCTAAATGGCTTTAGTAAGCTCATCCATCACTATAGTAAATAAGAATGGGCTCAATGCAGATCCTTTATGTAATCCAATTGTGATAGAAAAATCACTTGTTAAACCACCAGATGTTCTGAGATTGACCACTACTCCATCATACATGTCCTTAATTATGTCGATATACTTGATGGGAACTCTTTTCTCCGTCAGTGTCCACCAAAGTATCTCTCGTGGAATTTTATCATAGGTTTTCTCTAAGTCAATAAATACCATATGCAAATCTCTATTTCTCTCTCGGAATCGCTCTATAAGTTGACGAAATAAATGAATAGTTTCTGTCGTCGATCACCCCTGCATAAATCCAAACTGCTTCTCCGATATTTTAACAGTTTGTCGCAATCTATATTCAATTACCCTTTCCCAAAGTTTCATAGTCTGACACATGAGTTTTATTTCCCGATAGTTAGAATAACTCTGAATGTCGCCCTTGTTCTTATACAAATATATTAGGGTACTCTTCCTCCATTTATTTGGCATTTTCTTAATTTGCCAAATCTTATTAAAAAGATCTATTAGCCACCTCACACCAATCCCTCCTAAGTATCTCCATACCTCTATAGGAATCTCATCTGGACCAACAGTTTTTCTTGATTTCATTCTCTTCAAAAGCTCTTTTACTTCAGACTCTTTAATTCTGCGCATAAAACTATAATTCATATCCTCACATTGAATAGTAAGATCTCCCAAATCTTGAGTAAAACTGCCATTATATAATCTATCAAAATAATTTTTTCATTTTTCTTTAATCTCTGCGTCTCGAACTAGAACTGTCTGATCCTCATATTTAATACACTTTACAGTACATAAGTCTTTAGACTTTCTCTTATTCGAGCGATTCTATATATATTCTTTTCTGCCTCTTTATTATCTAACTTTTCGTACACTTGTTTATATAATTTAGTTTTTCCATCCCGAACAGTTTTTTTAGCCTCCTTTTTTACTAGTTTATACTTCTCAAAACTTATTCCATTATTATTAATATTATTCTTCAAATCTCTATAAAAGTCTCGCTTGATCTTAATAGCATTTTTTACCTCTTCATTCCACCATGATGTATCCTTATATGGTAGAGCACCGCCCCTCGACTCACCGAATATATCTTTAGCTATCTTTTTAATGCAGCTAGCCAATTGGTTCCATGTTATATTAGAATCATCATGGTCCCTCCAATCTGCTTCTTGTACTACTCTATCTACAAAAACTTTTTGATTACCTTCTAATCGCCACCACTTAATCTTAGGATCTAATTTACACTTAATTTTGCAGTTATACTAAACCAAATATTTGAATTGCATTTAAGACCCTTAACAGCTAACTGCACCCAACATGCAACTCAGATGAAGTGCCTCGTATCAGAAAAGGAAGACCTCCAAATAAACCTAGGAGGACATTTTTCAACCAATAAAACAGCAAGTGCAACATGTCAGACACAACAAACGTGTCCGACAATTATAAATGTTTTTACTTATATTCACCTCCAAAATACATTTAGGATGAACTATTTTATGCCACCCAGTTGACAGAAACTAAATATTTTAATAACCATTTGACTATTTTAGCCTTCCATGTACGTGGATAACAACTCTATACATATAATTTTGTGATGTCCATAGATCATAGAAATAAACTCAAAATGTAGTTGACAGTGGTACACATACTAAAATTATTAAAACAAGTGTTACAAGAAAGTGCATTGTTCTAATCAAAGTTTAAAGACATAAGTTCTAAATTCATCAGCGTGAGTACATGGTATCGAAGAGACCAGTAGGCAACAAATCACCTAGGTGGTGAATTGGAATTTGGACATGGTACAAAAAATTAATATATTCAGGTTAACTGTTCTCAAAGAACAAGCAAAAATCATTCAGAAACATCAATAGAAACAACGATATTTAAGCAACTCAACTATTTTGCGGTTCAAAAAACTGATGAGCACAACATAGTGGTTTGCATTAAGAAAATACCTGTTCAGCTATACTTGCTGCTTCTGCATACGCATCTTGAATATTTTCAGCAAGCCTATGGAGGAATATATTTGAAATTCCTCCAGCAGCAACAATGAAAGGGCCTGTGCCCAATGTTAAAAGTGCAATCTGCCAACAATTGATCAACCCAATGATGAGACCACCAAAAAAAGTGGCCATGTTATGTATATAATTGCCAACCTGTAACATCAAAAGGCACACTATCAATTACATAAACACATTTTTTTGGGAAAGCAATTAAAAACAATTGAATGACGTAAAAACACAGAGAACTAAAGAAGGATAATTTATGAGTATAGAGGCAATCAACTTGCCACTAGGAAGAATAACACTAATCAACAAGATGAAGCAAATGCATGTCAGGGACATACTTTCTCACTAAGAGCAGATTGAATGAGCAACACATCACTCAAAACTTGACTGACAATATCTCCATTGTTCCCATAGGTATCAAAAAAGCTCATATCCTGATTTAGCAGTACTTGGACATACTTTGATCTGATCACCGCAGTCTGCCTCTCCCCAGTAAGAATCCAGCATGAAACCTCTATCCAAGTATATCAAATTCAGAACTAAAGTGCAATACAAACCAAGAACACATGAATGACGAAGGAACTTCCATAATCGAATTTACCTATCCATCCAGCAGCAAAAACACCAGCGGCTATATACATGATGTACAGAGCATGCTGCAAGTGTTGACAAACAAAAAATCAGTCACAAACAGAAGGGGAAAAAAAATATTATTAAAAGGTAAAACTTTGTACTCGACACCCTCCCTTTTAGTGAAAGTTACAAAAATAAAACGAGAAAGAGATCAAGAAACCTTCACAAAAGTACGAAGATCACAAGCCAAAGCCAAAGCAATTAAGGACAGGAAAAGAGATACTCTATCAAAAGAGCTTTAACAAGTATGGAAAAGGAAAGAAATAGTGAGCCAAATGATATACGCATTATATGTCTACTTAAAGAAAAGTCCTTGCTATAGAAAGTTTCAAGTGAATTCCTGTTACATTCCCAAAATAAGTATAACAATAACATAAATAACAAGAAAAACAGAAGCAAACTGAATTACACACAACGGTATCACGTATAATATGTCATGGTAAATGCCTCTTCCTCGCGTGTTTTCTAGGCCACCCTTATGATGGTAGTTCCAATCCATATATTCATGAAATTCACTATTATATACTTGAAAAATCACAGTGCAGAAACTATGCCTACCAAAAGGACTGCTGGAATAAATTAAATCAGTATTGAGTGGTCACAGTTAATTGGAGATTCTCAAATGTGGCAGCTTTGATGCAATTTCTTCGATTCCTATTTAGATGCATTGGGGAAGTTCTAGATTTTATAGGGCTGTTTCTCTTGGAACATGAACTGAAACAAATACTCCAACCATATTTGCTGGAATAAACTTTGTTTGCAACCCCAAAAAAGAACAATATCATCTATCGGACCATGACATCAGCAAGCAATATGATTACAATTGATTCGCTATGTTTCCTTTTCCAAGTTACACCCATGAGGATCCCAATTCCTGCCGCTTTCACTCTGCAAATAAATATATCAAGACTAGACTAGATTTACAGCTGAATAGCAGAGCTGACAGCTCATCTACAACCATCCAAAATACTATTTTGGACTCAATACCTGCAACTTTTTCTGCAGAAAACAAAAATTATACACAATTGCAGCTTTTCCTAGCAGCCAACTAAATATTCTCGTTTCAGTGTAAAAAATCAAGTTCTTCGCAGAAATCCCATAATGAAAAATCTAATCCCAATTCCCCATTCTTTTCACAACATCCAAAATGTCAAACGTCAATTACCCAGTCTTAAAAGGCACAGGAGAGGAAGGGCCTAAATCAACAATTCACATCTCAAACTGTTTTAGTGTAACTAGAAACATCACATTGAGGTCTAAAAGTTATTCCAAGCTAAGGGAAAACATCTTTACTGATACCCTACTTGCATCTAAAATATTTAGCATAACAAATGGAAAAACAAGGGCAAAGGAATGAAGAACAAGAAGAAAGTTTTGATCCCCTTCCTAATAAGCTTATTTGAGAATTTGAAGACTTAAGAACTCCTAGGTTTTGTTTGGCTGGGATAGTTACAGAGTAGCAGTGAGCATTTAGAGATTAAAAGTAGCATTTAGAGATGAAAAGTTAGGAATTAGATTTTCATTCATTGTTTGGAAAGGAAGAGCATTAAGCATTTGGATAAAGAGAGGAGGGTATGTTATTCTCTCTTTTTTGAAAAGAGTTTGAAGAGTCGAGAAAAATGAGTGGTGTCGAAGGGTAGAATTGGATGGTTTGGGGATAATCCCAAACTCAATAGTAAAACCTAACTCTTGAGCTTTTCATGTCATTCAAAAGAGCTAGAAACAGTAACCATGACTGCTGAACCCCTGGCCTAACTTCTGTCCTCAAACAACACCAAAGAGCTAAGAACGTCAATAACAAACCAAAAGTCAGCTAGATATTGTCAACTAAAGATCAATACCGAACAAAAGGTCCAAGGGAAATATTTTTGTTGCAAGACAAGGACTGTCCTAGATTTATGCCGGTTCAAATCAGGTAACCACGTCCAAATTACCTTTTTTTCTCCTTTTCGGTTCTCATGTTTGCATAGTTTGCTAGAGAGTTGATAAAATTTTCACAATTTACATAATTTCACAGATAATACAGGTGAACATAAAAAATGTACCAGTTGGTCGTATATTATAATGACGACCAAATAAAGGTGAAAAGGGATACTAAGCAAATCACACTGAAGTTTGGCACATGCTGCATAAGCAAAAAGAATAATGTAACAGAGCCTTAGAACCCAAAGGTTGGTCTAATGAGTTGAGTTGCACAGGAAGTGCCACAATAAAGTGTAAGGGATAGAACACATGGATACCTAGTTAAATGCAAGATGATAGTTTCACAAAAAATGAAACATATGGTAGAGCCTATGCTTGGAAACACTAGGACTTTTCATCACTAATAAGTTTCCCATTAAAGGGATTGTGGTACTCGAGGCATGTGGTGCTAAGGTTCCATTAAGTTATGTTAGGTTCATCTTGAACTTGAGGTTCAGGAAGCTTGAATACTTTGTCTTGTTGACATTGTATATGAAGGTAGATATATAGTTCCAATCAAAGGCTTTAATCATTTCTAATATGGGCACTTACAGGCTTGCCCGGTCTTGTTCAAATTAGCAAACTTCCAAGGCCCCTGGTACATGAATCCTTTCTCTTGATTCAGCTCCCTTATGGGGCGTCCATTATCCCCATCAAATTATCAACTACCATATTGTTTATTGTGTTAATTACCCTGCCCATACTCTCTCGACCGCCTGTAATCCTCTTGCTCCTCCTAGAGGCATGTCGGTGTCGATCTCTGCTGCACATGACCAAACCATCTCAAGTAATTCCCCCACATCTTGTTCTCAATTAGAGCTACCTCTCTTTCTATAGAACTTGAACCCCACCAATCCATCTCAACATTCTCACTTTTACACTATCACAGCTCATGCATGTCAACACGTTATCACTTCAGTTGTATTCAAACTTCATTGCAATGTAGACAGGAAAGTTTTCAACCTGATAAATAAATTGTGATAAACAAAACTAACTACAGATGGACACTGAAGAAGTCAAGTCCTCAGGACTACAATGAACCAAACAAATAGAAGGGCACGATCGCAGTAGTAGTGAGTAAACCAAACCCTAGGCAGTCTCAATGATGCAGTAACAAATTTAGCTTCAAAATTCAATACAATCTATCTCCAAATTCTTCATCTCAAAGACCTAGTTTCATAACAAATTAGCACTAAGTTTCACAATCCTACCATAAAGATCAAACCTTCCCCTTCCCTAAAAAATCCCCAAAAATCACCAAACTCACCTCCTTGAACTTGTGAAACAGCTCATCATCCGAGTTCGCATGCTGAGAGCTCAGCAAATTGATCGCCTTCCCGAAGAAATGCAAGTACACCACCAGCGCCATCCCGTGCGCCGCCGCGGCCACCGAACCGACCGCCATCAGCGCCCAATCCAGCCCGTCTGCGCACGCGAACAGCCTCAAGAACGGCACCGCGGCCGGCGGGGGCTCAATCTCCTCGACCTCGTCGACGTGCTCCTCCTCCTCCATCTGCACCGCCTCGGCGCCGGAGTCCATGTACGGCGACGGCGACTCCGGCGGCTCCGACACCTCGGAGACCGGCGTCAGGGGCTGCATGTGAGGCGGGGACCACCCGAAGAGCCCGCGGGAAACCATCATAGGGACGCTGGCGGCTGATCTCAAAACCCTAAACCCTAGAAGCTCATCGGAATCAGACGGATCTAGGGTTTCTTCGGGGGGAGATTTTGAGGGGGAGAGTCAAGAGCTCAAAGGGGGAGCGTCGCTTTGGGAGCACGCAATTTAGGGGAGAAAAAAATTTGATGGGAGTTTTTTTTAATAGATTTGTTGATCGGAGACGACGTGGAATTTTGGGAGATTTGGGAGCTCACGGCGTTAAAAGCAAAGGGCGAAGGGCTTGGTCGGAGGCATCATTGCACTCGATTCCGTGTGCTACAAAAGGAGTGGTCTTTTGCAGATACAACCTTTTTATTTATTATATTTAATATTTTTCTGTTTGCAGATATATTTTGGATTTCTTCTTTGGGGAAAGGATAATGAGTGGTGATTTGCTTTTCTAGAAACATGTTTTTCTATTTTGGGGAAGTTATGTTGTAATTTAAGATGAGTTATATTAATCTTTGCAAGTAGTGGAGATTAAATAGTATATACATTTTTGACTCTAAGTAGATATTAATAAGATTTTTAATTTGTATTTTATAAATATATCGCATTTATATAGAGCTGATTAATTTATGGAAAGCATTTTGGAAAGTGGTTCGGAAATAAAGAACACTTTCTACTTTTTATCTACTTTCTATTAATTGGTTCATAAAAAGTGCCAATTGTAAAATGTTACTTTATTTTCAATGTAGTATTAAAATTTGGGGATGGATTCAGCATTTTTTTTAAAGCTAAATCAAGTTTAAAATATAGAGAGATTATTTTTTTTAGCAGGAGAGAAACTAACTGGAAATACTCTCTAGGACCAACCTCAGCTTCACTAGAATACCCCACCGACCAAAGATCCAATGGCATTTCATACCACAAACTTCATTGCTAGCTGCACACTTGCTCCTTGGACTGAATCATCGAAGTTAAGTTTGAACCATCCGATGGAATGGAAATGATTTTCTTATATTTTATACTCCTATTTATCTATATTTGTGTGTGTTATTTAGATATTTTAGTATCATATGTAGAAAATATGTTTTAAATAAAGAATGAAGTATAGAAGCCCAAAAAATTGATTGTTGCAAGTCCAAATCCCAAAATTCGAAGATACTATTACAATATGCGAAAACAAAGTCAGATATTAAGGAAAAACCAATTAAGATTAAAATAATCAAGAAAGGTATTAAGTTGTTAGTCAGAAAATCAAGCAGTTAAATGAGATAAAGTCAAATATTATAAAGAATTAAGTTATTATGGACGAGTTTTTAACAAATCAAGAGAATAATGGAAATGAGTTGACTGTTCACGCAAGTTACCTGAGTTATATTTCATTTTTACTATTTCCAATAAATTTAAAAAAAAAAATCTCGTGAATTATAATCTTAACCCCCTAGGGTTCATACATATCCAATTTCTTGGATTTTAGTTTTGATTAGCCCTCCATCAAATTGCATCAAAATTAACGGTTTCCAGTGAATAAAACATTTTGTATCCACTTTGTGAAAGGGTAAATAAACTTTAAAATTTATAGAATTTGATTTGAAAGAATTTAAGGATATAAAGATACTAATTCTAGAAAAAATTCAATGGAATCACTATAATTTTATTGCTAACTCACGTAACTTTTCCTGAACTGACGGCTCACCTACCGTCATCCCATATCATAAAGAATTAAGTTATTATGGACAAGTTCTTGACAAATCAAACCATTAGAGATAAAACAATTCAACTTTTTTTTAGCAAATCAAGTTGTTATATATGGAAAAGATTTTTGATAATCAAGCTATTAGAGACATATTAAATCAAAATCTGTATCAAATTAAGCCATTGTGGAAAGAATCTCAACAAATCAGATGGTTGTGGCAAATTAAGTCAAATATTCATTCTGATCTATTTTAACTTTTATAACAAATGTAACAATCTTTTTCACTTGTAAATAGAAGGAGAATTTTCACTTAGAGAGGTACTTGTTTACAGTTCATTTTTCTTTAGAGCTCTGTCGCCTTCTTGTACATTTTTATTCTTCAAACTATAACATAAAAATACCATTCTCATTTTTGTGAGGTATACTTTCATTTTAATATAATATTTGTTTGTTTTCGTTATTTGTGATAATGTTTTAATATTGTGATTTTTTTATTGTTTACAGATAACTAAATTTTGTAGGATAATTAGGATGATAAAACTAGACTACTTCATAATTAGATCTACTATTTTCTCTGTCATACTTAATATTTGAATCAAATTCTTTAAATATCATGCTAATAATCCAAAATTTAATTTATTTATGGTAGGTTATATATTCACTTAAATAATAACATATACTTAATTGGAAGTAATTTATGATTATTATTTAGTTAGATTTGGAAGATCTTAATGCATATAATAAATTCTATTAAGTCAATTCTAGATTGATAGGTTATGACAAATTTTATATGACTTATTCTTTTTGGATTGAAATTAATAATTGATTATAAAAATGGGGAAAATAATAAATTTATATGTAAATCAACATAGTGCATTGTATTCTAAGTATATATTTATCAATTCAATAGCTTAAAGAAACAGCCATATCAACTTTATTTTTTTTATTAATTTACCTAAATAGGATTAAAACTAAATAAAATTATTTTCTCTGTGGAACGACCTACGTATTATCACAATTAAAAACTGCATGCTTATAATAATTATAATTTAAACTCTTCCAGATCATCTAGCTCATGTACAAGAGTGTAATTTGCCGAATTTTTCTTAATATGGGAGCTCATGAATCCTTACTAGCAAGCATGCTCGAAAATGGGCATCTCTATACAAGGTGCTCTGAGGACTCTCCTAACGCAGAACAACGAGGAAATGTAACATCAATCGTAATCCCTTAGTGCATGAAGACGTAGGTCAAAATATAAGTTAAAAAAAAAAAAAAAAAAAAATCTAGGACCACAATGTCACAACCGGTTGCGTAAGGGAAATTGTACAAATTGTATCCATGGAGTAGCCAAGGAAAGGTTTTTCAAGCCGAGCACTATTCCAAGAAGGATGAACTGTGATAAACTTGCTCACCGATGAATAGTTGATATATTTATAAATGAATTAATTACAGTTAGACCCCCTGTAGTATTGGAGATGTGTCACTTAACACTCCTGAATTTAATTATTTTCACTCTCTTTTTTTACTAAAGTGCACTTTTGTCCCTCAAATTCCTATTCTACCCTCATCCCTCCTTTTAACTAGCACACTTATTAAAGGGAGAGATAATGGTAAAATAGGAATTTGAGGGATAAGAGTGTACTTTAATATAAAAGGAGATTGAAAATAACTAAGTTCAGGGGGTTTTTTGAGAGTTTCAAACTTCAAGGGTGTTAAGTGACACATCCCAATACTACAGGGGGTCTACCTGTAATTAACCCGGTACTCCATGCTATTCCCATTCCCATCAGACAATCATCATCCATCTTTAAGTGTGTATGCTCCTCGAATGACAGCTAACCATGCTTTATGACAACACTATTGACTGTTGCAACTCCCAAATTGTGCTCAGCTATTTATAAATGTATCTAACCATTTTCGTCAGAATGAAAGATGTATAGTAGAAAGCCTTAGCGAGTTGCCTAATAGCACGGGCTTGCTGGATACTTTTAAACTTCTGAATACCAAAATCATTATCTCTGTGCCACTTACATATGTTCTGCCAAGAAACTATAGATAGGTCCGGAGAAGTATCATTTTTCTCAAAATTATGTAAAAATTATGTAAGTGTTAAGGTGGTAATATCCTATTGGTTAGAAGAGAATATAATAAATGGAAGAATGTTATATTTTTTTTACTATCTTACTAGTTGTTGGATGTAGAACTTTTCTAATACTGATACTCAACATTTATCGGATTAAAATTTTGACTTGCCATGGTCACCCGATCCGCTACCCACCACATTTTTCTTAAATAAAATGATCCAGTTAATACATGTAAAAAAATGGCCTTATTTACACATAGAGAGAAATACAGGGTGCTAAATATAAAAATCCCATGACAGAACAAGCTAGCTTCTAAAGGAGCACACCATTTTTCCTAGGGAGTCCACTGAACAGTTGGAAATTAGGCTCACAAAGAAAAATGGTGTGCTCCTTGGGACACTCCCCGGAACAATAATGCTAATCAGACCCGCCGCAGTCCTGGATTATGAAAATAATCAACAGGACCTTATTTAATCTGAAAGGACTCCCTTTTTTCCCACCCAACAAAGAACCCACCTTTGTCCACCCATCCGCACGCGCGGGACCCACAATAGAAAAGAGGTACTCTTGCGAGGCGAACACAAATTAGTCAATAGAATCAATCCATTTAATCGGTCGTCCGTTGACTAGAAAATTTGCGAGAGCAAAGCGGCTTTTCAACTGGTAAGTAAAGAATAGGCAATTTATGCATAAAAGCACCAAGAATTTGTTAAATTTACATTTAAAAATTACTTATTTGTACTTTTTGTTTTGAATTTTCTTGGACTGGGGAAGAATTTTCCCTGAGCAGGCGGACCGTTCCCCTGCCAGCCTGAAATCGGTCACCGCCGGTGACCTTACCGCGACGAGAGTCCCGAGCAAATTTAGGTTTTTATTTATTTATTTTCTATCTTTAGATATTTAATTGTTTTTGGAATATTAGTAGTCGAAAGTAGGTCGTCTTGATTTTGAAATTTGAGAGCAAGCATCATTTTCTCAAATAGTTCACACTCAACGTTCAAAACTTAGATTAATTAATGTGGCATGATTCACCAATTTAGGAAAGATATTGTTGACCAAAAGTTGCATGAGATATGTATATATCTTATGTTGGTAATCTAATAAAGTATCCTTAATAATTTGGATTTTATTGTTTTTTCTAGTCAAACTCATGTGTGTGTATATATATATATATATATATATATATATATATATATATATATATATATATATATATATATATATATATATATATATATATATATATATATTATAATATTATCCAGATTGGATTTCTATCGGGAGTTGAACTTGAAATCTTTTATAAATTGGAATGGGATAATGCCACTAGAGACAATGTTTTTTGGTTTTGGAATTGAATTTGCATAGTAAATATAAAATTAATTTTGTTTTTTTTTTTATTTTGAAGCAAGATATGTTTGATAAAATGTGATATTTTTAGTCAATAAATGGTTCAATTATGTGAAATATCTTAGAATATCGTCATACATTCTCTTAATTCTCGATATGATTCACGTGTATCGAGTATAAATATGTTATAACATTAATGATATAATTAACAGAAACAGTTCATATTTCGTATATTTGTCACACTATGATTATATGACTATTCAGTAGATATTGACTGAGCAGGTCAGTTGCTCGTTTAAAGCTCACCCGAACCCAGAATTCCAACTATTCATTTGCATCATGAGAGGAATTTTGAAAGGAGCACACCACTTTTCTCAATGAGCAAATTATCTAGTATGTTGTCCTTAAAAAGTGGGCTCACTAGGAAAATTGGTGTGCTCGTTCGGAAACTCTCATCATGAGCATGAGCTTGTAGCATACCTTAGCTCCCCCACCGCATAGCATCATTGTATGAATTCTGCACATTAGGGCAATGATTGAGCTGATTTGTGTGCAATTAAGATAATCAAAACAGCTAGATTATTAAAATAAGAATATCATATATATAGTAATAGAGAGAATTAGGAACTCAAACTAAGAGAAACAACATGTTTAGGGATATTCTAATCCATATATTGCATTAAACACCCTTGCATTATCAATTTTATACAACCCCCCTCCCCAATTGAATTCAGCAGAAAAATACCTCTGAACTATTTCTAATTTACTCAGAACATTTCTAAGCTTGACTTCTAATTCAAATGCACACGGTTTAAATTATTTTATAGAAAATTCTTGCATCGTTCTATACAAAAAACATTTTTGTCTGCTAATGATTAGTAGACTTATATGATAACTCCCTAATAGGATAATCAGCTTAGGGGTGAATAGTCGGTCGGATCCGGCGGAAGTCGGCAGATTTCGACGAAGGGTAGGAGGCGAGATTCCGACCACCATTCTCGATGGAATCCGACCAAACTCCAATCGACTCCAGATCGGTCGGATTCAGTCGGATACTGACGGAAGCGATCAGAGCATATTTTTAGCAGGAAGAGAAAGAGACTTGAGATAGATAGATGAGGATAGAGAGAGGAAATGATGAGAGAGAGAGAGAGATTTGGAGCGGGAGAGAGAGAGGTAAGGGAGCGGGAGAGGGAGAGAGGGAGGGAGAGGGGAGGAGGTACTCACCGGAATCCGACCGTCTCCAATGGTATTCCAACTGCCTTCCACGGTTAATTTTTTCACTTATACAATTCCGACCGTTCTCCTCTACGAATTCTGACCGAACTACGGTCGAAATTGGAGTTGGACCAAGTGATCAGAATGATTTGTAGTGTTCAATCCTAAATCCGCTTCGATGGAAAATAATCTCTCCACTAAATTCTAAGGTGAACCATCACAAACCTGGCCTAGTGGTACTTGCCTCTGCACATCGTAATCTCGTACAATTGTGTATATCTAATCAATACACCCTTTGCAAATTTAATTAAGAAAGCTCTCTCCACATGAAAAATTCGAGCTTATGAGATTGTGTTCATGCATGGGCTATAATCAGCTGGTTAATGAGAGGTAATCAATTCTTGTAGTAGACAGTAGAAAGTATTTTCTGTTGGATTATTTGTTCATGATGCATGAGCTATACTCAGTTGGCTAAAGAAAAATAATTAATATCTAAAATAGTAGAAAATATTTTCTATCAAAAGAGAAGAAATTGTAGAGCTATTTGTAATTTGACTGGATCATACTTTTTGCCAACCTATTATGTTCTGTAATTTCTTTGTATCCTTAAAGAATCCCAAGTACTATACAGGTCATGTGAAGGATTAAACAATATAATATATAAATATCATTTTCCCACCATCAAGTTTTTTTTTGGGAAATACTAAATGCGCACCACACTTGGCTTATTGAGCACCCTTTTCCCCTATGGGGTAAATCACTTTAACATAAGTTGTGGTGCTCCATAAATAAAGTGTGGTGCCTATTTAGAATTTCCCCCCTTTGGCTTTCTTTAAAGCTCCCAAATCCCCCACGCCTTGTTGGCTTGCCTCTAGATGGCCATGAGCCTACTCCATACTTGCAAGGACCACTTACAAGTTCGAAGCTTGTCTCGACAAAAGCTCGTTCAATCTCGTTCGATGACTAAATGAATCAAGCTTGAACACAAATTCCCGTTTGGTAAAATAAATGAAAGAACACGAACTTATGTTGTTCATGCTCGGCTCCGCTCGAGCTTGTTTCATCTACGGACTTGTTAAGCTTGGTGTTCGCCATAAAATCGTAAATGATTCTTTTAATTGGATTTCTCAATAAAAAATTACAATTTCAATGATTTCCCATTTACAGAAAATGAGGAAAATCTAATTCACTCTTTGTTTAAAGCTGGGTTCTAGAGTAGTTATGGAGGACGATCATACTCTCTATTGACACTCCTTATAAGATTTTCGTTGGCAAGAATTTCAAGATTTTGATAGCACCAGTACTTGGATGGAAAATGACTCTATCTATAATATTGATCTCCGGTCCCTTTTTCCGCCTAAACTTCTGCTATTTATAGAGTTTTGGAGACTCTTGAGTTGATTTAACTGTCCAACTATTGGTCTTCATGATATGAGCATTAATTTCCCGCCTTTCGATCTGGTAGATTTGTATTAAATCTCCAGAATTTGTAACCGATGTCTTTAATTCTCTGGATCGTAACTGAAACGCGGATATCAAGCTTTAGATTCGTGTTTCTTCTGAATGAAAAAAAAAAAAAATGCGAATCTCAGATTTTAAATTCGCGTTTTAATCTGAATGACAATTGGAACGCAAGTCTAAGACTTTAGATTCGCATTTCAATCTGAATGACAATCGGAACCTGAATCTCAAACTTTTAGACTCACGTTTCAATCTGATGACATGTTCGCTGCTTGCATGATATATTTCGACACGATGATGAGACCTTGCGGAGCCTATTCTCATTATTAAGCCTGCGATTCTGGAGAAAGAAATTCGCACTTCAGCTTCATTCGGAAGTCAAAGATTGTGTCTCAGTTTCTACGGAAAATAAAGCACAACTCTGTAAAAATCATATCTTATTTCCTCTGTATTTTATATTTACAGATCTATCTCTTTATGAAAGATAATCCTAATAAAAGAAAATTCCGCCAACACTTGGTTTAAGCTCGGCTCCATTATATCGATATTTCTTCTCTTGTCCATAAGGATTATTAGATACTCGAATTAAGATTCTATCCTCACGAAACTAGTCAAAGTGTGAGAATTTATAATCCCAGTAACATTGATGTTGCGTGACAAATAACCTAAGACTTTTTTTTTAAAATTTTTAAATTTATTATTATAGAAGACAATCTGATCTTCATAATATAAGTTTTTCTCATGGAGAGGTGATTAGTTCGCAATAGTAACCAGTGGTTATACCAACCAGATCACCACTCACCAACTCCTGTGACAAGTTGTAATCGTTAGGCTAAAGTTCAAAGGCCTATCAACAAAGCCTCATCTCTATTTACTTTAGAAATTTGAGGCAAGTATGCCAATTTAGATTTGCTCCATCAGTAGTAACATCCCTTTCGAATCTTCCCATTTGAAATGGTGATCAAACTTGAAATTTTGATCACCTGAAGCCACATAGTTATAGGGCTCAAAATCAAAGATTAGATTTGATTAGTAGTTGGTGATAATTTAGTGTGTGTTTAGCTACTGGAAGCAGTGGAAGAGGAAATAAATTACGAAGCAACTTTCGAAGTGGAAGTTGAAGAGGAGAGTTCTTCGTGTGTTTGTTCGCTAATTTCTGGAAGGAAAAAGTGTATAAAGAAGTGAAGGGAGCATATTTAATTGATTAAATAAAATAATATTTATATAATTTTATTTGTTTTATATATATAAAAATATAGTTTTTGAATGGTAATGGTGATATGCAAATAATTTTTTTTTTTTTGGTTTGTTTCTCTATTTCGTAGAATTCTTCAAAGTCAAAATGTGAGAAAGAAAATTTTAGAAATAAGACATTACGTATGCACCATTTCAGCATATAAATTGGCCAAACAAACACTTGAAATAGTGAAAGTAATCTTATTTTTACTGTTTCTATTCTACTTGCACGTTAACGAACACACGCTTATTGTATTATCAAGCACTGCGAACTTCTTCCCCTACCTACTATGGTGGAGTCCCAAGCTACCTCTATGGACCTATGTTAGTGTAGAGGGGAGTTTCCAAAGGGGTACACCATTTTTCCTAGTGAGTTCACCATCTCTTTTAAAAAGGGAGAGTTTTTCCTAATAGGCACACCAAAAATGACCAAATTACCTTTCATTCTCTCTCCTATTCTCTCCTCCTAAAATCCAACCCTCTAACCTTCCTCTCTAAATTTTTCTTTTCTCATCTCTCGGGCCGACCACTGCAGATCTTCCTCCCAACACAGTGCTCTCTGAGTGTCGTCGGCTGTAACGCCCCCGTTTTTCAGCTACTTCCCAAAATGGAGGACGTTACTTATTACTTGCACTAGACAACCCAACAGTCACAGGATCTTGCAATAACCGTAACTACTTTCACAATCAGATGAATAAATATCATGTCTGAAATTGAAATGATTTCATTTATACAAAGAGTTCATTATATAAAATGGCACACTGTTTTAAATATGAACACAAAAGAATCAAAAGAGAAAGCAGTGCCAAGACAAAAAGAAATATAAACAAAATATACAAAGATTCTCCAGACGGTACTTTGCTTGCCTATTGTCACTCGATCTGTCCAATGAAGTGCGGGTCTTCAACTGGGGCTAGATCCCCTTTTTCACGTTCCAAATCTGGGTTCAAAACCCAGAGGATTAAACCCAGTATAACACATTTAAAAAGAAAAATTGTGTACTATCATAGTACAAGAATATCAGTGTGCATGAGCATGTTTAAGTCAATGTTGTTTGTGTGTATATAAACTAAACATGAAAGTAAGTATAAATAAATAAATATGACAATAACTGCTTTGTCTATTTAATTCTGTATTCTATTGGTCTCAGTCACCGTCAAATTTAATTGTAGAAACTGTATTAATAGATAACATAGCGCTATTCTCCATTATCGTATAAGTGCCCGAGCATACCCGGGACCCGACCACAATATTCATGGCACTGAACCATGACATGCCGCTAGGCACTACAATCAATTTCCGTACTGTATTACAGTAACGGACATACCACTCTGGATAACAATTATCAATTGGTGATCCAGTAATCACCCAGGCCGCTGCAGTAAAAGAATCCCGGCCCTAAAAATACAATCAGTCATTATACAATAAGGCTCTTATCCATTATATAGTTTCTCCTATCCCCTTATTCATAATGAATTATGCACATGAAAATTTTATTTTTTTCATTTATTTGTTTACTTTTTCTTTTGTTTCTTTAATTATTTTTCAATTCATGATAACATGCTTGCATTTTAATGACTGTACATGACATGTAGTATTATAACACATGATCTGTTATATTAAAACACATGACTTGTAATATCAAAACACATGATTTGTAAAATGCATGACTTGTAATATCAAAGCATATGACTTGTAAAACGCATGACTTGTAATATCAAAACACATGACATGTAACATGATAGATGTTAGTACACAATTGTATCATAATTCATATCATTAAAATTATTTCAATAATCTGGTTCAATTCTCAATGCCAATCAATAACCCAATTTAGGAACCAAGTGCATCATGTAATAATAATTTCTACCTATCAATTATTCCCAATTAATCCAAACTAAACACAAGCCCAATCCTACTAAATTTCCACTTATTTTTATTTTATTTTTGTTTTTTCTGTCATGCCCAGACCCAGGCCCAGGCTCAAGCCCAAGCCCACTGTTATTTCATTTTTTTTTTCCTTTTTCTTCTACTGGGCTGGGCTGGCCGGCTCAGTGTTATTATTATTTTTTTTCTATTTTTTTCTGGCCTAAGTTAAATCCAAACCCGCTACTTTTTTTTCTTTATTTTTTTTTCTCAACTGGGCCAGGCCAGTTATCTTATTTGTTTCTTTTTTTTTCTTTTTCTTTCTCTCCTCTCGGCCCAGCCCATCCCTCTTTTTTTTTTTTCTCTTTCTTTCTTTTCTCTGCTCCTTCTTCCTCCTCTTCTTTTTCTTCTTTTCTCTTCTTTTCCTTTTTCTTTTAATTTTATTTTTATTTATTTATCTATTTACAAAATTTATTGTAATGTACACATTTATAAATGTGAGTATCCTCATACCTAAAATAAATTTTCTACTCCAAACCGAAATTTAATTTTAACAAAATGGTCAATATTTAATTACTTCTAAACAATACAATCAAAAGGAAAAATTATATAATTAAAAGAAAAATAATCAATAGAAGAAAGAAAGTGTGTTATTTAGCTCAGCTCGATCTCGAATTCTCGGTTCAATTTTTTTTTCTTTTTTTTTTCTCTGTTATTTTTCTCTCTGTTGCTTGATTCTGGCATGAGAGTGTGAGGGTAGACTGAAAACCAAATGAGAATGAGATGAGAGTGAAAGAGTGAGAGAATAAATACCGAGGGCGTTTTCGTAAAATTTCATCATTTTCTTTAGCTCCATACACAGCCATGCAAAGGCACGTGCCCATGCAGTGGCACTCCAATTCAGGTTTTGACAGCACAAGAACAACACTTGAGTGGGGTGTGCCTAAGAAAGTTAATTGAATTTTAAGGGTGTACAAAGAAGTTTCTGATTTATTTAATATTTAATATTTTTTATTTTTTACGGCTCTGTTAAATATTTTTCAAATACTACCAAATTTATGCAGGACGTAGTGCTCGACGAGGGGAACTCTACAAAATTATTCGTTTGTTGTTTCGATATCCGGAATAAATGAACCGAAATTCCGAAATAATTAGAAGGATAATTTTAATATTATTAAATTAGTAATTTTGGGAGTATTTTCTGTCTCGTAAGAAAAATCTGCAAAAATCCTAAATATTACAAAACTAATAATCGCGAAAACCGAATTTCATTTGGATTTGTAGATTTAAAGTTACGTTAACCGAAAGTTATTTCGGTGTCTAAAATTGACTTCGGTGGACTTATTCGGCACGACTGGTTTCAAGAGAGCAATACAAGTAGCTTGAATTTTGGGATATTACATCGGCGCCGCTCGAGATTTACTTCGATCACCTGTCGTCGCCACTGCTGCAAGTTGAAGGAGAGAGAAGAGCTGAGGTTGAAAGAGACGGTAAGATGGTCCAAATTTTTTAGGGTCAGTGAAAGTTTTAAAGTGGGCTCACAAGAAAAAGTGGTGTGCGTGTTTAGAAACTCCTCGTGTAGAGGATCTACTGGGAAATTATAAAAAGGCACACCCAAAATGTATAAGGACTCACCTTACCCACTCACACTGCGATTGGACCAACACACTCATGCTTTGCGCGTGCCCCCGTACATCTGGGGTGTGCCTAATTCGTTATTTCGCGGATCCAACTGGCACATCGAGGCCTAAAGAGTCATCCCATGGGGAAGTTGAGCTCTCAGTCCAGAGCCCATATTGAAGAATAAGGGTACCTTTTAAGTTTCTCTCGAGGCCTGGCAAGTTGGCAATGGAAGTCTAGGAATGATGTTATGTTCAAGCAATAGAAGCTATGCACGTAAAGGTATTACATTAGTATAATTATTTGTACATATTTTTTGTTATACAATTTCTGTTACGATTTTTTTTTCCCCTAACAAAGAAATATCAGAAATACCGAAATTTAGACACAATCTTTTCATGTTCCAGAGAATACAAATCGAATGAACCAAAAAAAAAAAAAAAAAAAATCTCTTCTTCAGCCTCTATTTATTCCCAACCGCAGGGTCTACTGCAAGGAAAAAAAGAAAAAAAAGAAAAGAAAAAATGATGCTCCTCTTCCTCCACTTCTTCTTGTTCTTCTTCTGCTTCTGTTGCGGCTGTTGTTGTTCTTGTCGCCTGAGAAAAGGCCAGTTCAAGCGAGGGCAGGATGCAAACTGTAGGTTCACTGCATGAGAGCAGAGGGTAAAACAGCACACATAACTGCTGCAATGCATTGAATCTCTTTTGTGTTTGTGTCTTCCCTTTAATTTTGAGTCTGTAAAGGGAATGTAGTTATGAGTTGTAGCTTCCTGTTGCTAGAATGGACAATTATAGTTCTTTGCCCACGCCACATATTCTAAGCTTTAGTGTAGAATGAGATCAAAGGGTTAACTGAGATGATTTGGGATGGGGTAGTGCGATTCTTTTAGTGGACAGTTACTCCACATACTGTTAGATTAATTTTTGTAATTAATCTATAATTTGGGACCACACATGTAGACAATTAAAATGTTTGTGCTATAATTTAATTAAGCCAAGTCTAAATTTTGTGGTCTAATTAATAATTGATTAATTGACTTAAAGGGTATAATAGTCATGAGATTATTATGTAGATACTATTAGATAATTATTACTTCTATGAGGGACAGAAGGATAATTATGGTAAAAATTATAACTGCCCTAGCAGTTTATAATTAGCGTTATGGTCCCCGTTCTACCATGACGTATTCTGATTTCTCAAAATCCTCTCAGAGAGAATTCTAAGTAAGGATCTGGTGGCTAGAATTAGAAAACCATAACACAAGGGTTCTTTTTCAACAAGATTTCTACATCAATGGATTCAGGTATGCTTCCGCTTTTAATTTTGTACTCATTGTATTAATCAGGAGATTCAAGAATATACAAAATTATTTTTTTTATTTCAGATTTATCAATTTGTAAATTATTTCTATTATGGATTACAACAATTGGTATCAGAGCATACTCCTTGATTAATTCTTTGAGTAATCAATTGAATTTAAAGTTTTGTACTGTTCATACAATAATAAAAAAAAAATTTGTACAGAATTCCGATTTTACTGTTCATAAATTTTTTTTTTTACTGTACATAATTCGGATTTTACTGTTCATATAATTTTTTTACTGTATAGAATTCGGGTTTTACTGTTCATTAAGAAATTTTTTTACTGTGCATAATTCGGATTTTACTGTTCATTATAATTTTTTTTCCTGTACAGAATTCGGATTTTACTGTTCATAAAAAAAAATTTAATTGCAAATTTATGACATTATTATTTAAATTATTGATCTAGCACTTTAAATAGGCTAATTAAAGCGAGAAATCACCAAAGTGACATCTCTCGTATAGATTAGTTTGTTTGGAGTGTTAGATATTTGTGTGTATGTGATTCATGCGGATATTGACTGGCCCAAAGGAAAGTTAATATTTGGCAGCATTACACGCACACCAGTGATGATAAATATGTGATGATTATAAATGTAACATAATGTGAATAATAAACCAATCCAAAGATGGGTTTTTTATTTGACATAACTTATCATCAATATTTGATCACTACAACAAGAGTACCACTTACAGTTAATATTACTGTCCAAATACTTGATATTAATGTTATGCTAGGTATCTTGAAATGTCATAATTTGCTTTTTAAATTTAAAAATTAAGTGTTTAATTGCTTGTTTTATGTGAGCATAATAGTTTATTCGATTTATTTTATTTTTGTTCTCTATTCAGCTTTTATGTCTGCTACTTCTGTATCTGCCAATATGAGCAATGTCCCTATGTTAAATGTGACTAATTTTAAGAACTGGAAAGAGAATATGATGATTCTCTTGGGCTGCATGGATCTAGACTTAGCCTTAAGAATGCCCAAACCCAATGAACTCAATGAGGAAAGTACTTAGCAGGATGAGGTTTATTGGGATAAGTGGGAGCGTTCAAATAGGCTAAGTCTTATGATCATCAAGCGCGGCATTCTAGAAGCTTTTAGGGGTGCAGTAACTGATGAGGTTATCAATGCCAGTGAGTTCCTTGCAGAAATTCAGAAACGTTTTGCTAAAAACGATAAGGCTGAAATAAGCACGCTTTTAGCAAGCTTGATTTCAATGAAGTATAAAGGTAAGGGTAATATTCGGGAGTACATCATGGAGATGTCTCATCTTGCTTCAAAACTTAAGGCTCTGAAACTCGAGTTATCTGATGATTTACTCGTACATCTGGTTCTCATCTCTCTTCCTGCACAGTTTAACCAGTTTAAGGTTAGTTATAACTGTTAAAACGAGAAATGGACTCTTAATGAGCTCATTTCATTTTGTGTGCAAGAGGAAGAGAGATTGAAGCAAGAAAGGACCGAAAGTGCTCACCTGGCTAGCACTTCCAAGGATAAGGACAAACGAAAGAATAAAGATAATAAGATTGCTGCTTCTAAGGGTCCGGAACAAAAGAAACAGAAAGCTGAGGCAACATGTTTCTTCTGTGGCAAGCCTGGACACACTAAGAAGGAATGTATCAAGTATGCCGCTTGGCGTGTTAAGAAATGTACGTTTCTTACTTTGGTCTGTTCTGAAGTTAATTTAGTTTCAGTACCTAGAAATACATGTTGGTTAGATTCTGGTGCTACTACTCATATTTGTGTTTCTATGCAGGGTTGCCTGAGTTATCGAAAGGCAAGTGATGCAGAAAAATGCATCTATGTCGGAGACGGCCAGTCGGTAGAAGTAGAGGCAATATGGCACTTTAGATTATTATTGACAACTGGTTATTTTTTGGATTTAATAGATACTTTTATTGTACCGTCTTTTAGACGGAATTTAATTTCAGTTTCTATTTTGGACAAATCAGGTTATTGTTGTTCATTTGGAAACAATAAATTTACGTTATCTATTAATTCAAATATTGTTGGAACCGGTTTACTTAATGTTTATGATAATCTATATTTGTTGGAAACTATTTTGTCCTATAATGAAACCTTGCATGTGGAGTCACGAGGTACAAAGCGTAAATTGAATCAAGATAATTCGGCCTCATTGCGGCACAAACGCCTAGGTCACATCTCTAAATCAAGAGTTGAGCGACTTGTGTCCGATGGGATTTTGGAATCACTTGAGTTTTTGGATTTTGATATTTGTGTCGAGTGTATTAAAGGAAAACAGACCAAAACAAAGAAATTAGGTGCCAATAGAACTACAAACGTCTTAGAATTAATTCATACGGATATCTGTGGACCATTCCCTACGACATCTTGGAATGGTCAACAGTACTTTATAACATTCATAGACGATTATTTAAGATATGGCTACCTATTTCTTATACATGAGAAATCACAGCCATTGGACTTGTTCAAAACATTTAAAGCAGAAGTTGAGTTACAACTCACCAAAAGAATAAAGAGCGTCAGATCTGACCGTGGTGGTGAATACTATGGCAGATATGACGGATCATGTGAACAACGTCCAGGACCGTTTGCTAAATACCTAGAGGAATGTGAGATCGTCCCTCAATACACCATGCCAGGATCACCTAGCATGAATGGTGTAGCAGAAAGACGAAACCGAACTCTTAAGGATATGGTAAGAAGTATGATTAGCCATTCTACTTTACCAGAAAAAACACTGGAGTGAAGCAATCAAAACGGTAACTTATATCCTGAATCGGGTACCAACTAAAGCGGCTGCTAAAACGCCTTATGAGTTTTGGACGGGTCGAAAGTCCAGTCTAAAGCATTTTCATATTTGGAGATGTCCAGCTGAAGCGAGACCTTATAAGTCTCATGAAAGGAAATTGGACTCTAAAACAGTTAACAACTACTTTATTGGATATGCGGAGCGATCAAGGGGTTTTAAATTTTATGATCCTGCTATTGGATCAATTTTTGAGACGGGAACTGTAACATTTTTTGAGGATGTTGAATTTTGGGGGAGAAATCATGGTAGAAATATTGTCTTTAAGGAGGAAGAGAGATCTGCTGTTGCTTTTGACAATGTACAGGTTTCAATACCTATCATTGATCAAGAAGTAAATTTGGATTCTCAACCAATAGACAATATTGTTCAACCATTAAATCCAAATGATGAAATTATTCCTGAAGAACAAACTCAACAATCTCAAGATAATACGCCATTAAGGCGATCCACTAGAGAGAGGAGAAGTGCAATTCCGGACGATTATATCGTATATCTTTAAGAACATGAGGAAGAAAGTGGAATGATGGAAGATGATCCAATCAACTTCCATCAAGTTATGAAAAGTTTCAACTCTCAGAAATGGTTTGAAGCCATGAATGAAGAGTACAAATTAATGCAAGACAATAAAGTTTGGGAACTTGTCCCATTACCAGCTGGTGCGAAACCTATTGGTTGTAAATGGATATTTAAACCAAACGGGATTCAAATGGTAATGTGGAAAGGTATAAAGCACGTCTTGTAGCTAAAGGCTTTACTCAAAAGGAAGGAATTGACTTCAAAGAGACCTCTCCAGTTTCTACGAAGGACTCCTTCAGGATAATCAAGACACTAGTTGCACATTATGACCTTGAGTTACATCAGATGGATGTTAAGACAGCGTTTCTCAATGGCGATATTGACGAAATAATTTATATGGTATAACCAGAAAACTGTGTCGGAAGACTCAAAGAATATGGTTTGTAAATTAACTAAATCCATTTATGGGCTCAAGCAAGCTTCTCGTCAGTGGTACTTCAAGTTTCATCAAATCATTGTCTCATATGGTTTTGAGGCAAATCTTATGGATGAATGTGTGTATCACAAATTCAGTGGGAGTAAGTATATTTTCTTGGTTTTATATGTCGACATATTGCTAGCCACAAATGATATAAGGATATTGCACGACACCAAGATTTTTTTGTCAAAACATTTTGAGATGAAAGATCTTGGTGACGCCTCCTTTGTTTTAGGAATCCAGATACACCGAGATCGTTCTAGGGGTGTTCTAGGATTGTCACAAATGAACTATATCGATAAAATCCTCCAAAGATATGGTATGCAAAATAGCAAACCAGGTGATACCCTGTCGCTAAAGGAGACAAATTCAGTCTCAGTTAATACCCTAAAATTAATTTAGAAATTCAAGAAATGGATAAGATTCCTTACGCTTCGGCTGTAGGGAGTCTAATGTATGCTCAGGTATGTACGCGTCCGGATATTGCGTACATTGTTGGCATATTAGGCAGATAAGTAACCCCGGAATGGATCATTGGAAAGCAGCCAAGCGGGTTATGAGATATTTATAGAGAACAAAAGAGTACATGCTTACATATAGGAGATCAGATCAGTTAGATATCATTGTGTACTCTGACTCCGATTTTGCTGGATGCCAAGACAACAAAAGATCCACATCAGGCTATATTTATCTGTTGGCTGGTGGAGCAATTTCTTGGAGGTCTGCGAAACAGACACTCATAGTTTCATCCACCATGGCAGCAGAGTTTGTAGCATGTTATGAGGCATCCAATCATGGAATATGGCTGCGAAATTTTGTCACTGGGCTGCGTGTTCTGGATGGTATTGAAAGACCACTGAAAATATTTTGTGACAATAAATCAGCAGTTTTATATTCCAATAACAACAGGAGCTCCACAAAATCAAAACATATTGATATCAAGTTCCTAATTGTAAAAGAAAGAGTACAGAGTGGACAGATATCCATAGAGCACATTGGAACAAACTCCATGATAGCGGATCCGCTTACAAAGGGATTACCACCCAAGGTCTTTCATGAGCACACTGCTCATATGGGTGTTATCTTATTTGAGAATATTCAAATTTAGTGGGAGTTTGTATTATTTATTGTTTATTGCTCTATATTATGTTTAGATTTTATCTATACATTTGGATTATGTTCTGCAGAAAATAAAGTATTCAGTTTATTACACTCTGTTAAAATTATGCTAAAGAATTGATCTCAATAAAGTTAAGTAGGACCAGTTGAAAATAGGCATAAATAGATCATATTACATGTAATTTCCATGCTACGCATGTTCGTCGCAAAATTTCCTTCGCTTCCTTCCATTGAATTAACTTAAATTACAATAGAAGTGAACAAGATATATAAAGAGAACAAACGAGAGGATTTTTACTTCAATCTCTCTCTTTTACAATAGTTTCGTGGGATCTGTGGCGATGGGATCTATAGTAGTTCCTTTGGACGATCGGTACGTTGAAATCTTCTCTTTTAAAGATATCGGCCGACTATAGACGATCTTCTCTGGTTTTGATTTGTTCAAGGCTCTCTCGCGTAATTCGAACTTCTCAAGAACTCCAGAAAGAAGATGGTGACTTTCTCTGATCTTCACGAACTCAAGGCTCTGTGCGTAACTTGAATTCTCCAAGATTTCAGAAGATGATCAGCAAAGACTTCAAGGCTCTTTCGCGTACTTGAATTGCCAAAGGATCGATAGGAGACTTCAGATGCCAAAAAAGAAAAACCCCTAGGATTTCACCAGGAAGGTATTTATAGCCCCAGGTTAATGCAAGAGTTTCTATCTAAATAGAACTCGCATTCATCAAGGATTCCAATCAAATATCTTAGTTTTGATGGAATTCTGATTAGACTTGATTCGGGTATTTGGATAAGTCCAGAATCATAAGCTCAATCAATTTGAAATTTTGGTTATCTGCTTACGCGGAGCTTTAATCGCATCAAAACGCGACGCTAAATAACCAAAACGCGGAGCTAACGCGGAGCTATTGATCATCTCCGCGTTTTACTCAAACGCGAGGCTAATACAAGCCAAACTGCGGAATCAACGCGGAGCTATTAAACATCTCCGCGTTTTATTCAAACGCAGGGTTAATGTAACCAAACGCGGGGATATTGAATTAGCTCCGCGTTCTGTTGTGGAAAATCCTTTTAACTTAGAAATTTTCACTGCCAACAGAACCCCCTCCAAAGTTTTCAAAATGGCTTAGATTTCAGCAGATTTTGAAATACTTTGGATATCTAAACTGAAACGCGGAGTTAGAATACCAAGTCTATCTCGTGTTACGCTCACTTACGCGGAGCTAATCAGCTTCACTTCGTCTTCAGTGAAATGAGTAATTATGTCATTAATTACCCTGAGTTTTCACGCCGAATACCAAGCGACGGAAATTCTGTTTAAATAGAGCTCCCGGCTCATCTTCTTCTTCATCTCATCCGAAGAATTTCTGAGAACTCAAGTGACTCACGAATGATCTTCAACTGATCTTCGTTCAATTCTCCATAGATTTTCATCATTAGGATGTCTCTCCAGAGGAGTTTGGCTTTTCGCAAGTTGGCCGGCGTTAATGGCAGCAGCCGTGAAGGTAAACGCAACAGCGAACCAGTCTATGCAGCGTCTTCCGAAGGTAAAAACCTCATCTCTTGGTTTTCTAAGAACCATTCTGAGATATTTTGGCTTGGTTTATTCTGGACGATTGCTTTCTTGTTGGCGAGATCGCCGTTTTATTGTGTCGTCCCTGCGCTTGAAACGCGGGGCTTTACTAGTAGTTTCAATGAATCCGCGAGGCTATCCTTGATTAGCAGTCGCTATGAATTGCGAGGCTATCTTTGATTAGCAGTCGCGATGAATTGCGAGGCTATCTTTGATTAGTAGTCGCGATGAATTGCGAGGCTATCTTTGATTAGCAGTCGCGATGAATTGCGAGGCTATCTTTGATTAGCAGTCGCTTCATGTCCCGAGGCTATGAAAGAGAAGGAAACAACAGAGAGAAACTCTATCCTTCCTTTACGCGAAGTTATCGCGTCATCCTCTACGTTTAAAGCGCGAGGCTATTTCTTCAACTGTGCGCGGAGTTAGCTTAGCTCCGCGTTTTCACTCTTTTGGAAACTCTGTTCCTTTTGCAGTAAGTTCAATCCTTTCTGAAGAGGAGTGTATACGGGTCCATCGATCTTCATCAGCAAAAGTAACTCTAAGGAAGTCAGAAGCATATGCTTTACAACATAATTGCAGGTTTCAAGCTCTGGCTCCGAGAGATAAACTCCTGAAGGAGCTGTAAAATAGGGAGCTGCAGCACTTGCAGTTCAGAATTGTGCTTCAATGCAGCACTTCCCTTTCCTCTCGTGCTTCATTTCGGATGACAGATCCTAGTTGACATTTGCAGAGGAGATCTTTTGCATGTGAACCAGGGAGCTGAGCTTCAACACCCCGTAGAGAAGTCTGGAGTTCTTTTGCATGTGAACCAGGGAACTGAGTTTCAACACCCGGTAGAGAAATCTTACTGTTTGTTTATTGATGAGTTGATCATGTAAAAGCTTTTGGGAGAGCTATAACTCCCTCTTTGTAATCTCTTCTTTTATGAATAAAGAGCAAATTATTTTCCTCTCTATCTGTCGGCTTCAAGAATCTTACTTGCTCAACAAATAGATGGTTGATAATTCTGGTAAAATAATCTAAGACTCTTTTGCGTAACTTAGATCATTAATACCGATATGATCGGGTAAGGACCATCTAATTTCGGCAGAGGCGCCAAATTGCGCATGCCTAGTCCAAGTGCTCTCACGCGTAACTTGAACGGAGATGGGAATAATCCAAATCATATTGTTAGAGATAAAAACTTAACATGACAGGTCCACCGGATTTTTAGCAAACCCCCAGCTATTAACGGATTTGATTAGCCTTTACCAACTACCGTTTGAGTTGGGCTAGCCATGCAATTCCCCTCAACATGATGAGTTGTGGAGGAATTGATTTCCTCTTCCCTTTGCTTTTAATCAACATTGGGTAGTTAACTTCATACTTTTACCCCCAGTATGATAGGGTTAGCGAGGAACTTGATCTCCTCTTCCCTCTGCTTTAACAGCATTGGGCGATTGATTTCATACTTTTACCCCCAGTATGATAGGATTAGCGAGGAACTTGATCTCCTCTTCCCTCTGCTTTAACAGCATTGGGCAAAAAATTTTATTTATAGCACCCAATTAGCCATTCCGATGGCTATTGAGAATAGCAGAAGCATGATGTTTATCATCGTCAATATTTTCGGCACCCCCAGCCAAATCCGGCTGCTAGCCAATGAAGATGACTTTGTCACGGCTGTGATTCGGAGCGTATCCAAGGGGCTAACTTGCAAGTGCGGGCTGCCCATGCTGGGTGTCGATATTGACTTCCCTACTGGTACATGGATCACTCTGGCAGGGATTGCTCTGACAGGGAACTTATTGGTTCCAATTAAAGTTGTCATATTTGCAGAAACCTTCTTCTGTTCCTCCTTAAGTGTGAGAATCCAGGCTTCTATCAATGCCTGAATTCGATTCTTAAGAGGATAGCAATCCTTAGTTGGGTGCCCGACGTTCCGATGGTACAGGCAATAGTTAGGGTCGTTGGTTTTACCAACGTCTTCCGATTTTTCATTTTCCGGAAGTTTTAGCAAGCCCTTTCTGAGGAGGAGATGGAATAGAGTACTGTTGGCAGTGAAAATTTCTAAGTTAAAAGGATTTTCCACAACAGAACGCTGAGCTAATTCAATAGCCCCGCGTTTTGGTTACATTAACCCTGCGTTTGAATAAAACGTGGAGATGTTTAATAGCTCCGCGTTGATTCCGCAGTTTGGCTTGTATTAGCCTCGCGTTTGAGTAAAACGCGGAGATGATCAATAGCTCCACGTTTTGGTTATTTAGCGTCGCGTTTTGATGCGATTAAAACTCCGCGTAAGCAGATAACCAGAATCTCAAATTGATTGAGATTATGATTTTGGGCTTATCTAAATACCCGAATCAAGTCTAATCAGAATTCCATCAAAACTAAGATATTTAATTGGAATCCTTGATGAATGCGAGTTCTATTTAGATAGAAACTCTTGCATTAACCTGGGGCTATAAATACCTTCCTGGTGAAACCCTAGTGGTTGGTCTTCTTTTTTAGGGGCATCGGAAGTCTTCTATCGATCCTTTGGCAATTCAAGTACGCGAGAGAGCCTTGAAGCCTTTGCTGATCATCTTCTGAAATCTTGGAGAATTCAAGTTACGTACAGAGCCTTGAGTTCGTGAAGATCAGAGAAAATCACCATCTTCTTTCTGGAGTTCTTGAGAAGTTCGAGTTATGCGAGAGAGCCTTGAACAAATCAAAACAAGAGAAGATCGTTTACTATCGGCCGATATCTTTAAAAGAGAAGATTTCAACGTACCGATCGTCCAAAAAAACTACTATAGATCCCATCGCCACAGATCCCACGAAACTATTGTAAAAGAGAGAGATTGAAGTATAAAATCCTCTCGTTTGTTCTCTTTATATATCTTGTTCACTTCTATTGTAATCTAAGATGTGTTCAATGGAAGGAAGCGAAGAAACTTTTGCGACGAACAAACTGGTGACCGCAGTGGGAGCCGTCTCTTTCACTGATAAAGAGATTGTGGCGCAATCGGACGTTGACTTGATCGGATCCGAAGTAGACACGCTGGTCGTTGAAATCGACCAACAGAAGTACGAGGAATTCCTCTCCTCCGGATCAGGTGACTTGGATGAGACGCGACACTATCGTCGCATGTACTCCAATGCCCGAGTGACGGGTAGAAAGGTATCTACCGAGAGACGGGGATCCTTGGAGACTGCGGCTATAGAGCCGGAGTTCACACAAGAAATCCTAGCCGAGGATGAGCTTCCGATTGCCGAAGAAGACTTGGGAACTGGACTGACCAGGACCCAACTCCGGAACATGAACCGGAGAGCGAGGCGTAGAGCCCTCAAAGCCCGCCTTGGACGCGGAGCTAACTCTAGAGGACGCGAGGCTATGGTCCCTCGCAAATTGGCTCGTGCTACCCGCGAGACCAATCTCTACCGCGTTAAACGCGAAGATACAACTTGCCTTAAAAGCAAGGAAAAGCCAGCGTGTGATTTTCCACGCGAGGCTGGTAATACTGGCGAGTTACGCAAGATTCCTGACACTCGCGAGTTACGCGAGTATAAAAATTATTCAAAACCAGCGTGTGATTCTCCACGTGAGGCTATTACTGTGCCTAGCGAGAGACGCGAAGCCAGTAAGGGTTGCGCTAGTCGCAGAATACCCAACACTCGCGAGTTACGCGAGTATAAAAATTATTCAAAGCCAGCGTGTGATTCTCCATGCGAGGCTATTACTGTGCCTAGCGAGAGACGCGAAGCCAGTGAGGGTTGCGCTAGTCGCAGAATACCCAACACTCGCGAGTTACGCGAGTATAAAAATTATTCAAAGCCAGCGTGTGATTCTCCACGCGAGGCTATTACTGTGCCTAGCGAGAGACGCGAAGCCAGTAAGGGTTGCGCTAGTCGCAGAATACCCAACACTCGCGAGTTACGCGAGTATAAAAATTATTCAAAGCCAGCGTGTGATTCTCCACGCGAGGCTATTACTGTGCCTAGCGAGAGACGCGAAGCCAGTGATACTTGCAATAAACGCAAGACTTCTGACACCAACAAGGAACGTGAGGATGATTGGCAGATAGTTGTCAGTCGTAAAAACCGCGCTAAGCGCGAAGCTATGATCTACGTTAATCGCAAAGATAAGCCAGCGCGCAAGAACTTCCCTTCACGTGGGGCTATTATTCCAGAAGCTAAACTTCCAAGGACACACCAAGCCAGCGAGAAACGCGAGGCTAGTGTGGATAAGCACGGAGCTATTCTTCAGGCCCGCAATGTGAAACGCGAGGCTATTCCTAAGCCACGCGAGGATCGGTCCAACCCCAGAGTCAGGGTTGATCAATCAAAGAAGCTTCAGTGGATTCCTAAACATTCTCAAGAGTTGAATGGACCTCTTGATTCCATGGCTAGAGGCACTGACCTCAGGGAACATCTCTCTAAGAAGAGAGGCATAGACCAACTTCAAGTTGAACATAGTTGCCATTGCCAGCAACTTGTGACAGCAGTATCAGTCGTGATGGATAACTGTGGCTGCAGCAAGAACAGGATATCTATGTTCGACCGATTAAACGAGTCAAACCAGAATCCTGCTAAGAAGACAAGAACCACTCCCCTGAAACAAGGGAGAGCTGTAACTTCCAACATGGTAGGAAAAGGGAAGAAAATTGCAGAGACGGATGATGATTCAGAATCGAGCGATGATGAACCTCATCGTATTACTCGACTAAGATCAGGAGCCGTCCCGCCCCGAAACTATAAGAAGCTCGCAGGGGGTTCTTACGACGAGGACAACGATAATTCCGCTATAGCCTCGCCCCCATCCTCTATATCGTCTCGACTACAGAAGTCAGCATCGCATATGACAGATAAGTCTGACGATATCAATCAGAGATTTGAAGCTCAAGAAAAGATGATTCGAGAGCAGCAAAAGATGATTGAAGGACTCAAAGTCATGCTATCGAGGTTTGTTGAAGATAACGCCAAAAAAGGGAAAGAAACTCTGAATGAAGAAGAACAGGAAGAGAAAGCCCACTCGATGCATGAGGAAGAGGATAGATTTTCTTTCCATGATCCGCATGGCGAAAAGATAGAAAATCTGCAGAGTCAACTCGAAGCTTTAATGCGTAAAAAAGAGTTGAAAGAAACTGGGGTCTCTAGACCGTATCCTCCTGAATAGGATATGATACCTTACCCACCAAAGTATAAGCCGCTCAAGTTAGAGCCGTACGACGGGAAGGGATCGCCCAGTCAGCATATATATTACTTTTTGTCCCAAGCAGGACACTTAATGGGTAATGATCCCATCATGACCAAAGTATTTGCAAGTACTTTGCGAGGGCCTGCCTTCACTTGGTTCATGCAGTTGCCCCCAGGTACTATTAATACCTGGTTAGATGTTGAGAAATTATTTCTCTCACGTTTCTTCGAGGATGACACCGAGATTACGGTTCATTCCCTCCTTGCAACTAGGCAAGGAGAACAAGAAACGGTTAAAGATTTCATAGAAAGGTTCCGGGAGAAGTCCGTACATTGTAAACACGGAATGATCCAGGAAACTCTAGTCGAGACATGTCGACACAACCTTAAGACCAATGTGCTCCTCAAAATGGGGGCCGTAGAGTCTAAGACGTGGAGGGACCTGCTCAAACAAGGAGAGCAAGTTGAAGACTTGATTCTCCGAGTCGAGGAATCCCGCGGATCAAGAAACGCTGGGGGTAGTAAGCCATATACCCAAAACAACAGCAATAAGAATAAAGGGAAAGCAGTCATGTCGTCAGAAGCTGCTCCTCAGAAAACCGGTCCTCCGCCAGAGCCAAAGCCTCAAGGACAGCGAGGATCAAGGCAAATCAGACCGCAACAAGAAAGGAATTACACTTTCAAGGCGGAACAGACACATATCCTCTTTCACATGCTCCAGAAGAAAGGAATGCTAAAACTTCCGGAGAATAAGAAGCCAGAAGATGCGGGTAAGACTAAAGACCCCAATTACTGTCTTTATCACCGGAATTTTGGGCACCCTACCAGGGATTGTTTTCCCCTTAAGAACAGAATCCAAGCACTAATAGAGGCTGGAGTTCTGACGCTTAAGGAAGAGCAGAAGAAAGTCACTGCCAATATGGCAACCATAATGGTCGGAACCCACGAGTTTCCCGCAGGAGTGACCCCAATCCCTAAGGGTAAGATGGTCACGAAGAATCTTGATCCGCACAATAAAGCCCAAGAGGGACTTGTCCCCGTAACAACCCAAAAGGGAGAAGTTATGTGGGTTCACCCCGACTTGCTGGAAGATGAACAATGGACTACTTCAAGAAGTCAAGGGAAGAAGCGGACTGTTAATGCCATTTCTGCAGATATAAAGGAAGAATATATAGTTTCGGGAACCTTCACAGATTCTGAAGAAGAACCCAAAACTATGGCCACTCATCAAGATGGGGCAGGCCCTTCCGGTACTCGATCTGGAAAGACATATTTTAAGGACTACACTAGAGTGGATCCAAAAGATATCTATGCAGAACTCGCAAAGCCTGCAAAGCAGAAAGGACTTCGTTTCCAGAAGAATCCTACCAGAGATGAAGGAGCCAAAGAAACTCCCTTCGAATTTGACATAATTGCGCAGTTGGCTAACATCCCAGCGCGAGTAACGCTTTACGAATTGTTGAGATTATCAAAATCAACACGTGAAGCTCTAAGAGAGGCCTTGGCAGACTCTGAGTCGTTCCTAGCTCAGATTGTCGAGCCGACCATCGAAGAGCGGGACTCTTGCCCCCACTGTCATCAAGTGAGGAGGCAAGTCCACAAATCATCTTCTCTCCAGAAAACATGCAGGTGAGGAATATAAAGCATAATAGGTCTTTATATTTCACTGGATATGTCGGGTCCACAAAAGTGGACGGAATTCAGATTGATCCAGGTTCTGCACTCAGCGTCGTGCCCAGTAGATTGATGCAGCTGTTGGGGATTTTCCTTCATCGCTTGACACCTACACACACTACCATCTATGGATTCAACGCTAATAATAGCCATCCTCTTGGTAAGATCCGATTGCGGTGTCAAATTGGAGACTTGAAAACGGAGGTTACATGCTATGTAATTGACGCTGATACCTCCTACAATATTTTATTGGGGCGACCTTGGATCCACTCTCATATGATAGTTCCGTCGACTCTTCACCAATGCATGAAATATTGCGATGAGGAAGGAGAGGTCCGGACACTAATTGCTGACAAGCAGCCATTTAAAGGGTTGGAAAATTACTTCACAGATGCTGCACTCTACAAGCCAGTACATGAAGCCTCCAATGACAGTCTTAGCAAGTCTCCAAAGCCCGACGACAGTGGCAATGAAGGCCGACACTGAGTACGAGCTCCTTTGAGAAGATGATGGGGGTGATTACGAAATCAACCCTCACCTAGATCTTAGCTTAGGTCTTGATAATATAGTTGATGTAACAGAAAGTGAATGGGTTGTTAATGAAAACGTAAAGTTAGTCTACGAGCATGCTGTAGCTACTGAGTCTGAGCCCTCTTGTACCTCCACCGAAGCGGATGGCCTGACCGAACTTGAAGTTCTGGCGGCATACCATTTGCCCCTCAGGTCTTCCCTCCTCTCTCAATTAAAAATAACCGAGGATCAAGGGCACTTCTTTGAAGTGCCTCCCCGACAGAAGTCCCAAAGGCCGATCATGTTCGGCAAAGTGGCCACGTCGCCTCGACGGAGACAAAGTAGTGAAAGTGATGAACAAACATCACCTCAATTTCACTTATATGAGCAAAGGTCCCGACAGATGATGGAGAAAATGTGATATAATTTTACCCAGAAGCCGGGATTAAACTTTGGAAAAGGGCGGCGGAATCTCATACCCTCGTTTAGACCGAGAGGAAAGAGCCCTGATTATTATCAGAAGACCCGCAAGGGGTGGGGTTATGTATCTACTCCACCTTCGTCACCATTAAATGATGAAGAGAGTCCTTCGGCCAAAGAAGAAACATTTTCACCAGATCATGATTCAGATATAAGCACCGGTGCTTGGTTTCAATCTTTGACAATCAATATGGTTTCAGCCGCGCCAGAAAGCGACGAGGAACCAATTGACGTTCAAGATGATGCTTGGGCTAGGCATATGGATACTCTCTGGGATGTCCGCTTTGAACAGCGTGACCCGCCCACAGAAGACAAATTAATACAGGTTAACATGGGAACGGAAGAAAATTCGAAACCCATTTTCATAAGCGGCACACTAACTCCTTTAGAAAAAGAGGAACTTATATCCCTTATCATAGAGTATATAGATGTGTTCGCATGGAGTTATGAAGATATGCCTGGGCTTGACCCTCAAATTGCCACACACCGGTTAAATATAAAAGAAGATGTCAAACCTGTTAAACAACAACAGAGGCGCTTTCGACCAGAATTGATGGAGGCAATAGTTGCTGAGGTCAACAAGCTTATACAATCCGGGTTCATCCGTGAAGAACAACACCCGGACTGGGTGGCAAACATAGTGCCAGTTCGCAAAAAGAATGGCAAAATCCGGATATGCATTGACTTTCGAGATCTGAACGCTGCTTGTCCCAAGGATGAATTTGCACTCCCCATCACCGACGTGATGATCGATAATACTTGCGGTTATGAGAGGATGTCCTTTATGGATGGCTTCTCAGGTTATAACCAAATCAAAATGCACCCGGATGATGAAAAGCATACAGCTTTCAGAACGCCACAGGGGGTATACTGTTATACGGTGATGCCATTTGGATTAAAGAATGCAGGTGCCACCTACGAACGCGCAATGAGCGCCATATTCAAAGAACACCTACGCAGAACAGTGGAGTGCTATGTGGATGATTTAGCAGTTAAAAGTAAAGACAAAGAAGATCATCTTCACGATTTAAGAGTGGTCTTCGATCTTAGGCGGAAACATCACTTGAAGATGAATCCTACCAAGTCGTTCATGGGGGTATCCAGCGGGAAGTTTCTAGGGTTCGTAATAACTTCAAAAGGAATTTTCCTCGACCCGGAAAAGGTAAAAGCGATTAGCGAAATGCCGCCTCCCCGCAATCTTAAAGAGTTGAGGGGGTTACAAGGAAAGCTCGCCTATATTCGACGCTTCATTTCCAACCTATCTGGACGATGCCAGCCATTCTCAAAACTTATGAAAAAGGGAGTGTCTGTTATATGGGATGAGGCATGTCAGCAGGCATTTGACGACCTCAAGGAGTACCTTACTAAGCCCCCTGTACTAATGGCACCAGCCCCTGGGCAGCCCTTCCTTATATATGTAAGGGCCATGGATAATGCTTTAGGAGCATTACTTGCTCAATATAATGAGCACGGCCATGAACATGCCCTCTACTATTTAAGTAGAACAATGATTGGGGCCGAACAGCGATATACCCCAATTGAAAAGGAATATTTAGCCCTAGTGTTTGCTGTTCAGAAAATGCGACACTACCTTTCAGGGCAAACAATTCATGTTATATCACGGGTTAACCCTTTGAAGATTCTAATGACCAAACCGGGATCCTTAAATGGCCGATTGGCAAAATGGGCGCTCTTACTATCGCCCTATGACATACATTTTGTCCCTCAAAAGACCATGAAGGGACAGGCAATCGCTGATTTCCTTGCAGACCATCCAATTTGGTCTCAATTAAAGCAGACATCAGAAGTCAACACAGTTACGAAAGAGCAACCTTGGCAAATGTTCTTTGATGGTGCCGCGAGACGACCTGCTGCTGGAGTGGGGATTGTGCTAATATCTCCACATAAACATATATTGCCTAACGATTACTCATTAACAGAACCGTGCACTAATAATGTAGCAGAGTACAACGAGCTTATTATCGGCTTAAAATAGCTCTGCAACTGGGGGTGAACCATCTAGAGGCATATGGAGATTCTAAGCTCATTGTCAATCAGATGACAGGTGAGTATGAAGTCAGACATGAAGCCCTCATCCCCTATCATCAGCTAGCTATTGAGCTAGCAGGATATTTTGAACAATTCTACATATATCACGTATCTCAAAACGAGAACGTTTATGCAGATGCTCTTGCCGCATTAGCCGCAACGCTGGCAATCCCGCCAGGTGAAGCTAAAAGTATCACCATTGGTAGTAGAGAACTCCTCCACCCAGACGCGGTATCTCAAGCCGAAGAGGTATGCCAGATTGGCTTAAAGTTAGAACCCCGTGATTGGCGATTTCCGTTTGTGGATTATGCCTTGCATAGGATATTACCAGAAGATCCTAAGGAAGCCACCTCAATAAAGAGGAAGGCCCAAAGATTTCATTACAACCAGAAACTTCAGACCTTGTATAGAAAGTCAAGAGGTGGTCTATTGCTACGTTGCATATCGAAAGCAGAAGCAGAACAAGTGCTGAAAGAAACACACGATGGAGTATGTGGAGCTCATCAGCCCGGTCCCAAACTTGGAGACCGTATAAGAAGGCTAGGGTACTACTGGCCGAGCATAGTTACGGAAGCAATGGCATACGCCAAACGATGTCATGCATGCCAAATACATGCCAATTTCATTCATCAACCCCAAGAATACTTGCACAATACTGATGCAAGTTGGCCATTTGAAGCATGGGGAATGGACATTGTGGGGCCCATAACTCCCCCGTCATCCAGAGGACATCGGTTTATTCTTGCAATAACCGATTATTTTTCAAAATGGGCCGAAGCCGTGCCCATGAAAGAGGTGAAGACGACAGATGTGATCAAGTTCGTCAAGCATCATGTCATTTACCGCTTTGGTATCCCCTGACGGATTATTCATGATAATGGTCCGCAATTCATTAGTCAGGGGTTCTCCAGATTCTGCAATAAGTTCAGAATCAAAGATATTGCTTCAACGCCATATAACCCCGCGGCTAATGGGTTAGCTGAAGCTTTCAACAAGACGATTATTAAACTCCTTCGGAAGTTCGTCTCTTCTAATAAACGAGATTGGGATGAAAAGCTAGGAGAATGCCTGTGGGCTTATCGCACCACCGTTCGCACCCCGACTAAAGCTACCCCGTTCTCTTTGGTTTACGGAAGTGAGGCTGTTTTGCCTCTTGAAATCCAGATACCATCTTTCAGAGTGGCTTTAGCCACAAAGATGACGACAGAAGAGCGCCATCAGCAAAGATTGCAAGAACTAGAGGCGTTAGATGAAAAACGTCTCAGGGCTCAACAATAAATTGAGTTGTATCAAGCCCGAATATCTCAAATGTTCAATAAGAACGTCAAACCAAGGACCTTTAAGCAAGGAGACTTGGTTCTGGCTGTTAAGAGGCCAATGGTGCTAACCCACAAGACTAAGGGTAAATTTGAACCCAAGTGGGAAGGACCGTTTGTTGTGGAGACAGTATACTCCAGTGGAGCCTATCGCTTAATGAATCAAGACGGCGACAGGATGATGATGCCGATCAATGGCAAATTTCTAAAGAAATACTATTCTTAGTACCCCTGGAGATACGCGTCTTCTCTTTTTCTTAGGCATGCGCATTGTGCGCCTCTGACCTAAACCTGGTGCGTTTGGTTCTCAAGTTTGAACCACCATCAGTCTTTTCTTAGGCATGCGCATTGTGCGCCTCTGACCTAAACCTGGTGTGTTTGGAGTGCCCAGTTCAAGTTACGCGAGAGAGCCTTGAACCGCCTCCAGTTTGGTTCTCAAGTTTGAACCACCTCCAGTCTTTTCTTAGGCATGCGCATTGTGCGCCTCTGACCTAAACCTGGTGAATTTGGTTCTCAAGTTTGAACCACCTCCAGTCTTCTCTTAGGCATGCGCAGTTTAGCGCCTCTGACATAAACCTGGTGTGTTTGGAGTACCCAGTTCAAGTTACGCGAGAGAGCCTTGAACCGCCTCCAGTTTGGTTCTCAGGTTTGAACCACCATCAGTCTTTTCTTGGGCATGCGTAGTTTGACGCCTCTGACCCAAACCTGGTGTGCTTAGTTCTCAAGTTTGAACAGCCCCCAATCTTCTTTTAGGCATGTGTAATTAAGCGTCTCTGACCTAAAAAGTATGAATTGCCCAACGCCGACTAGGCAATGGGAAGAGAACAAGTTTCTCGCCAACCCATCATGCTGGGGTAAAAGTATGAATTGCCCAACGCCGACTAGGCAATGGAAAGAGAACTAATTTCTCGCCAACCCATCATGCTGGGGTAAAAGTATGAATTGCCCAATGTTCGTCGCAAAAGTTCCTTCGCTTCCTCCCATTGAATTAATTTAAATTACAATGAAAGTGAACAAGATATAAAAAAGAACAAACGAGAGGATTTTATAGTTCAATCTCTCTCTTTTACAATAGTTGTGGGATCTGTGGCGATGGGATCTGTCAAGCAGTTCCTTTGGACGATCGGTACGTTGAAATCTTCTCTTTTAAAGATATCGGCCGAATATAGACGATCTTCTCTGGTTTTGATTTGTTCAAGGCTCTCTCGCGTAACTCGAACTTCTCAAGAACTCCAGAAAGAAGATGGTAATTTTCTCTGATCTTCACGAACTCAAGGCTCTGTGCGTAACTTGAATTCTCTAAGATTTCAGAAGATGATCAGCAAAGGCTTCAAGGCTCTCTCGCGTACTTGAATTGCCAAAGGGTCGATAGGAGGCTTCCGATGCCAAAAAGAAGAAGAAGAACCCTGATCTCTGGTTTTGATTAGTTCAAGGCTCTCGCGCGTACTTGAATTTTACCAAAACTTCCAAAAGATCCTCCTTTAGGGTTTCACCAAGAAGGTATTTATAGCCCCAGGTTAATGCAAGAGTTTCTATCTAAATAGAACTCGCATTCATCAAGGATTCCAATCAAATATCTTAGTTTTGATGGAATCCTGATTAGACTTGATTCGGGTATTTGGATAAGCCCAAAATCATAATCTCAATCAATATGAGATTCTGGTTATCTGTTTACGCGGAGCTTTAATCGCATCAAAACGCGACGCTAAATAACCAAAACGCGGAGCTAACGCGGAGCTATTGATCATCTCCGCGTTTTACTCAAACGCGAGGCTAATACAAGCCAGACTGCGGAATCAACGCGGAGCTATTAAACATCTCCGTGTTTTATTCAAACGCAGGGTTAATATAACCAAACGCGGGGCTATTGAATTAGCTCCGCGTTCTGTTGTGGAAAATCCTTTTAACTTAGAAATTTTCACTGCCAACAGAACCCCCTCCAAAGTTTTCAAAATGGCTTAGACTTCAGCAGATTTTGAAATACTTTGGATCTTCAAACTGAAAATGCGGAGTTAGAATACCAAGTCTATCTCGCGTTACGCTCACTTACGCGGAGCTAATCAGCTTCACTTCGTCTTCAGTGAAATGAGTAATTATGTCATTAATTACCCCGAGTTTCCACGCCGAATACCAAGCGACGGAATTTCTGTTTAAATAGAGCTCCCGGCTCGTCTTCTTCTTCATCTCATCTGAAGAATTTCTGAGAACTCGAGTGACTCACGAATGATCTTCAACTGATCTTCGTTCAATTCTTCATAGGATGTCTCTCCAGAGGAGTCTGGCTTTTTGCAAGTTGGCCGGCGTTAATGGCAGCAGCCGTGAAGGTAAACGCAACAGCGAACCAGTCTATGCAGCGTCTTCCGAAGGTAAAAACCTCATCTCTTGGTTTTCTAAGAACCATTTTGAGATATTTTGGCTTGGTTTATTCTGGACGATTGCTTTGTCTTGTTGGCGAGATCGCCGTTCTATTGTGTCGTCCCTGCGCTTGAAACGCGGGGTTTTACTAGTAGTCTCAATGAATCCGCGAGGCTATCCTTGATTAGCAGTCGCTATGAATTGTGAGGCTATCTTTGATTAGCAGTCGCTATGAATTGCGAGACTATCTTTGATTAGCAGTAGCGATGAATTGCGAGGCTATCTTTGATTAGCAGTCGCGATGAATTGCGAGGCTATATTTGATTAGCAGTCGCGATGAATTGCGAGGCTATCTTTGATTAGCAGTCGCTATGAATTCGAAAGAGAAGGAAAGAGCAGAAAGAAATCTTGTCCCCCTTTACGCGAAGTTATCGCATCATCCTCTGCGTTTAAAGCGCGAGGCTATTTCTTCAACTGTGCGCGGAGTTAGCTTAGCTCCGCGTTTTCACTCTTTTGGAAACTCTGTTCCTTTTGCAGTAAGTCCAATCCTTTCTGAAGAGGAATGTATGTGGGTCCATCGATCTTCATCAGCAGAAGTGACTCTAAGGAAGTCAGAAGCATATTCTTTACAACATAGTTGCAGGTTTCAAGCTCTGGCTCCGAGAGATAAACTCCAGAAGGGGCTGTAAATAAGGAGCTGCAGCACTTGCAGTGCAGAATTGCGCTTCAGTGCAGCACTTTCCTTTCCTCTCGTACTTCATTTCAGATGACAGATCCGAATTGACATTTGCAGAGGAGATCTTTTGCATGTGAACCAGGGAACTGAGCTTCAACACCCCGTAGAGAAATCTTGAACTCTTTTGCATGTGAACCAGGGAACTGAGCTTCAACACCCTGTAGAGAAATCTTACTGTTTTTGCTTATTTGATGAGTTTGATCATGTAAAAGCTTTTGGGAGAGCTATAACTCCTTCTTTGTAATTGTTGCTTCATGAATAAAGATAAATTATTTTCCTCTCTATCTGTTAGCTTCAAGAATTTTGCTTGCTCAACAAATAGATGGTCAATAATTTTGGTAAAATAGTCTAAGGCACTTCTGCGTAACTTAGACTGATAACACCCAGATGATCAGATAATGATCACTTTAACTTAGATGGAAGCGCTCAATTGCACTCATCAAAAATCCAAGTCTTTCAATGAAAACGCGAAGCTAAGGCACAGGCTATCCTCGCGTTTTGTATAGTTGCGCGGAGTTAATCAACTTCGCTTTTTCTTAGTCGCGCGAGGCTAATAGCTTCGCGTTTTAGAGAGTAACTGACCAGTCACTTTTTCCGAAATTCGCGCCGAATTCCAAGAGGCGGTTCCTTCCATTTAAAAGAAATCTCTATTTCTTATCCTTCTCACTCTATTTGAGAATTTTTCAGAAACTTAGATATTCAGGCGATCAGAGTTCAGACGACCCAATCTTCTTCCGACCGAGTTTCTCCAAATTTTCAGTCGATTTTTCTCAGCAATGGCTCCCAAAACTCGTGTTACTTCTCGAGCGGCTCCATCTTCGGCGACTGGCGCAAGCAGTGGTGGCGGCGGCCAAGGCAGCGACGCGCCAGCCCACATTTCGCCTATCGGGGGTAAGAATCTTTCCATCGAGACTCTTTAGAACATTTTTAGAGTGATTTGGCATAAATCTAACTGATCAATCAACTCCTTTACCGGTGAGATCGCCGTACTCCTGCCGTGAGGCTTGGAGAAGAAGAAAAGTCTCTGACTGCCTTCTTACGCGAAGTTATCGCGTCATCCTTGCGTTTAAAGCGCGAGGCTATTTTAAGTAGCAGTCGCACTGAAAACGCGAGGCTATTTTAAGTAGCAGCCGCGCTGAAAATGCGAGGCTATTTTGAGTAGCAGTCGCGCTGAAAACGCGAGACTCTTTTAAGTAGCAGTCGCGCTGAAAACGCGAGGCTATTTTGAGTAGCAGTCGCGCTGAAAACGCGAGGCTCTTTTAAGTTGCAGTCGCGCTGAAAACGCGAGGCTATTTTGAGTAGCAGTCGCGCTGAAAACGCGAGGCTATTTTGTGTAGCAGTCGCGCTGAAAACGCGAGGCTATTTTGTGTAGCAGTCGCGCTGAAAATGCGAGGCTATTTTAAGTTCTGCGCGGTCTAATTTTTAGCTTCGCGCAGCGCTATTCTTAGCTTCGCGCGTTCTAATTTTTAGCTTCGCGCGTCCATACTTAGAGAATTTTTTCTGTCTTATAGAAACTTCTCTCACTCTGCTTTCTTTTTGCAGTAGGGTATTCGATGGAATCTCTTCCCCACAAGAACTACTTCGGCTTTGCTGGGGGTTCTGATCCCTCCGGCCAATTCCGTTTCACTACCATCCTGCCCTCATACAAACCAGACCCGAAGGAACGCAAGGAGAAGCTGATCAAGTACCACCCTACTACTGCGCGAGAAATCATAACTGACGCAGCTTTTGAAGATGTGAACAGAAAGGCGATGGAGAAACCCGTCTTCCTCTTTGGAGACCAGATGGACCACTCAGATAAGATCCTTTCTGAAGAGGAGCATGTTTGGTTATATAACTCAGGCGAAATGCTGATGTTTCTGCCTAGAATGGATCGTAGCTATTCTCTGGTCTATCTTCAGAGGCTAGCGATGCCTCGAGAATTAAAGTGGGGACTGACTCAGGAGCAAGATGGCGTCCCAACAGGCAAATTTGGTGCAAAAGGGGTTTATCAAGATGGTTCCCCAAGATGCATTACTGGCTTGCTTCCAGGCCGATTTGGCAAGGAGCTTCCAGTGGGAGAAGTCCCATCTCGTGCCCGAACTTTCTTAAGTGAGTTCTTGGCGAAGGATGGTCAGTACCCGGCTAGCGACTTCAGGATGCCTGGCTGGGTTCATTCTTCTAACAATATGTGGTGGGCACGCCTTGTTCAGTACATGCTGGATTCCCACGAGCCCATTTTAAAGGATATTGGCTTGTATAAAGCCATCAGGAATGTCCAATTCGGATTTTCCCAGAGTGCTTATCACTTTTACTGCCTCTTGGAGATGTATAACCCTGAAACCTGTACTTTCTTTACACCAGTGGGTGAGCTAGGGTTCGCTCTCCACGAGATGTTTGAGGTTTCTGGGCTCTCGATGGGCGAAGTCCCTTACGAGGAGTATATCCCCACCACCGATGAGTTGAACATGCTATTGGCGAGGGACGAGCGCATCCATGCCACATACTGGGAGATGATGTGCCATTATCATATTTGCGCTGACCTGACAGGTGCACGTAATCATGGTATTGGCCACAAGAATTGGGCCGAATACCTTTTTGCCAACCTGAATTCTAAGGATAGCTCGGCCACTATCCATGGTCATCCACCCATTTATGGCTCAGAGATTGATCACCGTATTGCTAAGGGCCGCCATCTATTATATTATACCACTGAATCCAATGAGAATGGATACGGTCCTGGTACTTCATTTAAGAGCTATCACTATCAAGCCCAGTTTCCAATCTCCAACAGAGGTCTCATTGCCGGGTTTCTGATGCTGTGGCTCAAAAGATGCGTCGTGCCGTCATTGCCCAAGGAAGCGATTGCAATGATCGTGGTATATCCAGCGGTTCTTCTTGCATACGGCCGACCCCTTGGACTCCTTCCCGCTATGGTATGCAATTTGCAGTATGGACTGAGGGTATTCTGTCGTGATTTCCTCCCCACTATTAAGGTCAAGGGGAAAGGAAAGGGCAAGTCGAAAGAGACTGCCCAACCGAAAACTCCAAACCCTAGGGTGGAGATGCCCTACACCTATTTGATGGCGTGGCTTGTCTTGCACTGTCCCTCTTTAATGAGTGCGCCAGAGCGTCGTTCGGGCGAAAAGTGCTTCCTTGTAGAACTATATGAACGTTCTTCATGGAGGCAGAATTATATGTCCCAGATTCGGAAGACTCTTCGTAGCTTTCAGAATTACGAGATCTTCCGGTGTTTTCCTGACTTTCCCGGTGGAGGATATGGGACGAGGCTAAAGGATGCCATGGGAGCAGATAAGTTCACTACTTTATCTGCAGGAGCGTTCTGGTGGCTTCTCAACATCCGTCCCGGACACTTGGTGTATCGTCAAGATCTCAGGTATCAGATGGAGCCATATACTCCGAGTCGCTTTGCTCGCCAGTTTGGATATTCTCAACTTTATGTGGGTAATCCAAATAAAGATCTCGCTTATGAGGGGAATTTATACGAAGGTGCTCGTGGCTGGTTCCATTTTGCAGCGGGCGGGACCGAAGCTGAATTCTCCTTGCCCCAGAAGGTGCCAGAATTGGCCATGACCCTCAGCTCCTGCAATTGGTTCAACATTGCGAATGCTGACGTGCCCGGCTTCTCTCTTAATCGCAGTTGTTGCAAAGAGATTGAAGCCCTCTATATTAGCCGCCAGGGTGCTTCTAGGGTAAGGATAAAAGGAATGGAAGAATTCCTTGGCGCTGCGGCTGAGCCTTCGGACATCAGCGAATCAGACGATGATGCCGTTGATGATGATGATGATGATGCTGGTGCTGGTGGAGTTCCTCAGCCTATTGTCAGTCGTTCCCTGAGTCCAACTCTCAAACGCCGCGACACTTTAAAGAAAAGGCCGGGTAAGAAGCAAAAACTGACACAAGAAACCTTGATAGCCCCCCAAGAAGTGGCTATCAAACTTGCTTCCGACTTGTTGGCTTTAGCTGTACCCCCAGCGTTGGAAAGGGAGGATGAACCTGCCAAAGCTCCAAGTGTTGCTGAGATTTCAGCTCCTTCGGCCGTAGAGCCTGTGGCAGAACCTGGGACGCAACTAACGGGTAGCGAGACGGGTACACTGCTGGAAACGACAATGGCTCCCCCTTCAAGTCCGACAACTGGACTTGTATCGCCTGGTATGGCCTTTAGCATTTTATCTTTTGCCTGTTATTATTTTAACGTAACACTGCTTTTCTGGTCTTCTGAAATGCAGGTGATCAACTTCTTTCGCCAATGCACTCGACTACCCAAGTAGAGTCTGACGATAGAATGGACCATTCTGGCTCCGTTGGTGGTGTGGGTAGCTCTGCTGGTGAGTTTGTGGCTGACTATTCCACACCGGCTCCTGCATCTGTTTCCTCCTTAATTCCCCCAATTGACGAACTGGGGAGCGATGAGAGAACAGAAGTCATTATCACAGCTGCTGCTAATGAGGTTACACCTTCTCCTAGCATGCCATCTCCAACACCCGTTTGCTCTTCTGAGACATTTCCCACGGTCGTTGGAGTGCCTTCTCAGTCAGCGATTTTAACGTCGTCTGTTGTCGTGGCTGCTGAGATACCTGCAACTCTTCCAACTCCAAGCCTTCCAGCAGGGGAGGAGAATAATTTGAAATTCTCATTCGAAGATGCTTCTCCTACCGGAGGAACTTCAGGCGAAGTGGTCCCATCTTCTCTTCCTGTTGGTGGGGGTACCCAAGTGATCTGTACCGACGGTACTTCGTCTGGGGTCTCCAGTTCTTCCAGATCTGCACTGGCTCTACTGGTCCCTCAGATCATGAATTTAATGCAGGGACGGGCTTCTTCTTCTCCAATCCCAGCCACTACTGCTCCCTTGCTCACGACACCTCTTTTGGCATTGCCTACTTTGCCTACCGACACTGCAAATCCTTTTGAAAGACTTTTCGACTTTACTGTCGAGGATTTTATGCATTTGTTAAGAAGATGTGTCGAGATGGTTCTTACTGGCCATGATTTCTTCAACTTCGCACGTCCACTGTTACTCCGCTATTTAGGAAATATCGAAGAATTCGGTGGGCAAGATCGAGCAGCTCCATATCGGGCCCGCCTTGCAGCTTTAGAAGAGCAGGTGACCACGCTACACACACTCCGTCAGGCGGATGTGGAGGCGATCACTGAGATAGAGCTGGCGCGGCTTCGAGCAGAATCCTTATCTCGAAGAAATATTTTAAGGCAGCAGGAGGAGAGATGGTCTCATGAGCTGACAGAGCTCCAGGCCAGTCGGGAGTCTGTTATTGGCGACCTGCAGAGGGTGAACTTTGGAATTGAGGAAGGTCAGGCGGCCATCTCTAAAGCCCAGGAGACGATTGCGAGAGCTCGGGCCACCTTGATAGAAAATGAACTCCGATTAGGAGAATCTGTCAAGAAACGGGAGATGTTGCTTGTCCAGCAGGAGCAGATTCAACAGGAAGAGATGGCCAGGAATCGTGCCATAGAAGAATCTCGTCAGCAACAACTTTCAATAAGTGATGATGAGTTGCGTAGGCAAGCTCAGCAAACCGTGGAGGCTTCTCATCGTAGAAATTTAGACGAGACAATAAACCAATTGAGACTTCTGGGAGGCCAATAGTTTTATCTCTCTTTACACTTTTATCTTCCTTGTAATAAGAACTTTGTAAACAGGAGAGAGATAACTTTACTATGTTTCTTTGAAATTCTTTTTGTATCTTCACCTTAATAAAGATGATTCTTTTGACTCTTTTATTTGCCGGCTTCAAAACAGATTTGCTTGCCCAACAAATAACCTGTCGTCAAAATGATTTATCTCGGTACCGTTTTATGCTCAATTTCTTGAACCGAAATAACAATTAACGTTTAATATGGGATTTTTAGCAAACCCCCAGCTATTAACGGATTTGATTAGCCTTTACCAACTATCGTTTGAGTTGGGCTAGCCATGTTATTCCCCTCAACATGGTGAGTTGTCGAGGACCACGTTTGGATTTAAATGCCAAACTTTTCCTCTTTCCTTTACTTTATCGGTATTGGGCGATTCATACCTTTACCCCAGTATGATGGGTTGGCGAGGAATTTAATCTCCTCTTCCCATTGCTATAGAAGCTTTGGGCAATTCATACTTTTACCCCAGCATGATGGGTTGGCGAGGAATTTAATCTCCTCTTCCCATTGCCTAGTTGGCGTTGGGCAATTCATACTTTTACCCTAGCATGATGGGTTGGCGAGAAACTAGTTCTCTTCCCATTGCCTAGTTGGCGTTGGGCAATTCATACTTTTACCCCAGCATGATGGGTTGGCGAGAAACTAGTTCTCTTCCCATTGCCTAGTTGGCGTTGGGCAATTCATACTATTACCCCAGTATGATGGGTTGGCGAGAAACTTGTTCTCTTCCCATTGCCTAGTTGGCGTTGGGCAATTCATACTTTTACCCCAGCATGATGGGTTGGCGAGAAACTAGTTCTCTTCCCATTGCCTAGTTGGCGTTGGGCAATTCATACTTTTACCCTAATATGATGGGTTGGCGAGAAACTTGTTCTCTTCCCATTGCTTAATTGGCGTTGGGCAATTCATACTTTTACCCCAGCATGATGGGTTGGCGAGAAACTTGTTCTCTTCCCATTACCTAGTTGGCGTTGGGCAATTCATACTTTTACCCCAGTATGATGGGTTGGCGAGGAATTTTAATCTCCTCTTCCCATTGCTATAGAAGCGTTGGGCAATTCATACTTTTACCCCAGCATGATGGGTTGGCGAGAAATTTAATCTCCTCTTCCCATTGCTATAGAAGCGTTGGGCAATTCATACTTTTACCCCAGCATGATGGGTTGGCGAGAAACTTGTTCTCTTCCCATTGCCTAGTTGGCGTTGGGCAATTCATACTTTTACCCCAGCATGATGGGTTGGCGAGGAATTTAATCTCCTTTTCCCATTGCCTAGTTGGCGTTGGGCAATTCATACTTTTACCCCAGCATGATGGGTTGGCGAGAAATTTAATCTCCTCTTCCCATTGCTATAGAAGCGTTGGGCAATTCATACTTTTACCCCAGCATGATGGGTTGGCGAGAAACTTGTTCTCTTCCCATTGCCTAGTTGGCATTGGGCAATTCATACTTTTACCCCAGTATGATGGGTTGGCGAGAAACTAGTTCTCTTCCCATTGCCTAGTTGGCGTTGGGCAATTCATACTTTTACCCTAGTATGATGGGTTGGCGAGAAACTTGTTCTCTTCCCATTGCCTAGTTGGCGTTGGGCAACTCATACTTTTACCCCAGCATGATGGGTTGGCGAGGAATTTAATCTCCTCTTCCCATTGCCTAGTTGGCGTTGGGCAATTCATACTTTTTAGGTCAGAGGCGCTTAATTACACATGCCTAAAAGAAGACTGGGGGCTGTTCAAACTTGAGAACTAAACACACCAGGTTTGGGTCAGAGGCGCTCAATGCGCATGCCCAAGAAAAGACTGATGGTGGTTCAAACTTGAGAACCAAACTGGAGGCGGTTCAAGGCTCTCTCGCGTAACTCGAACTGGGTACTCCAAACACACCAGGTTTAGGTCAGAGGCGCACAATGCGCATGCCTAAGAAAAGACTGATGGTGGTTCAAACTTGAGAACCAGACGCACCAGGTTTAGGTCAGAGGCGCACAATGCGCATGCCTAAGAAAAGACTGATGGTGGTTCAAACTTGAGAACCAGACGCACCAGGTTTAGGTCAGAGGCGCCAAACTGCGCATGCCTAAGAAAAGACTGGAGGTGGTTCAAACTTGAGAACCAAACGCACCAGGTTTAGGTCAGAGGCGCACAATGCGCATGCCTAAGAAAAGACTGATGGTGATTCAAACTTGAGAACCAGACGCACCGGGTTTAGTGGGTTAAAATCACCAGAATAGAAGAAGTCCAAGTGCTTATCTGCGTAACTTGGATAAATTGGAGGCTTATACTTCCAGAGATATTAAGCATAGTATTTCTTCAGAAACTTGCCATTGATCGGCATCATCATCCTATCGCCGTCTTGATTCATTAAGCGATAAGCTCCATTGGAGTAGACTGTCTCCACAATGAACGGTCCTTCCCACTTGGATTCAAACTTACCCTTAGTCTTGTGGGTTAGCACCATTGGCCTTTTAACAGCCAGAACCAAGTCTCCTTGTTTAAAGGTCCTTGGTTTAACGTTCTTATTGAACGTTTGAGATATTCGGGCTTGATACAACACAATTTGTTGTTGAGCCCTGAGACGTTTTTCATCTAACGCCTCTAGTTCTTGCAATCTTTGCTGATGGCGTTCTTCTGTCGTCATCTTTGTGGCTAAAGCCACTCTTAATGATGGTATCTGGATTTCAAGAGGCAAGACAGCCTCACTTCCATAAACCAAAGAAAACGGGGTAGATTTAGTCGGGGTGCGAATGGTGGTGCGATAGGCCCACAAACATTCTCCCAACTTTTCATCCCAATCTCGTTTATTGGAGGACACGAACTTCCGAAGGAGTTTGATGATCGTCTTGTTGAAAGCTTCGGCCAACCCATTAGCCGTAGGGTTATATGGTGTAGAAGCGATATCTTTGATTCTGAATTTATTGCAGAATCTGGAGAATCCCTGACTGATGAATTGCGGACCATTATCATGAATAATCCGTCGGGGGACGCCAAATCGGTAAATGACATGATGCTTGACGAACTTGATCACATCTGTCGTCTTCACCTCTTTTATGGGCACGGCTTCGGCCCATTTTGAAAAATAATCGGTTATTGCAAGAATAAACCGATGTCCTCTGGATGACGGGGGAGTTATTGGCCCTACAATGTCCATTCCCCAGGCTTCAAATGGCCAGCTTGCGATGGTATTGTGCAAGTATTCTTGGGGTTGATGAATAAAATTGGCATGTATTTGGCATGCATGACATCGTTTAGCGTATGCCATTGCTTCCGTAACCATGCTCGGCCAGTAGTACCCCAGCCTTCTTATACGGTCTCCAAGTTTGGGACCGGGCTGATGAGCTCCACATATTCCATCATGTGTTTCTTTCAGAACTTGTTCCGCTTCTGCTTTCGATATGCAGCGTAGCAATAGACCATCTCTTGACTTTCTATACAAAGTCTGAAGTTTATGGTCATAATAAAATCTTTGGGCCTTCCTCTTTATTGAGGTGGCTTCCTTAGGATCTTCTGGTAATATCCCATGCAAAGCATAATCCACAAACGGAAATCGCCAATCACGGGGCTCTAAGTTTAAGCCAATCTGGCATACCTCTTCGGTTTGAGATACCACATCTGGGTGGAGGAGTTCTCTACTACCAATGGTGATGCTTTTAGCTTCACCTGGCGGGATTGCCAGCGTTGCGGCTAATGCGGCAAGAGCATCTGCATAAATGTTCTCGTTTCGAGATACATGATATATGTAGAATTGTTCAAAATATCCTGCTAGCTCAATAGCTAGCTGATGATAGGGGATGAGGGCTTCATGTCTGACTTCATACTCACCTGTCATCTGATTGACAATGAGCTTAGAATCTCCATATGCCTCTAGATGGTTCACCCCCAGTTGCAGGGCTATTTTTAAGCCGATAATGAGCGCATTGTACTCTGCTACATTATTAGTGCACGGTTCTGTTAATGAGTAACCGTTAGGCAATATATGTTTATGTGGGGATATTAGCACAACCCCCACTCCAGCAGCAGATCGTCTCGCGGCACCATCAAAGAACATTTGCCAAGGTTGTTCTCCGGTAACTGTGTTGACTTCTGATGTCTGCTTTAATTTGGACCAAATTGGATGGTCTGCAAGGAAATCAGCGATTGCCTGCCCCTTCATGGCCTTTTGAGGGACAAAATGTATGTCATAGGGCGACAGTAAGAGCGCCCATTTTGCCAATCGGTCATTCAAGGATCCCGGTTTTGTCATCAGAATCTTCAGGGGATTAACCCGTGATATGACATGAATTGTTTGCCCCGAAAGGTAGTGTCGCATTTTCTGAACAGCAAACACTAGGGCTAAACATTCTTTTTCAATCGGGGTATACCGCTGTTCTGCCCCAATCATTGTTCTACTTAAATAGTAGAGGGCATGCTCATGGTCGTGCTCATTATATTGAGCAAGTCATGCTCCTAAAGCATTATCCATGGCCGTTACATATATAAGGAAGGGCTGCCCAGGGGCCGGTGCCATTAGTACAGGAGGTTTAGTAAGGTACTCCTTGAGGTTATCAAATGCTTGCTGACATGCCTCATCCCATATGAAAGACACTCCCTTTTTCATAAGTTTGGAGAATGGTTGGCATCGTCCAGATAAGTTGGATATGAAGCGCCGAATATAAGCGAGCTTTCCTTGTAATCCCCTTAGTTCCTTAAGGTTGCGGGGAGGCGGCATTTCGCTAATCGCTTTTACCTTTTCAGGGTCGAGGAAAATTCCTTTTGAAGTTATTACGAACCCTAGAAACTTCCCGCTGGATACCCCCATGAATGACTTAGTGGGATTCATCTTCAAATGATGTTTCCTCATAAGATCGAAGACCACTCTTAAATCGTGAAGATGATCTTCTTTGTCTTTGCTTTTAACTGCTAAGTCATCCACATAGCACTCTACTGTTCTGCGTAGGTGTTCTTTAAATATGGCGCTCATTGCGCGTTGGTAAGTGGCACCTGCATTCTTTAATCCGAATGGCATCACCGTATAGCAGTATACCCCCTGTGGCGTTCTGAAAGCTATATGCTTTTCATCATCCGGGTGCATCTTGATTTGGTTATAACCTGAGAAGCCATCAATAAAGGACATCCTCTCATAACCGCAATTATTATCGATCATTACGTCGGTGATGGGGAGCGGAAATTCATCATTGGGACATGCAGCGTTCAGATCTCGAAAGTCAATGCATATCCGGATTTTGCCATTCTTTTTGCGAACTGGCACTATGTTTGCCACCCAGTCAGGATGCTGTTCTTCACGGATGAACCCGGATTGTATAAGCTTATTGACCTCAGCAACTATTGCCTCCATCAATTCCGGTCGAAAACGCCTCTGTTGCTGTTTAACAGGTTTGACATCTTCTTTTATATTTAACCGGTGTGTGGCAATTTGAGGGTCAAGCCCAGGCATATCTTCATAACTCCATGCGAACACATCTATATACTCTTTGATAAGAGATATAAGTTCCTCCTTTTCTAAAGGAGTTAGTGTATCGCTTATGAAAATGGGTTTCGGATTTTCTTCCGTTCCCATGTTAACCTGTATTAATTTGTCTTCTGTGGGCGGGTCACGCTGTTCAAAGCGGACATCCCAGAGAGTGTCCATATGCTTAGCCCAAGCATCATCTTGAACGTCAATTGGTTCCTCGTCGCTTTCTGGCGCGGATGAAACCATATTGGCTGTCAAAGATTGAAACCAAGCACCGGTACTTATATCCGAATCATGATCGGGTGAAGATGTTTCTTCTTTGGCCGAAGAACTCTCTTCATCTTTTAATGGTGAAGGAGGTGGGGTAGATATATAACCCAACCCCCTGCGGGTCTTCTGATAATAATCAGGACTCTTTCCTCTCGGTCTAAACGAGGGTATGAGATTCCACCGCCCTTTTCCGAAGTTTAATCCCGGCTTCTGGGTAAAATTATATCCCATTTTCTCCATCATTTGTCGGGACCTTTGCTCATATAAGTGAAATTGAGGTGATGTTTGTTCATCACTTTCACTACTTTGCCTCTGTCGAGGCGACGTGGCCACTTTGCCGAACATGATCGGCCTTTGGGACTTCTGTCGGGGAGGCACTTCAAATAAGTGCCCTTGATCATCGGTTATTTTTAATTGAGAGAGGAGGGAAGACTTGAGGGGCAAATGATATGCCGCCAGAACTTCAAGTTCGGTCAGGCCATCCGCTTCGGTGGAGGTACAAGAGGGCTCAGACTCAGTAGCTACAACATGCTCGTAAACTAACTTTACACTTTCATTAATAACCCATTCACTTTCTATTACATCCACTATATTATCAGGACCTAAGTTAAGATCTAGGTGAGGGTTGATTTCGTAATCACCCCCATCATCTTCTCCAAGGAGCTCGTACTCAGTGTCGGCTTCATTGCCACTGTCGTCGGGCTTTGGAGACTTGCTAAGACCGTCATTGGAGGCTTCATGTGCTGGCTTGTAGAGTGCAGCATCTGTGAAGTAATTTTCCAACCCTTTGAATGGCTGCTTGTCAGCAATTGTGTCCGGACCTCTCCTTCCCCATCGCAATATTTCATGCACTGGTGAAGAGTCGACGGAACTATCATATGAGAGTGAATCCAAGGTCGCCCCAATAAAATATTGTAGGAGGTATCAGCATCAATACGTAGCATGTAACCTCCGTTTTCAAGTCTCCAATTTGACATCGCAATCGGATCTTACCAAGAGGATGGCTATTATTAGCGTTGAATCCATAGATGGTAGTGTGTGTAGGTGTCAAGCGATGAAGGGAAATCCCCAACAGCTGCATCAATCTACTGGGCACGACGCTGAGTGCAGAACCTGGATCAATCTGAATTCGGTCCACTTTTGTGGACCCGATATATCCAGTGAAATATAAAGGCCTATTATGCTTTATATTCCTCACCTGCATGTCTTCTGGAGAGAAGATAATTTGTGGGACCTGCCTCCTCACTTGATGACAGTGGGGGCAAGAGTCCCGCTCTTCGATGGCCGGCTCGACAATCTGAGCTAGGAACGACTCAGAGTCTGCCAAGGCCTCTCTTAGAGCTTCACGTGTTGATTTTGATAATCTTAACAATTTGTAAAGCGTCACTCACGCTGGGATATTAGCCAACTGCGCGATTATGTCAAATTCGAAGGGAGTTTCTTTGGCTCCTTCATCTCTGGTAGAATTCTTCTGGAAACGAAGTCTTTTCTGCTTCGCAGGCTTTGCGAGTTCTGCATAGATATCTTTTGGATCCACTCTGGTGTAGTCCTTAAGATATGTCTTTTCAGATCGAGTACCGGAAGGGCCTGCCCCATCTTGATGGGTGGCCATAGTTTCGGGTTCTTCTTCAGAATCTGTGAAGACCCCCGAAGCTATATATTCTCCTTTTATATTCGCAGAAATGGCATTGACAGCCCGCTTCTTCTCTGGACCTCTTGAAGTAGTCCATTGTTCATCTTCCAGCAAATCAGGGTGAACCCACATAATTTCCCCTCTTTGGGTTGTTATGGGGACAAGTCCTTCTTGGGCTTTGTTGTAAGGATCAAGATTCTTTGTAACTGCCTCACCCTTTGGGATTGGGGTCACTCCTGCGGGGAACTCGTGGGTTCCAACCACTATGGTTGCCATATTGGCAGTGACTTTCTTCTGCTCTTCCTTAAGCGTCAAAACTCCAGCCTCTATTAGTGCTTGGATTCTGTTCTTAAGGGGAAAACAATCCCTGGTAGGGTGCCCAACATTCCGGTGATAAAGACAGTAATTTGGGTCTTTAGTCTTACCCGCATCTTCTGGCTTCTTATTCTCCGGAAGTTTTAGCATTCCCTTCTTTTGGAGCAGGTGAAAGAGGACTGGTGTCTGTTCAGCTTTGAAAGTGTAATTCCTTTCTTGCTGCGGTCTAATTTGCCTTGACCCTCGTTGACCTTGAGATTTCGGCTCTGGCAGAGGATTGGTTTTCTGAGGAGCAGTTTCTGATGACATTACTGCTTTTCCTTTGTTCTTGTTGCTGTTGTTTTGGGTATATGATTTACTACCCCCAGCACTTCTTGGCCCGCGGGACTCTTCAACTCGGCGAATCAGGTCTTCAGCTTGCTCTCCTTGTTTGAGCAGGTCCCTCCACGTCTTAGACTCTACGGCCCCCATTTTGAGGAGCACATTGGTCTTAAGGTTGTGTCGACATGTCTCGACTAGAGTTTCCTGGATCATTCCGTGTTTACAATGTACGAACTTCTCCCGGAACCTTTCTATGAAATCTTTAACCGTTTCTCGTTCTCCTTGCCTAGTTGCAAGAAGGGAATGAACCGTAATCTCGGTGTCATCCTCGAAGAAACGTGAGAGAAATAATTTCTCAACATCTAACCAGGTATTAATAGTACCTGGGGGCAACTGCATGAACCAAGTAAAGGCAGGCCCTCGCAAAGTACTTGCAAATACTTTGGTCATGATGGGATCATTACCCATTAAGTGTCCTGCTTGGGACAAGAAATAATAGATGTGCTGACTAGGCGATCCCTTCCCGTCATAGGGCTCCAACTTGAGCGGCTTATACTTTGGAGGATAGGGTACCACATCCCATTCTGCTGGATATGGTCTAGAGACTCCTGACTCCTTCAACTCTTTTTTACGCATCAAGGCTTCGAGTTGATTCTGTAACTTTTCAAGCTTTTCTTCATGCGGATCATGGAAAGAAAATCTATCTTCTTCCTCATGCATCGAGTGGGCTTTCTCCTCCTGTTCTTCTTCATTTGGAGTCTTCTTGCCCTGTTTAGCATTATCTTCAACAACTTTTAAAAGTAGCATCTTAAGGTCTTCAATCGTTTTCTGTTGCTCTCGAATCATTCTTTCTTGAGCTTCAAATCTCTGATTGATATCACCAGATTTATCTGCCATGTGCGACGCTGACTTCTGCAGTCGAGATGATGTAGAGGATGGAGGCGAGGCTATAGCGGAATTATCGCTGTCCTCGTCGTAAGAAACCCCTGCGAGCTTTTTATAATTTCGGGGCGGGACGGCTCCAGACGAAGTACCGTCAGTATAGATCGCTTGGGTACCCCCACCAACAGGAAGAGAAGATGGGATCACTTCGCCTGAAGCTCCTCCGATGGGAGAAGCATCTTCGAACGAGAATTTCAAATTATTCTCCTCCCCTGATGGAAGGCTTGAAGTCGGAAGAGTTGCAGGTATCTCAGCAGCCACGACAACAGACGACGTTAAAATCGCTGACTGAGAAGGCACGCCAACGACCATGGGAAATGTCTCAGTGGAGCAAATTGGTGTTGGAGATGGCATACTAGGAGAAGGTGTAGCCTCATTAGCAGCAGCTGCGATAATAATCTCAGTTCTCTCGTCACTTCCCAATTCGTCAATTGGGGGAATTGAAGAGGAAACAGAGGCAGGAGCCGGTGTGGAATAATCAACCGCAAACTCACCAGCAGAGCTACCCACACCACCAACGGAGCCGGAATGGTCTATTCTATCGTCAGACTCTACTTGGGTAGTCGAGTGCATTGGCGAGAGAAGTTGATCACCTGCATTTCAGAAGACCAGAAAAGCAGTGTTACATTAAAATAATAACGGGCAAAAGATAAAATGCTAAAGGCCATACCAGGCAATACAAGTCCAGTTGTCGGACTTGAAGAGGGAGCCATTGTCGTTTCCAGCAATGTACCCGTCTCGCTACCCGTTAGTTGCGCCCCGGGTTCTACCACAGGCTCTACGGCCGAAGGAGCCGAAACCTCAGCAACGCTTGGAGCTTTAGCAGGCTCATCATCCCTTGCCAACGCTGGGGGTACAGCTGAAGCCAACAAGTCGGAAGCAAGTTTGATAGCCACCTCTTGGGGGGCTATCAAAGTTTCCTGTGCCAGTTTTTGCTTCTTACCCGGCCTTTTCTTTAAAGTGCCGCGGCGTTTGAGAGTTGGACTCAGGGAACGACTGACAACAGGCTGAGGAGCTCCATCAGTACCAGTATTGTCATCATCATCACCCGCATCATCATCCGATTTGCTGACATCCGAAGGCTCAGCCGCAGCGCCAAGGAATTCTTCCATTCCTTTTATCCTTACCCTAGAAGCACCCTGACGGCTAATATAGAGGGCTTCAATCTCTTTGCAACAACTGCGATTGAGAGAGAAGCCGGACACGTCAGCATTCGCAATATTGAACCAATTGCAGAAGCTGAGGGTCATGGCCAATTCTGGCACCTTCTGGGGCAAGGAGAATTCAGCCTCGGTCCCGCCCGCTGCAAAATGGAACCAGCCACGAGCGCCTTCTTATAAATTCCCCTCGTGAGCGAGATCTTTATTTGGATTGCCCACATAGAGTTGAGAATATCCAAACTGACGAGCAAAGCGACTCGGAGTATATGGCTCGATCTGACACCTGAGATCTTGACGATACACCAAGTGTCCGGGACGGATGTTGAGAAGCCACCAGAACGCTCCTGCAGATAAAGTAGTGAACTTATCTGCTCCCACGGCATCCTTCAGCCTCGTCCCATATCCTCCGCCGGGAAAGTCAGGAAAACACCGGAAGATCTCGTAATTCTGAAAGCTACGAAGAGTCTTCCGAATCTGGGACATATAATTTTGTTTCCATGAAGAACGTTCATACAGTTCTACAAGGAAGCACTTTTCGCCCGAACGACGCTCTGGTGCACTCATTAAAGAGGGACAGTGCAAGACGAGCCACGCCATCAAATAGGTGTAGGGCATCTCCACCCTAGGGTTGGGAGTTTTCGGCTGGGCAGTCTCCTTCGACTTGCCCTTTCCTTTCCCCTTGACTTTAATAGTAGGGAGGAAATCACGACAGAGCACCCTCAGTCCATATTGCAAATTGCATACCATGGCGGGAAGGAGTCCAAGGGGTCGGCCATATGCGAGAAGAACCGCTGGATATACCACGGTCACTGCAATCGCTTCCTTGGGCAATGACGGCACGACGCATCTTTTGAGCCACAGCATCAAAAACCCGGCAATGAGACCTCTGTTAGAGATCGAAAACTGGACTTGATAGTGATAGCTCTTGAATGAAGTACCAGGACCGTATCCATTCTCATTGGATTCAGTGGTATAATATAATAGATGGCAGCCCTTAGCAATGCGGTGATCAATCTCTGAGCCATAGACGGGTGGATGGCCATGGATAGTCATTGAACTATCCTTAGAATTCAAGTTGGCAAAAAGGTATTCGGCCCATTTCTTATGACCAATACCGTGGTTACGCGCACCCGTCAAGTCAGTGCAAATATGATAATGGCACATCATCTCCCAGTATGTGGCATGGATGCGCTCATCCCTCGCCAATAGCATGTTCAACTCATCAGTGGTAGGGATATACTCCTCGTAAGGGACTTCGCTCATCGAGAGCCCAGAAACCTCAAACATCTCGTGGAGAGCGAACCCTAGCTCACCCACTGGAGTAAAGAAAGTACAGGTTTCAGGGTTATACATCTCCAAGAGGCAGTAAAAGTGATAAGCACTCTGGAGAAACCCGAATTGGACATTCCTGATGGCTTTATACAAGCCAATGTCCTTTAAAATGGGCTCGTGGGAATCCAACATGTACTGAACAAGGCGGGCCCACCACATATTGTTAGAAGAATGAACCCAGCCAGGCATCCTGAAGTCGCTAGCCGGGTACTGACCATCCTTCGCCAAGAACTCGCTTAAGAAAGTTCGGGCACGAGATGGGACTTCTCCCACTGGAAGCTCCTTGCCAAACCGGTCTGGAAGCAAGCCAGTAATGCATCTGGGGGAACCGTCTTGATAAACCCCTTTTGCACCAAATTTGCCTGTTGGGACGCCATCTTGCTCTTGAGTCAATCCCCACTTTAATTCTCGAGGCGTCGCTAGCCTCTGAAGATAGACCAGAGGGTAGCTACGATCCATTCTAGACAGAAACATCAGCATTTAGCCTGAGTTATGTAACCAAACATGCTCCTCTTCAGAAAGGATCTCAACTGAGTGGTCCATCTGGTCTCCAAAGAGGAAGGCGGGTTTCTCCATCGCCTTTCTGTTCACATCTTCAAAAGCCGCATCAGTTATGATCTCCCTCGCAGTGGTGGGATGATATTTGATCAACTTCTCCTTGCGCTCCTTTGGGTCTGGCTTATATAAAGCCAAGATAATAGTGAAACGGAATTGGCCTGAGGGATCAGAACCCCCAGCAAAGCCGAAGTAATTCTTGTGGGGAAGAGATTCCATCGAATACCTTACTGAAAAAAGAAAGCAGAGTGAGAGAAGTTTCTATAAGACAGAAAAATTCTCTAAGTATGGACGCGCGAAGCTAAAAATTAGAACGCGCGAAGCTAAGAATAGCGCCGCGCGAAGCTAAAAATTAGACCGCACAGAACTCAAAAGAGCCTCGCGTTTCAGCGCGACTGCTACTTAAAAGAGCCTCGCGTTTCAGCGCGACTGCTATTTAAAAGATCCTCGCGTTTCAGCGCGACTGCTACTTAAAATAGCCTCGCATTTTTTAACGCGACTGCTACTTAAAATAACCTCGCGTTTTTAACGCGACAGCTACTTAAAAGAGCCTCGCGTTTCAGCGCGACTGCTACTTAAAAGAGCCTCGCGTTTCAGCGCGACTGCTACTTAAAATAGCCTCGCGTTTTTTAACGCGACTGCTACTTAAAATAGCCTCGCGTTTTTAACGCGACAGCTACTTAAAATAACCTCGCGTTTTTTAACGCGACTGCTACTTAAAATAGCCTCGCGTTTTTAACGCGACAGCTACTTAAAATAGCCTCGCGTTTTTAACGCGACAGCTAATTAAAATAGCCTCGCGCTTTAAACGCGAGGATGACGCGATAACTTCGCGTAAGAAGTCAGTCAGAGACTTTTCTTCTTCTCCAAGCCTTACGGCAGGAGTACGGCGATCTCGCCGGTAAAGGAATTGATTGATCAGTTGAATTTAAGTCAAATCACTCTAGAAATATTCTAAAGAGTCTCGATGGAAAGATTCTTACCCCCGATAGGCGAAATGTGGGCTGGCGCGTCGCTGCCTTGGCCGCCACCACTGCTTGCGCCAGTTACCGAAGATGGAGCCGCTCGAGAAGTAGCACGAGTCTTGGGTGCCATTGCTGAGAAAAATCGACTGAAAATCTGGAGAAACTCGGTCGGAAGAAGATCGGATCGTCTGAACTCTGATCGCCTGAATCTCTAAGTTTCTGGAAAATTCTCAAATAAAATGAGAAGGATAAGGAATAGAGGTTTTATTTAAAATGAAAGAAACCGCCTCTTGGAATTCGGCGCGAATTTCGGAGAAAGTGACTAGTCAGTTACTCTCTAAAACGAGAAGCTATTAGCCTCGCGCGATGATGGGAAATGCGAAGTTGTTTAACTCCGCGCAACTTTACAAAATGCGAGGATAGCCTGTGCCTTAGCTTCGCGTTTTCATGGAAAAAACTTAGATTTTTGACGAGTGCAATTAGGCGCTTCCATCTAAGTTAAAATGATCCTTATCCGATCATTTGGATTAGTAATCTAAGTCACACAGAAGAGCCTTAGATTATTTTACCAGAATTATTAACCATCTGTTTGTTGAGCAAGCAAAATTCTTGAAGCTAACAGATAGAGAGGAAAATAATTTGCTCTTTATTCATAAAAGAAGAGATTACAAAGAGGGAGTTATAGCTCTCCCAAAATCTTTTACATGATCAACTCATCAAATAACCAAATAGTAAGATTTCTCTACGGGGTGTTGAAGCTCAGTTCCCTGGTTCACATGCAAAAGAATTCAAGATTTCTCTACGGGGTGTTGAAGCTCAATTCCCTGGTTCACATGCAAAAGATCTCCTATGCAAATGTCAACTCAGATCTGTCATCCGAAATGAAGCATGAGAGGAAAGGAAAGTGCTGCACTGAAGCGCAATTCTGAACTGCAAGTGCTGCAATTCTGCACTGCAAGTGCTGCAGCTCCTTATTTACAGCCCCTTCAGGAGTTTATCTCTCGGAGCCAGAGCTTGAAACCTGCAACTATGTTGTAAAGCATATGCTTCTAACTTCCTTAGAGTTACTCTTGCTGATGAAGATCGATGGACCCGCATACATTCCTCTTCAGGAAGGACTAGACTTACTGCAAAAGGAACAGAGTTTCCAAAAGAGTGAAAACGCGGAGCTAAGCTAACTCCGCGCACAGTTGAAGAAATAGCCTCGCGCTTTAAATGCAGAGGATGATGCGATAACTTCGCGTAAAAGGGGACAAGATTTCTTTCTGCTCTTTCCTTCTCTTTCCAATTCATAGCGACTGCTAATCAAAGATAGCCTCGCAATTCCTCGCGACTGCTAATCAAAAATAGCCTCGCAATTCATCGCGACTGCTAATCAAAGATAGCCTCGCAGATTCATAGCGACTGCTAATCAAGGATAGCCTCGCAATTCATCGCGACTGCTAATCAAAGATAGCCTCGCAGATTCATAGCGACTGCTAATCAAAGATAGCCTCGCAATTCATCGCGACTGCTAATCAAAGATAGCCTCGCAGATTCATAGCGACTGCTAATCAAAGATAGCCTCGCAATTCATCGCGACTGCTAATCAAAGATAGGCTCGCAATTCATCGTGACTGCTAATCAAGGATAGCCTCGCAATTCATCGCGACTGCTAATCAAAGATAGCCTCGCAGTTCATAGCGACTGCTAATCAAAGATAGCCTCGCAATTCATCGCGACTGCTAATCAAAGATAGCCTCGCGGATTCATTGAGACTACTAGTAAAGCCCCGCGTTTCAAGCGCAGGGACGACACAATAAAACGGCGATCTCGCCGACAAGATAAGCAATCGTCCAGAATAAACCAAGCCAAAATATCTCAGAATGGTTCTTAGAAAACTAGGAGATGAGCTTTTTACCTTCGGAAGACGCTGCATAGACTGGTTCGCTGTTGCATTTACCTTCACGGCTGCTGCCATTAACGCCGGCCAACTTGCGAAAAGCCAAACTCCTCTGGAGAGACATCCTATGGAGAATTGAACGAAGATCAGTTGAAGATCATTCGTGAGTCACTTGAGTTCTCAGAAATTCTTCGGATGAGATGAAGAAGAAGATGAGCCGGGAGCTCTATTTAAACAGAATTTCCGTCGCTTGGTATTCGGCGTGGAAACTCGGGGTAATTAATGACGTAATTACTCATTTCACTGAAGACGAAGTGAAGCTGATTAGCTCCGCGTAAGTGAGCATAACGCGAGATAGACTTGGTATTCTAACTCCGCGTTTCAGTTTAGATATCCAAAGTATTTCAAAATCTGCTGAAGTCTAAGCCATTTTGAAAACTTTGGAGGGGGTTCTGTTGGCAGTAAAAATTTCTAAGTTAAAAGGATTTTCCACAACAGAACGCGGAGCTAATTCAATAGCCCCGCGTTTTGGTTACATTAACCCTGCGTTTGAATAAAACGCGGAGATGTTTAATAGCTCCACGTTAATTTCGCAGTTTGGCTTGTATTAGCCTCGCGTTTGAATAAAACGCGGAGATGATCAATAGCTCCGCATTAGCTCCGTGTTTTGGTTATTTAGCGTCGCGTTTTGATGCGATTAAAGCTCCGCGTAAGCAGATAACCAGAATCTCAAATTGATTGAGATTATGATTTTGGGTTTATCTAAATACCCGAATCAAGTCTAATCAGAATTCCATCAAAACTAAGATATTTGATTGGAATCCTTGATGAATGCGAGTTCTATTTAGATAGAAACTCTTGCATTAACCTGGGGCTATAAATACCTTCCTGGTGAAACCCTAGAGGTTGGTCTTCTTTTTTAGGGGCATCGGAAGTCTTCTATCGATCCTTTGGCAATTCAAGTATGCGAGAGAGTCTTGAAGCCTTTGCTGATCATCTTCTGAAATCTTGGAGAATTCAAGTTATGCACAGAGCCTTGAGTTCGTGAAGATCAGAGAAAATCACCATCTTCTTTCTGGAGTTCTTGAGAAGTTCGAGTTACGCGAGAGAGCCTTGAACAAATCAAAACCAGAGAAGATCGTCTACTATCGGCCGATATCTTTAAAAGAGAAGATTTCAACGTACCGATCGTCCAAAGGAACTACTATAGATCCCATCGCCACAGATCCCACGAAACTATTGTAAAAGAGAGAGATTGAAGTATAAAATCCTCTCGTTTATTCTCTTTATATATCTTGTTCACTTCTATTGTAATCTAAGATGTGTTCAATGGAAGGAAGCGAAGAAACTTTTGCGACGAACAAGTACCTGTCTGCTCCGTCTTGAATGTATAAGTTTTATCTTGTCGGGGCTTATTTTGGCCTGCACCTCTCGGATTCTGAGGTCTTGGCTTCGGACCTGCAACTGACGCCATCACAGCCTTCCCTTTATTTTTAGGATTCTGTGGATATGGCCTGTTATTTGTAGAGTTTCTCGTGCCATGAGATTCATTAATTCGACGAATTATATCTTCCGCCTGCTCTCCCTGCTTCAGCAGATCTTTCCAAGTTTTGGACTCTACAGCTCCCATTCTTATCAGCACGCCGGTCCTGAAATTATGCTTACAGGTTTCCACCAGGGTTTCCTGGGTCATACCGTGTCGACAATACACGGACTTTTCCCTGAAGCGTTCAATAAAACTTTTAACCCTTTCTTCTTCCCCTTGTTTCGTCGCAAGGAGGGAATGAACCGATATTTCGGTATCATCATCAAAAAAACGTGCCAAGAACTGTTTCTCGACATCATACCAAGTATTTATGGTTCCCGGGGGCAACTGCATAAACCATGTAAAGGCAGGCCCTCGCAGGGTGCTCGCAAATACTTTGGTCATTATGGGATCATTTCCCATTAGATGACCTGCCTGCGATAAAAAGTAATAGATATGCTGACTTGGGGACCCCTTCCCGTCATATGACTCCAATTTGAGGGGTTTATATTTTTCTGGATAAGGGGCAAAGTCCCACTCAAGCGGATATGGCCTTGAAACCCCCAATTCCTTCAGTTCCTTCTTGTGCATCAAGGCATCAAGTTGGCTTTGCAATTTCTCGATCTTTTCTCCATGAGGATCATGGAAAGAATATTTGCCATCATCCTCATGTATCGAATAAGCATTTTTTTTCTTTAGTTTCTTCATTTGCCTTAGGTGGCGGTTCCGAAGAAGTTTTAGCCTTATCATCGGCTATCTTCTGGGTATTTTCGATCACTTTTAGAAGTATTGTTTTGAGATCATCAATGGCCTTTTACTGACCTCGAATCATCTGCTCTTGGGCTTCCATCCTCTGGTCAATATCATCGGACCTGTCCACCATATGTGACGTTGATTTTCGTGGCCGGAAAGATGTATAAGATTGTGGGGAAGCTATAACTGAATTGTCGCTGTCGTCATCACAGAATCCTTTTAAAAGTTTCTTGTAATTCCGAGGAGCGACAACGCCTGATTTGAGCCGTATAAGATGGCGAGTATGTTCATCGTCTGCATCTGACTCGTGTCTTTTTTCCATGACCTTCTTACTTTTACCGACCATATTTGAAGTCACAGCTCTCCATTTTTTTAGGGGAGTGGTTCTTGTTTTCTTAGTTGGGTCCTTGTCTGACTCGGATAATCGGTCAAACACTGATATCCTGCTCTTGCTGCAGCCACAGTTGTCCATTACAGCGGACACCGCTGTCATAAGCTGCTGGCAATGACAAACAGGTTCAGCTTGAAGTTGCTCTATGCCTCTCTCTTCTTGGACAGATACTCCCTGAGATCAGCGCCTTTAGCTATGGAGTCATGAAATCCATCCGACTTTTGAGAGGGTCTAGGAACCCACTAAAGCTTCTTTGACTGATCAGCTCTGATTCTGTAGTCGGATTGATCCTCACGGAGCTTAGAAGTAGCCTCGCGTTTTATATTGTGGGCCTGAAGAATAGCTCCGCATTTAGTATCGCGAGCCTGAAGAGTAGCTTCGCGTTTATCCACGCCAGCCTCGCGTTTTACGCTGGCTTGGCGTGTTTTCAGAAGTTTCTCTTCTGTAGTCTTAGCCTCGCGTGGAATAAAATTCCTATACGCTGGCTTACCCTTGTGGTTATCACAAGTCATAACTTCGCGTCTCGCGCGATTTCTACGACTGACAACAATTTGCCAATCATCTTCGCGTTCCTCGCGAGTATTAGATATCTTGGGTTTCTCACAAGTATTACTGGCCTCGCGTTTCTCGCTTGGCTCAGTATCAGCCTCGCGTGGAAAATCACACGCTGGCTTTAATGAATTTTTATACTCGCGTCTCTCGCGAGTGTTGGGTATTCTGCGACTAGCGCAACCCGTACTGGCTTCGCGTCTCTCGCTAGGCTCAGTAATAGCCTCGCGTGGAAAATCACACGCTGGCTTTGAAGAATTTTTATACTCGCGTCTCTCGCGAGTGTTGGGTATTCTGCGACTAGCGCAACCCTTACTGGCTTCGCGTCTCTCGCTAGGCTCAGTAATAGTCTCGCGTGGAAAATCACACGCTGGCTTTTCCTTGCTTTTAAGGCAAGTTGTATCTTCGCGTTTAACGCGGTAGAGACTGGTCTGGCGGTTAGCGAGAGCCAGTTTGCGAGGGACCATAGCCTCGCGTCCTCTAGAGTTAGCTCCGCGTCCAAGGCGGGCTTTGAGGGCTCTACGCCTCGCTCTCCGGTTCCTGTTCCGGAGTTGGGTCCTGGTCAGTCCAGTCCCTAGATCTTCTTCGGCAGTCGGAAGCTCATCCTCGGCTAGGATTTCTTGTGTGAACTCCGGCTCTATAGCCGCAGTCTCCAAGGATCCCCGTCTCTCGGTGGATACCTTTCTACCCGTCACTCGGGCATTGGAGTACATGCGACGATAGTGCCGTGTCTCATCCAAGTCACCTGATCCGGAGGAGAAGAACTCCTCGTACTTCTGCTGGTCAATTTCAACGACCAGCGTGTCTACTTCGGATCCGATCAAGTCAACGTCCGATTGCGCCACAATCTCTTCATCAGTGAAAGAGACGGCTCCCACTGTGGTCGCCAGTTTGTTCGTCGCAAAATTTCCTTCGCTTCCTTCCATTGAATTAACTTAAATTACAATAGAAGTGAACAAGATAATAAAGAGAACAAACGAGAGGATTTTTACTTCAATCTCTCTCTTTTACAATAGTTTCGTGGGATCTGTGGCGATGGGATCTATAGTAGTTCCTTTGGACGATCGGTACGTTGAAATCTTCTCTTTTAAAGATATCGGCCGACTATAGACGATCTTCTCTGGTTTTGATTTGTTCAAGGCTCTCTCGGGTAACTCGAACTTCTCAAGAACTCCAGAAAGAAGATGGTGACTTTCTCTGATCTTCACGAACTCAAGGCTCTGTGCGTAACTTGAATTCTCCAAGATTTCAGAAGATGATCAGCAAAGGCTTCAAGGCTCTTTCGCGTACTTGAATTGCCAAAGGATCGATAGGAGACTTCAGATGCCAAAAAAGAAAAACCCCCAGGGTTTCACCAGGAAGGTATTTATAGCCCCAGGTTAATGCAAGAGTTTCTATCTAAATAGAACTCGCATTCATCAAGGATTCCAATCAAATATCTTAGTTTTGATGGAATTCTGATTAGACTTGATTCGGATATTTGGATAAGTCCAGAATCATAATCTCAATCAATTTGAAATTCTGGTTATCTGCTTACGCGGAGCTTTAATCGCATCAAAACGCGACGCTAAATAACCAAAACGCGGAGCTAACGCGGAGCTATTGATCATCTCCGCGTTTTACTCAAACGCGAGGCTAATACAAGCCAAACTGCGAAATCAACGAGGAGCTATTAAACATCTCCGCGTTTTATTCAAACGCAGGGTTAATGTAACCAAACGCGGGGCTATTGAATTAGCTCCGCGTTCTGTTGTGGAAAATCCTTTTAACTTAGAAATTTTCACTGCCAACAACGCTCTCATGATTGATCTATGTCATTTAGCTGTGCTGATATATGTGACCATTGATCGGTCTAGTAACAATTGATGTAACAAAGGTCGCTTTGATCATATGTCAGCATAGTAAATGGACGAGATTGTTTCGGATATACCCTAAGGACATGATAGCAAATTTTGAGCTCATATGGTTAAACACTTTTATTGGATCACATATGTGGCCTAGTGGGAGATTGTTAGATTAATTTTTGTAATTAATCTATAGTTTGGAGCCACACATGTAGACAATTAAAATGTGTGTGCTATCATTTAATTAAGCTAAATCTAAATTTTGTGGTCTAATTAATAATTGATTAATTGGCTTAAATGGTATAATAGTCATGAGATTATTGTGTAGATACCATTAGATAATTATTACTTCTATGAGGGACAGAAGGGTAATTATGGTAAAAATTATAACTGCCCTAGCAGCTTATAATTAGGGTTATGGTCCCCGTTCTATCATGACGTATTCTGATTTCTCAAAATCCTCTCAGAGAGAATTCTAAGGAAGGATCTGGTGGGTAGAATTGGAAGACCATAAAGGGTTCTCTTCCCGCAAGATTTCTACATCAATGGATTCAGGTATGCTTCCGCTTTTCATTTTGTACTCATGGTATTAATCAGGAGATTTAAGAATATACAAAATTATTTTTTTTTATTTCGGATTTATCAATTGGTAAATTATTTCTATTACGGATTACAACACATACCCCATAAGAAAACAACCACTAGAGTACTCAATATTTCGGGAAGCTACGTGCCAAGCCGCAGATTAAAGATTCAGGCTGGAGGGTAATAAACAAAATAACCTTACCTACAATACACCTTCATTTGGGACATGCACATGCATTCGGCCCTTCCAACTGGTCTCGATCCACTCAAACTGATTCAACATTTACAGCCCAGGAACCTTGGCTGCCCCTACCCATCTTCCTTGGCTGCCCCTACCCATCTTCCTTTCTTTAGTGAAGCCTGAGGGGAGGGACGAGACCTTCAGAGTCTGGAAGAGAATTTCACTCTGGAAGAAGTGCAAAGTGCAGTATAGGACCTGGGCCTTAATAAGGCTCCAGGTCCACATGGAGGGTAGCCGTGACCCAGGAGGTAATCCACCAATATCGTAAAATTTACCACTCAATGATAATAAATATAATAAGTTGAGGAAACAGTAATTTAAAGGGTAGTTAAGCGAGTTCTTTTATTTATTATTTTAAGTGACATCATGTCACGTGAAATAATTTTATTGGACCACCTAAGCAGCGGTGAAGTAACTCCATTTATCACCGGTGAATTTCCCGTTTTCTCTAATAAGTTAGTAAGCTGATTATTCAAATATTATCATCCTTCTCCAATTTCTTAGAGGTTTCGAATTCAAGTGAAGGAATCAATTTAGATAATACTATAAATTCAAGTGAAGGAATTAATTTAGATAATACTATAAAAAATAAAAAATATGCATGTGTGAGTTTGACTAGGAAAATTTATTGAAATTCAACATGACCGTAACATTAACCTCAAAACACGCCCCCGAAAATAAACAAAATTCAAACTGTTGCTTAGTAATCCACATGAAGTATAACATTTAAGCATATTCATCCGGTCGAAAGGGTTTTGATTAAGTTCTAAAGCGTTCCTCGGTCGAACACCACCAACAGCTTCTAGTGCCACTACTTGCATCATCTTGTATCACCCGGTCCGAAGGGATTTGATTCAGTTCTAAAGCGTTCCTTAGTCGAACACCACCAGCTTCTGGTATTCCTCACCGGAAATAGCATCCTCCATGACATCAACCGGGTTCAAATCCCCCTCCCCTTCCAGGAAAACCTTCATCAAGTTCTTCGAGAACCCGCTGACCAATGCTACCCCTTTCTGGGTCGAGGGCACGGGCGTCGACCTCGAGTCCCTCAAGTTCCAAAACACAATCTCCGGAATGCAAGAACCGTACCCATTCTCCCTGTACTTCCTGCATATCGCCATATAGTCCGTCTCCCAAGCATTTGCCGATGCCTGATTAAACTCCATATCACTGAACACAAAGATCCGCTTGATCATGTTCTCCCCATCCAACTTCCCCTTCACCGCGACATCCAGCAACTGATCGAACACCTTCTGGAAGTCGGTGCTCATCCCCCATTCCATCCTCTTCACGAAGCTCATCTTCTCGGCGAGCGACTCCCCCTGAATCTTATGAAGCTGCGGGTTGTCACTAAATGTGATGACCCTCCCCTTCCACGGCTCCTCGCTCAGCTCCGATATCAACATCCCGAGAGCAATGCAGACGTCCATCGGAGTCCCGCTCATACTACCGGAAACATCACACACCGCAATGCAGTTCTTCAGCTTCCCCTTCTCCAGCAAGTCCTGGACCATCCTGTTCCACTGGAGCTCGGCCACGTCCCCGGCCTCCGCATCGTTTGCAGAGTCCAGGATCTCGTGCGGGAGCAGAGCCCCAGCTGCGATCTTCGCCTTCCCTTCCTTGACCTTAATCAAGTAGTCCGAGAACCGCTCCTCGTCGTGCTTCTTGAAGATCTTCGAGTAGTTCTTCATCGCCACCGACGCCACCCGATTGTATGGCAGCTCGTCCCACTTGCCTGCGCTCATGTAAACCTCCGGCAGCTCGAGCACCTGGCGGAGAGGGACCAGCACCTCCCTCCTAAGCCGGTCACGAGCCCTGTACGCATAATGTGCGTCCTCGATCTCCTTGTACTCCTCCACCGACTCTTTCGGCCATAGTCGCCGCGCGATGCTCTCGCATAGCAGCGTGGACCGATCGAACGACGAGTCCAGCGACGGGCACCACTTCGCCGCAAGCCCGATCTTGTTCAGATTCCCCAGCTTCAGCTGCTCGGCGTCGGACGCGAGCATGCCTGCGAAGAACTCCGAGATCCTATCGAACAGGAATCGGTACTCAGGATCTCTGTTATACCTCTCGACCGCCAGATTGGCGAGCTCCGCTCGCTTCGAATGCCGCGCCCGCGCCGCCTCGATCTTGACCTTAGACAGATCCGCCGGGATTCGCTCCTCGCTCGTCCCGGTCTTTTGCTGCTTATTCTTAGACGGTGAGGTCGACAGGTGGCGGCGCCAGCGGCGGGGCCGACGCGTCTTGGCCTGGAGGTGGGCGTTCTTAGCGATTTGGCGGGCTTCAAGGCCGTGGAGGAGGCGGTAGAGGATCTCGAGGAGGTCCTTCATGTAGCCGAACTCGGCAAAGGAGGCGACGTTGAGGGCGAGGGTCTTGGGATGGTGAGAGTGGAGCCAGAGGGCGGAGGCGTAGAAACCCTCCTTGTCGGACTTGCCGGTGCCGCGGACGCCTCGGAGGTGGCAGGCGAGCTTGAGGGCGGTAAGCGCGTCGTGGGCCCACGCAGCGGAGAGGAGGGAGGTGACGGTGCCGGCGGGGGTGGAGGGGACCACTTGGAAGAAGAAGTCGAGGCACGGGTTGCCGGAGGAGAGGTAGGTGGCGGAGCAGTTCTCGGTGAAGCCCATCGCCGGCAGCGGAGGCGACGGCGGGTTGTTGAAGTTGGCGTCCATTAGATCCAGGAACGGCTCCGCAGTGGGGGCGGGGGCGGGATCGACGGCGGCGGTGGGAGCCGGATCGACGGCGGCGGCGGTGGTGGGGAGGTGGCGGAGAAGGGGCGGTCCCAGGAGCGACATCGTTGGGGGGGTTAGGGTCTTGGGAATAGGGTTTCGATTGGGGATTTGGGGAGCGATTAGTATTAAGTTAATTAGATTTTGCCATTTTGGGGAGAGTGAGTGGCTTATTTTATAATGGGGTTTCGGATGTCCGATGTCGTGCCGGCCAAGTTTTTGCAGCGAATTAAAATAGGGATAGTTCTAGTCTTCTAGAGGCGGTGACAAGGTGGCGTGTCAGTAGCTGAAAATTCAGAGTTGACCGGACCAGGCCCAAGCGTTATGGGCTGCCGTGGAATTATATGGAACAACAGAAGTGGACCTTTTTTTTTTTTTAAGAGGAGATGAAATAGGGCATCTTAAGCCCAGCCCAGAGTGCCAAACGTTGCAGCTCTCTGGGCTTGAATTGTTGACGGATAAAAAATAATAGATCCCCAAGACTAAGGCTCTGACAGATCTCCGCACAACCAAAACTCCGAAGGATGTCACTTACATCTTTATAAATTATAATTTAATCCCTAAATCTTAATTTAGTCCCACAAATTATTTAAATTACTATAATTTAGTCTACCAATTTATATTTTGCTCTGATTTTTTTCATTTTACCCTTAGTTTCCTTCACTTAATTATCCCTTCCTCTTTTCCTATCTCTTCTTAGTTTTTATTGGATTCTCCATTTCTTCTTCTCTTCTCTCTCTATTCATTTATTAAATTCTCTCTCTATATTGAACCAAATATATTATTCTCCACTAAATATATTAAATCTAAAAATAAATTTATCAAATATAAAAAGGAAGAACCCAATAAATAAATTTATACTGAGACTTCAAAGGTTTAATACTTAATAAAAATAATACATTTAATTTTAATATAAAAAGGAAATACCTAATAAATTAATATAGAGAGAGAAAAGAAGAACAAGGAAAAGAACTAAAAAGAGAGAGGACAGAGAAAATTAAGTGAGAAATCAGGAGTAAAACGGAAAAATCGAACAAAAATATAAACTGAGAGACTAAATTATAGTAACTTAAAAAATTTGAAAGACTGAATAGATTTTGAGTACTTAATTAGAATTTATAAAGATTTAAAGGACAGATGTATAAATACCTTTTCTTTTATCTTCATACTTTGGGTGCATTTCACTAGTTAGTCACTTAGCTTATGAGCTCAGACCTTTTGCTGGTAAGCTACGACAATACTATTATGCTACTTAGTCCAAATATTTTCCTGTGCACTTGTGTGCGTGTGATCGAGTGCTAACATTGTTTGATGGACCGATACTTTCTTTCAAGAACATATATGATTGTTTGGTGCTAAATGTTCATCAATTACTACAAGAGAACTATATTTTTGAGGCAACAAATCGAAGAGGAGATCCATTAGCCATCTATTACTTCCAACCGATTCAAACATTTTAAGATTCAATTGCATAGTACCATAGTTTTTCAGCGCATGCATTACATACAAGAACAAAACAAAAGTACCGTTTCATGGGATTTAAAACTCCTAATTCCATGCAGGTAATGTGCTTGACAAAATGCATCACTCACTCTGAAGCCACACTTTCTATTACAACTCCAAAATAAAGTTAGAACAACCAAAAGTCCCAATACGAAACCTATTGCAAGTCGCAGCAACAGCGCTTTCCATCTCCTTTCATCCGACTGTTTCCATCTTCTTCCCAATGAAGACGTCAGTTAGCACGGTCTTTGACTGCAGGGAAGCCTTCAGCAGCTCCAACCCCTAGCAAAAAAAGAAATCAAATAAACCAAACAAAAAGCAAACTGAACTTCACAGCAAGCTTACCTCTTTCATCCCCAGATTCACATTTCGCTCTTTGAGCGATCCCACGTCCCTGACGTTGAACTTGTTCAGAAGAGTAATGCTGGAGATAGTAGACATCGGCATCACTGTGAGATCATCCATCACAGTATAAGTCACCACACCCTTCACGAACCCACCGGCACTTTCTCCATTGGCCGCTGCCACGGCATTTGGCTCCACATAGTGCATCTCCATCGTCAGCTGGTAACTGCAGTTCGGGCACTTTGTACCACAGACGTCAGTATAGTACTTCCTGCACGCTTCGTAAGGTCCGGAAGAGCATCTGTAATATTTCTTTGCAGTTGCCGAGGAGGATCCCTCAGTCAAGAAGAGAGTATTCTTCCATGGCGGGGCCGTAGTTGGGCTGATCAAAGAGCCCTTGGCCTTGGTAGAGAGAACGTAGGTGTCGTCCAGAGTTCGGACGCTCTCGTATATGCTTCCGATGGATCCCACCATTCCCTCCTTGGTGAGGAGCTTGATAACTGAGCTCACCTGCATGGTTAGAAGGCCGAAGAGGAAGTCGACAACATCTTTGCCTGCTTCGGCAAAGAGGACCTTTTTGGATTTGGTGTCTACCAGGAGCTTCAAGCTCAGTTGGGTTTGGGTGGCCATGGCAATGGCAAAGCTAAAGATTGGTTTTAGAAACCTGGAGGCCACTTATCTGTATTAAAATGGCTTCTTGCTTACCGCTGTTCTTGGAAATTTGATCTGCTTTGATGCAATAACACTGGCTATGAGCCTGGGACCGGTTATAAGGAGACCAGATGTGACCAGTCATTAATGGACAGGAGCTCGAGACTATTTATATAACTTAGTCGTTAAGAAAGAATCTTTGTAGTGGACCATCCCTTTATCTGGATTGAGTGGTGTCTTGCATGGCGTTCATGTGATATGTATGTTATTTCCTCCTTTTCTGAAAAGAAGGCATCTTCAATAATTGGATATGACGTTAATGGCTTACGTCAGTCTTAGTCTCATCATGCTTTATTCGCTAATGATTAGGTTTGTCATCTGTGTCAGGGGTGAAAATTTTCAAAATAAATGAAAAATGAAAAATAATATACAAAATGCGGAACTAACTCCGTATTTCGGCGTCCGACATTAAGACCGGTTCCAAATTGAGTAAAATGCGGAGCTAAGTTTATACCTTCGCGTTCTGAGTGATTAACTCCGCGTGAGCAAATAATCAGAATCTTAATTGATTGTGATTGAAATTTGGACTTATCCAATACCCGAATTGAGTCCAATCAGAATTCAAAATCAAGAGATTTAAATCAAGACTAAAATATTTAATTAGAATTCTTGATAAATACAAATACTTTCCAATTTTATTTGATTGGAAACTGTTATGTCAGCTCGAGGCTATAAATACCCTCGTTTAGAGAGCCTTTGGGGATTCATCGATCAGTTTTGGAGTTCAAGTTACGCGTGAGAGTTTTAAATTCGTAAACACCAGAGAAAGGAGACTTAGGGCCGGTCGTCATCTTTATCAAGAAAGAAAATTTTCGTATCGGATCGTCAAAAGAAACTACTTGATAGATCCCATCGTCACACAGAACTCATTTTTCATTGTAAAAGAGTGAGATATGTTATAAATCCTCTCGTTTGTTTTTTTTTTGTTCATCTTTCATTGTAATTCAGAATATTCAATGGAAGAAAATAAGATTTTTGCGGAGAATAAACTGGCGATCACAGTGAGAGATATCTCTTTCACTAAAAAATAGATTGTGACACAATTTGATGTGGAAAAAATCGGATCGGTCGTTGATATGCTTGTCGTGGAGATCGACCAGCAAAACTATGAGGAGTATCTCTCCTCTAGATAAGGTAAGCTGACCGAAACGCGGCGCTATCACCGTGTGAGTTCCAATACCCGTAAATCGGGTAATAGTAAATCCACCGTTAAACAGAGACTCTTGGAGTCCACGGCTATAGAGCCGTTGTTTGGACAGAAAACCCTAACAAAGGAAGATCTCCTTGCTAATGAAGAAGACGTAGAAACTGGTTTGAGCAGAACTCAACTCCGTAATCGAAATCGTCGAGTAAGGAGGAGAGCTCTCAAAACCCGCGTTAAATGCGAGGCTATAATTTTGCCTCGCAAACTGGCTTGCGTCAACCGCAGGATCAGTGAAAATCACGTTAAATGCGAAGTTAAATATACGCTAGCGTGTGATGATAATTCTCCACGCGAAGTTAACAGAAGCGGTTCATATTTCGTATATTTGTCACATTATGATCATATGACTATTCATTAGATATTGACTTGGTATAATGGGACAGGTCAGTTGCTCGTTTAAAACTCACCCGAACCCAGAATCCAACTATCCATATGCATCATGAGGGGAGTTTCCAAAGGAGCACACGACTTTTCCTAATGAGCAAATTATCTAATATATTTTTGGTCCTACGATCCTTAAAAGGTGGGCTCACTAGGAAAAATGGTGTGCTCGTTCGGAAACTCTCATCGTGAGCATGAGCTTGTAGCATATCTTAGGCCCCCCACCACATAGCATCATTATATGAATTTTGCACATTAGGGAAATGATTGAGCTGATTTATGCGCAGTTAAGATAATCAAAACAGCTAGATTATTAAAATAATAATATCATAGATATAGTAATAGAGAGAATTAGGAACTAAGATTTGTGAGATCTTACTATTCAATTGTGAATAATGTGATGATATGAATTGTACTTTTATGCGCAAAATCAAAGAGTCTAAAGTAAAAGAGGTTTTGAAGAGAATGAAATTAAGAAAAACTATTAGTCCAGATGAGAGGTATGAAGATACTTAAGAGGGATTTGTGTGATGTGGCTAATAGATTTTTTTAATAAGATTTGACAAATTAAGAAAATACCAAATGAATGGAGGAAGAGTATCCTAGTACTTTTGTATAAGAATAAGGGCGATATTTAGAGTTGTTCTAACTATCGGGGAATAAAACTCATGTGTCACACTATGAAGCTTTGAGAAAGGGTAATTGAACATAGATTAAAACAAACTGTTAAAATATTGGAGAACTAGTTTGGATTTATGTCGGGACGATCGACGACAGAAGCTATTCATTTACTTCGTCAACTAATAGAGCGATTCCGAGAGAGAAATAGAAATTTGCATATTGTATTTATTGACTTAGAGAAAGCCTATGATAAAGTTCAACGAGAGATATTTTGATGGATACTGATGAAGAAAAAAAGTTCCCATCAAGTATATCGACATAATTAAGAATATGTATGATAGAGTAATGATCAATGTCAGAACATGTGGTGGTTTAACAAGTGATTTTTCTATCACAATTGGATTACATCAAGGATCTGCATTGAGCCCATTCTTATTTGCTATAGTGATGGATGAGCTTACTAAAACCATTCAGGATGAGATACCTTGGTGTATGCTATTTGCTGATGATATTATTTTAGTTGATGAAATAAGAAAAGGGGTAAATGCCAAGTTAGAGTTATGGAGGCATACATTAGAATATAGAGGTTTTATATTGAGTAGGTCTAAAACAGAGTATATGGAATGTAAATTTAGTAAACGCCGGACCATAAACTATAATGCTTTAAAACTGGATAGGTAAGAGATACAAATGAGCCGTCAGTTTAGATATTTGGGTTCTATTATTCAGAATGATGGAGAGATCAATAATGATGTTAATCATAAGATACAAACTGACTGGTTTAAATGGAGGAGGGTAACGAGAGTTTTATGCGACCGTAATATTCCGTTAAGATTGAAAGGAAAATTTTATAGGACTGCTATTAGACCAACTTTATTATATGACACGGAATGTTGGGCTATAAAGAAACGTCATTCACAGAAGATAAGTGTAGCAGAGATGCGCATGCTCCGTTGGATGTGCGGCAACACTAGGAGAGATAAAGTGAGAAATGAATATATTCGTGCTAAGATAGGTGTGCTCCCATCGATGAGAAAATCGCTTACGATGGTTTGGTCATGTGCAACGCAGGCCTACAAGTACACCAGTTCGAAGAGGAGAGTTTATCAATGCATGACAAGTTAAAAGAATGAAGGGAATACCGAAGAAAATATGGATGGAAGTGATACGCAAAGATATGGAGTTTAGAGGTTTAAATAAGAAGATATTACTTAATAGAAATGAATGGATAAGGAATATCAAAGTGATCGATCCGGCGTGATTGTTTTTTGGTTCATGTAGCCTACCCCAAATACTTGGGATAAAAGGCTTATTTGTTGTTTGTTGTTGTTGTTGTAGAGAACTAGGACCTAGAACTAAGAGAAACAGCATGTTTAAGGATATTCTAATCCATATATTGCATTAAACACCCTTTGCATAACAAATTCTCACAACCCCCCTTCCCAATTGAATTCAGCAGAAAAATACCTCTGAACTATTTCTAATTTACTCAGAACATTTCTAAGCTTGACTTCTAATTAAATTACACACCCGAACAAAAAACTTTTTTGTCTGCTAATGATTCGTAGACTTACATGATAACTCCCTAATAGAGTAATCCACTTAGGGGTGAACAGTCGGTCGGATCCGATGAAAGTCGGGGGATTCCGACGAAGCGGAGGAAGCGAGACTCCGACTGCCATTCTCGATGGAATCTGACCGAACTCCGACCAATTCCGGATCGGTCGATGCCGACGGAAGTGGTCAAAGCATATTTGTAGCAGGAAGAGAGAGAGAGAGAGAGTGAAAGGGAGGAAGGAGGAAGACTTGAAAGAGATAGACGAGGATAGAGAGGAGAAATGGAGGGAGAGAGAGAGAGAGATGGAGAGAGAGAGAGAGAGAGAGAGAGAGAGAGAGAGAGATTTGGAGGGAGTGAGAGATCTAGAGAGAGAGAGAGGTAAGGGAGCGGGAGAGGGAGAGGGGGGTAGCGAGAGCCGGAGGGAGAGAGGAGGAGGTACTCACCGGAATCCGATAGTCTCCGACGGTGTTCCAACCGCCTCCGGCGGCCAATTTTTTCACTCATACAACTCCGACCATTCTACTCTACGAATTCTGACCGATTTCGATCAGAGTCGGACTGAATGATCAGAGCGGATTGTAGTGTTCAACCCTAAATCCGCTCCGGTGAAAAATAATCTTTCCACTAAATTCTATGGTGAACCATCACAAACCTGGCCTAGTGGTACTTGCCTCTGCACATCGTAATCTCGTACCATTGTGTATATCTAATCAATACACCCTTTGCAAATTTAATTAAGAAAGCTCTCTCCACATGAAAATTCGAGCTTACGAGATTGTGTTCATGCATGGGCTATAATCAGCTGGCTAATGAGAGGTAATCAATTCTTGTAGTAGTAGTAGAAAGTATTTTCTGTTGGATTATGTGTTCATGATGCATGAGCTATACTCAGTTGGCTAAAGAAAAATAATTAATATCTAAAATAGTGGAAAATATTTTCCGTCAAAAGAGAAGAAATTGTAGAGCTATTTGTAATTTGACTGGATCATACTTTTTGCCAACCTATTATGTTCTGTATTTTCTTGTATCTTTAAAGAATCCGAAGTACTATACAGGTCTTATGAAGGATCAAACAATGTAATATATAAATATCATTTTCCCACCACGAAGTTTTTTTTGGGAAAATACTAAATGCGCACCACACTTGGATTAGTGAGCACCATTTTCCCTATGGGGTAACTCACTTTACTATAAGTCGTGCTCACTAAGTAAGGTGTGGTGCCCATTTAGAATTTCCCCATTTTTGCTTTCTTTAAAGCTCCCAAATCCCCCACGCATTGTTGGCTTGCCTCTAGATGGCCATGAGCCTACTCCATACTTGCAAGGACGACTTACAAGTTCGAAGCTTGTCTCGACAAAAGCTCGTTCAATCTCGTTCGATGACTAAATGAATCAAGCTTGAACACAAATTCCCGTTTGGTAAAATAAATGAAAGAACACGAACTTATGTTGTTCATGCTCGGCTCCGCTCGAGCTTGTTTCATCTACGGACTTGTTAAGCTTGGTGTTCGCCATAAAATCGTAAATGATTCTTTTAATTGGATTTCTCAATAAAAAATTACAATTTCAATGGTTTCCCATTTACAGAAAATGAGGAAAATCTAATTCACTCTTTATTTAAAGTTGGATTCTAGAGTAGTTATGGAGAACGATCATACTCTCTATTGACACTCCTTATAAGATTTTCGTTGGCAAGAATTTCAAGATTTTGATAGCACCAGTACTTGGATGGAAAATGACTCTATCTATAATATTGATCTCCGATCCCTTTTTCCGCCTAAACTTCTGCTATTTATAGAGTTTTGGAGACTCTTGAGTTGATTTAACTGTCCAACTATTGGCCTTCATGATATGAGCATTAATTTCCCGCCTTTCGATCTGGTAGATTTGTATTAAATCTCCAGAATTTGTAACCGATGTCTTTAATTCTCTGGATCGTAACTGAAACGCGGATATCAAGCTTTAGATTCGTGTTTCTTCTGAATGAAAAAAAAAAAAAAAAATGCGAATCTCAGATTTTAAATTCGCGTTTTAATCTGAATGACAATTGGAACGCAAGTCTAAGACTTTAGATTCGCATTTCAATCTGAATGACAATCGGAACCCGAATCTCAAACTTTTAGACTCACGTTTCAATCTGATGACATGTTCGCTGCTTGCATGATATATTTCGACACGATGATGAGACCTTGCGGAGCCTATTCTCATTATTAAGCCTGCGATTCTGGAGAAAGAAATTCGCACTTCAGCTTCATTCAGAAGTCAAAGATTGTGTCTCAGTTTCTACGGAAAATAAAGCACAACTCTGTAAAAATCATATCTTATTTCCTCTGTATTTTATATTTACAGATCTATCTCTTTATGAAAGATAATCCTAATAAAAGAAAATTCCGCCAACACTTGGTTTAAGCTCGGCTCCATTATATCGATATTTCTTCTCTTGTCCATAAGGATTATTAGATACTCGGATTAAGATTCTATCCTCACGAAACTAGTCAAAGTGTGAGAATTTATAATCCCAGTAACATTGATGTTGCGTGACAAATGACCTACGACTTTTTTTTTAAAAAATTTTAAATTTATTATTATAGAAGACAATCTGATCTTCATAATATAAGGTTTTCTCTTGGAGAGGTGATTAGTTCGCAATAGTAACCAGTGGTTATACCAACCAGATCACCACTCACCAACTCCTGTGACAAGTTGTAATTGTTAGGCTAAAGTTCAAAGGCCTATCAACAAAACCTCATCACTATTTACTTTAGAAATTTGATGCAAGTATACCAATTTAGATTTGCTCCATCAGTAGTAACATCCCTTTCGAATCTTCCCATTTGAAATGGTGATCAAACTTGAAATTTTGATCACCTGAAGCCACATAGTTATAGGGCTCAAAATTATATTTCAACATACTACGTTGTACAAAGATTAGATTTGATTAGTAGTTAGTGATAATTTAGGATGTGTTTGGCTACTGGAAGTAGTGGAAAGAGGAAATAAATTACGAAGCAACTTTCAAAGTGGAAGTTGAAGAGGAGAGTTCTTAGTGTGTTTGTTCACTAATTTCTGGAAGGAAAAAGTGCATAAAGAAGTAAAGGGCTCATATTTAATTGATTAAATAAAATAATATTTCTATAATTTTATTTTTTTATATGTATAAAAATATAGAATGGTAATGGCGATATGGAAATAATTTTTTTTTGGTTTGTTTCTCTATTTCGTAGAGCTCTTCCAAGTCAAAATGACAGAAAGAAAATATTAGAAATAAGATATCACGTATGCAACATTTCAGCATATAAGTTGGCCAAACAAACACTTGAAATAGTAAAAGTAACCGTATTTTCACTGTTTCTATTCTACTTGCACGTTAACGAACACACGCTTATTGTATTATTAAGCATTGTGAACTTCTTCCCCTACCTACCATGGTGGAGTCCCAAGCTACCTCTATGGGCCTATGTTAGTGTAGAGGGGAGTTTTCAAAGGGGTACACCATTTTTCCTAGTGAGCCCAGTTTTCCTAGTGAGTCCACAATCTCTTTCGAAAAAAGAGAGTTTTTTCTAATGGGCACACCAAAAATGACCAAATTACCTTTTATTCTCTCTCCTATTCTCTGCCCCTAAAATCCAACTCTCTAACCCTTCCACCCTAAATTTTTCTCATCTCATCTCTAGGGCCGACCACTGCAAATCTTCCTCCTAACACAACGCTCTCTGAGTGTCGTCGGCTGTTATGCCCCCGTTTTTCAGCTGCTTTCCAAAATGGAGGACGTTACTTATTATTTGCACTAGATAACCAAACAGTCACATGATCTTAGAATAACCGTAACTACTGCCTGTTCGTCGCAAAAGTTCCTTCGCTTCCTCCCATTGAATTAACTTAAATTACAATGAAAGTGAACAAGATATAAAAAAGAACAAACGAGAGGATTTTATATTTCAATCTCTCTCTTTTACAATAGTTGTGAGATCTGTGGCGATGGGATCTGTCAAGCAGTTCCTTTGGACGATCGGTACGTTGAAATATTCTCTTTTAAAGATATCGGCCGAATATAGACAATCTTCTCTGGCTTTGATTTGTTCAAGGCTCTCTCGCGTAACTCGAACTTCTCAAGAACTCCAGAAAGAAGATGGTGATTTTCTCTGATCTTCACGAACTCAAGGCTCTATGCGTAACTTGAATTCTCCAAGATTTCAGAAGATGATCAGCAAAGGCTTCAAGGCTCTCTCGCGTACTTGAATTGCCAAAGAATCGATAGGAGGCTTCCGATGCCAAAAAGAAGAAGAAGACCCCTAGGGTTTCACCAGGAAGGTATTTATAGCCCCAGGTTAATGCAAGAGTTCCTATCTAAATAGAACTCGCATTCATCCAGGATTCCGATCAAATATCTTAGTTTTGATGGAATTCTGATTAGACTTGATTCGGGTATTTGGATAGGCCCAGAATCATAATCTCAATCAATTTGAGATTCTGGTTATCTGCTTACGCGGAGCTTTAATCGCATCAAAACGCGGCGCTAAATAACCAAAACGCGGAGCTAACGCGGAGCTATTGATCATCTCCGCGTTTGACTCAAACGCGAGGCTAATACAAGCCAAACTGCGGAATCAACGCGGAGCTATTAAACATCTCCGCGTTTTATTCAAACGCAGGGTTAATATAACCAAACGCTGGGCTAATGTAACCAAATGCGGGGCTATTGAATTAGCTCCGCGTTCTGTTGTGGAAAATCCTTTTACTTTAGAAATTTTCACTGCCAACAAAACCCCCTCCAAAGTTTTCAAAATGGCTTAGATTTCAGCAGATTTTGAAATACTTTGGATTTTCAAACTGAAATGCGGAGTTAGAATACCAAGTCTATCTCGCGTTATGCTTACTTACGCGGAGCTAATCAGCTTCACTTCGTCTTCAGTGAAATGAGTAATTACGTCATTAATTACCCTGAGTTTCCACGCCGAATACCAAGCGACGGAAATTCTGTTTAAATAGAGCTCCCGGCTCATCTTCTTCTTCATCTCATCCGAAGAATTTCTGAGAACTCGAGTGACTCACGAATGATCTTCAACTGATCTTCGTTCAATTCTCCATAGGATGTCTCTCCAGAGGAGTTTGGCTTTCCGCAAGTTAGCCGACGTTAATGGCAGCAGCCGTGAAGGTAAACGCAACAGCGAACCAGTCTATGCAGCGTCTTCCGAAGGTAAAAACCTCATCTCTTGGTTTTCTAAGAACCATTCTGAGATATTTTGGCTTGATTTTAATCTGGACGATTGCTTATCTTGTTGGCGAGATCGCCGTTTTATTGTGTCGTCCCTGCGCTTGAAACGCGGGGCTTTACTAGTAGTCTCAATGAATCCGCGAGGCTATCCTTGATTAGCAGTCGCGATGAATTGCGAGGCTATCTTTGATTAGCAGTCGCTATGAATTGCGAGGCTATCTTTGATTAGGAGTCGCTATGAATTGCGAGGCTATCTTTGATTAGCAGTCGCTATGAATTGCGAGGCTATCCTTGATTAGCAGTCGCTGTGAATCTGCGAGGCTATCTTTGATTAGCAGTCGCTATGAATTTGCGAGGCTATCTTTGATTAGCAGTCGCTATGAATTGCGAGGCTATCTTTGATTAGCAGTCGCTGTGAATCTGCGAGGCTATCTTTGATTAGCAGTCGCTATGAATTTGCGAGGCTATCTTTGATTAGCAGTCGCTATGAATTTGCGAGGCTATCTTTGATTAGCAGTCGCTGTGCTTATGATGGAGAGAAACTTTGGCCCTCCTTTACACGAAGTATCGTATCATCCTCTGCGTTTAAAGCGCGAGGCTATTTTTTTCAACTGTGCGCGGAGTTAGCTTAGCTCCGCGTTTTCACTCTTTTGGAAACTCTGTTCCTTTTGCAGTAAGTCCAATCCTTTCTGAAGAGGAGTGTATGTGGGTCCATCGATCTTCATCAGTAGAAGTAACTCTAAGGAAGTCAGAAGCATATGCTTTACAATATAGTTGCAGGTTTCAAGCTCTGGCTCCTGGAAATAAACTCCTGAAGGGGCCGTAAATAGGGAACTGCAGCACTTGCAGTGCAAAATTGCAGCACTTGCAGTGCAGAATTGCGCTTCAATGCAGCACTTTCCTCTCGTGCTTCATTTCGGATGACAGATCCTAGTTGGCATTTGCAGAGGAGATCTTTTGCATGTGAACCAGGGAACTGAGTTTCAACACCCCGTAGAGAAATCTTATTGTTTTTTGCATGTGAACCAGGGAACTGAGCTTCAACACCCCGTAGAGAAATCTTGCTGTTTGGTTATTGACAAGTTGATCATGTAAAAGCTTTTGGGAGAGCTATAACTCCTTCTTTGTAATATATTCTTTTATGAATAAAGAAAAATTATTTTCCTCTCTATCTGTTAGCTTCAAGAATTTTGCTTGCTCAACAAACAGATGGTCAATAATTTTGGTAAAATAGTCTAAGGCACTTCTGCGCGACTTAGATTGATAATACCCAAATGATTGGATAAGAATCGCTTTAACTTAGATGGAAGCGCTGCACTCGTCAAAAATCTAAGTTTTTCCATGAAAACGCGAAGCTAAGGCACAGGCTATCCTCGCGTTTTGTAAAGTTGCGCGGAGCTAAATATCTTCGCGTTTTCCATCATCGCGCGAGGCTGATAGCTTCGCGTGTTGGAGAGTAACTGACAAGTCACTTTCTCCGAAATTCGAGCCGAATTCCAAGAGGCGGTTCCTTTCATTTAAAAGAAATCTCTATTTCTTATCCTTCTCACTCTATTTGAGAATTTTCCAGAAACTTAGAGATTCAGGCGATCAGAGTTCAGACGACCCAATTTTCTTCCGACCGAGTTTCTCCAGATTTTCAGTCGATTTTTCTCAGCAATGGCACCCAAAACTCGTGCTACTTCTCGAGCGGCTCCATCTTCGGCGACTGGCGCAAGCAGTGGTGGCGGCGGCCAAGGCAGCGACGCGCCAGCCCACATTTCGCCTATCGGGGGTAAGAATCTCTCCATCGAGACTCTTTAGAATATTTCTAGAGTGATTTGGCTTAAATTTAACTGATCGATCAACTCTTTTACCGGCGAGATCGCCGTACTCCTGCCGTAAGGCTTTGGAGAAGAAGAAAAGTCTCCGACTTTCTTCTTACGCGAAGTTATCGCGTCATCCTTGCGTTTAAAGCGCGAGGCTATTTTAAGTAGCAGTCGCGTAGAAACGCGATGCTATTTTAAGTAGCAGTCGCGCTGAAACGCGAGGCTATTTTAAGTAGCAGTCGCGCTAAAAACGCGAGGCTATTTTAAGTAGCAGTCGCGCTAAAAACGCGAGGCTATTTTGAGTAGCAGTCGCGTTGAAAACGCGAGGCTATTTTAAGTAGTAGTCGCGCTGAAACGCGAGGCTATTTTGAGTAGCAGTCGCGTTGAAAACGCGAGGCTATTTTAAGTAGCAATCGCGCTGAAAACGCGAGGCTATTTTAAGTAGCAGTCGCGCTGAAACGCGAGGCTATTTCAAGTAACAGTCGCGCTGAAAACGCGAGGCTATTTAAGTAGCAATCGCGCTGAAAACGCGAGGCTATTTCTGCGCGGTCTAATCTTTAGCTTCGCGCGTCCATACTTAGAGAAATTTTCTGCCCTAGAGAAACTTCTCTCATTCTGCTTTTTTTTTGCAGTAGGATATTCGATGGAATCTCTTCCCCACAAGAACTACTTCGGCTTTGCTGGGGGTTCTGATCCCTCAGGCCAATTCCGTTTCACTACCATCCTGCCCTCATACAAGCCAGACCCGAAGGAACGCAAGGAGAAGCTGATCAAGTACCACCCCACTACTGCACGAGAAATCATAACTGACGCGGCTTTTGAAGATGTGAACAGAAGGGCGATGGAGAAACCCGCCTTCCTCTTTGGAGACCAGATGAACCACTCAGATGAGATCCTTTCTGAAGAGGAACGCGTTTGGTTATATAACTCAGGCGAAATACTGATGTTTCTGCCTAGAATGGATCGTAGCTATCCTCTGGTCTATCTTCAGAGGCTAGCGATACCTCGGGAATTAAAGTGAGGATTGACTCAAGAGCAAGATGGCGTCCCAACATGAAAATTTGGTGCAAAAGGGGTTTATCAAGACGGTTCCTCCAGATGCATTACTGGCTTGCTTCCAGGCCGATTTGGCAAGGAGCTTCCAGTGGGAGAAGTCCCATCTCGTGCCCGAACTTTCTTAAGTGAGTTCTTGGCGAAGGATGGTCAGTACCCGGCTAGCGACTTCAGGATGCCTGGCTGGGTTCATTCTTCTAACAATATGTGGTGGGCACGCCTTGTTCAGTACATGCTGGATTCCCACGAGCCCATTTTAAAAGATATTGGCTTGTATAAAGTCATCAGGAATGTCCAATTCGGGTTTCCCCAGAGTGCTTATCACTTTTACTGCCTCTTGGAGATGTATAACTCTGAGACCTGTACTTTCTTTACTCCAGTGGGTGAGCTAGGGTTCGCTCTCCACGAGATGTTTGAGGTTTCTGGGCTCTCGATGGGCGAAGTCCCTTACGAGGAGTATATCCCCACCACTGATGAGTTGAACATGCTATTGGCGAGGGATGAGCACATTTATGTCACGTACTGGGAGATGATGTGCCGTTATCATATCTGTGCTGACCAGACAGGTGCACGTAATCACGGTATTGGCCACAAGAAGTGGGCCGAATACCTTTTTGCCAACCTAAATTCTAAGGATAGTTCGGCCACTATCCATGGTCATTCTCCTGTCCCCATTTCAGAGATCGACCAACGTGTAGCCAGGGGCCATTACCGTTTGTTCTATACTACGGAATCCAATGAGAATGGATACGGTCCCGGTACTTCATTCAAGAGTTATCACTATCAAGCCCAATTTCCGATCTCCAACAGAGGTCTCATTGCCGGGTTTTTGATACTGTGGCTCAAAAGATGCGTCGTGCCATCATTGTCCAAGGAAGCGATTGCAATGACCGTGGTATATCCAGCAGTTCTTCTTGCATACGGCCGACCTCTTGGACTCCTTCCCGCCATGGTATGCAATTTGCAGTATGGACTGAGGGTATTCTGTCGTGATTTCCTCCCCACTATTAAGGTCAAGGGGAAAGGAAAGGGCAAGTCGAAAGAGACTGCCCAACCGAAAACTCCAAACCCCAGGGTGGAGATGCCCTACACCTATTTGATGGCGTGGCTTGTCTTGCACTGTCCCTCCTTAATGAGTGCACCAGAGCGTCGTTCGGGCGAAAAGTGCTTCCTTGTAGAACTGTATGAACGTTCTTCATGGAGGCAGAATTATATGTCCCAGATTCGGAAGACTCTTCGTAACTTTCAGAATTACGAGATCTTCTGGTGTTTTCCTGACTTTCCCGGCGGAGGATATGGGACGAGGCTAAAGGATGCCATGGGAGCAGATAAGTTCACTACTTTATCTGCAGGAGCGTTCTGGTGGCTTCTCAACATCCGTCCCGGATACTTGGTGTATCGTCAAGATCTCCAGTGTCAGATTGAGCCATATACTCCGAGTCGCTTTGCTCGTCAATTTGGATATTCTCAACTCTATGTGGGTAATCCAAATAAAGATCTCGCTTACGAGGGGAATTTATACGAAGGTGCTCGTGGCTGGTTCCATTTTGCAGCGGGCGGGACCGAAGCTGAATTCTCCTTGCCCCAGAAGGTGCCAGAATTGGCCATGACTCTCAGTTCCTGCAATTGGTTCAATATTGCGAATGCTGACGTGCCCGGCTTCTCTCTCAATCGCAGTTGTTGCAAAGAGATTGAAGCCCTCTATATTAGCCGTCAGGGTGCTTCTAGGGTAAGGATAAAAGGAATGGAAGAATTCCTTGGCGCTGCGGCTGAGCCTTCGGAAATCAGTGAATCAGACGATGATGCCGGTGATGATGATGAGAATGCTGGTGCTGGTGGAGTTTCTCAGCCTATTGTCAGTCGTTCCCTGAGTCCAACTCTCAAACGCCGCGGCACTTTAAAGAAAAGGCCTGGTAAGAAGCAAAAATTGGGGCAGGAAACCTTGATAGTCCCCCAAGAAGTGGCTATCAATCTTGCTTCCGACTTGTTGGCTTCAGCTGTACCCCCAGCGTTGGCAAGGGAGGATGAACCTGCCAAAGCTCCAAGTTTTGCTGAGATTTCAGCTCCTTTGGACGTAGAGCCTGTGGCAGAACTTGGGGCGCAACTAACGGGTAGCGAGACGGGTACATTGCTGGAAACGACAATGGCTCCCCCTTTAAGTCCGACAACTGGACTTGTATCGCCTGGTATGGCATTTAGCATTTTATCTTTTGCCTGTTATTATTTTAACGTAACACTGCTTTTCTGGTCTTCTGAAATGCAGGTGATCAATTTCTTTCGCCAATGCACTCGACTACCCAAGTAGAGTCTGACGATAGAATGGACCATTCTGGCTCTGTTGGTGGTGTGGGTAGCTTTGTTGGTGAGTTTGCGGCTGATTATTCCACACCGGCTCCTGCCTCTGTTTCCTCTTCAATTCCCCCAATTGACGAATTGGGAAGCGATGAGAGAACAGAAGTCATTATCGCAGCTGCTGCTAATGAGGCTACACCTTCTCCTAGCATGCCGTCTCCAACACCCGTTTGCTCTACTGAGACATTTCCCACGGTCGTTGGCGTGCCTTCTCAGTCAGCGATTTTAACGTCGTCTGTTGTCGTGGCTACTGAGATACCTGCAACTCTTCCGACTCCAAGCCTTCCAACAGGGGAGGAGAATAATTTGAAATTCTCGTTCGAAGATGCTTCTCCCACCGAAGGAGTTTCAGGCGAAGTGGTCCCATCTTCTCTTCCTGTTGGTGGGGGTACCCAAGTGATCTGTACCGACGGTACTTCGTCTGGGGTCTCCAGCTCTTTCAGATCTGCACTGGCTCTACTGGTCCCCCATATTATGAATTTAATGCAGGGACGGGCTTCTTCTTCCCCAATTCCAGCAACTACTGCTCCCTTGCTTACGACGCCTTTCTTGGCATTACCTACTTTGCCTATCGACAGTGCGAATCCTCTTGAAAAACTTTTCGGCTTCACTGTCGAGAATTGTATGCATTTGTTAAGAAGATGTGTCGAGATGGTTCTTGCTGGCCACGATTTCTTCAACTTCGCACGTCCACTGTTACTCCGCTATTTAGGAAATATCGAAGAATTCGGTGGACAAGATCGAGCAGCTCCATACCAGACCCGCCTTGCAGCCTTAGAAGAGCAGGTGACCATGCTACACACACTCCGTCAGGCGGATGTGGAGGCGATCACTGAGATACAGCTGGCGCGGCTTCGGGCATAATCCTTATCTCGAAGAAATATTTTAAGGCAGCAGGAGGAGAGATGGTCTCAGGAACTGACAGAGCTCCAAGCCAGTCAGGAATCCGTTCTTGGCGACCTGCAGAGGGTAAACTTTGGAATTGAGGAAGGTCAGGCCGCCATTTCTAAAGCCCAGGAGACGATTGCGAGAGCTCGGGCCACCTTGATAGAAAATGAACTCCGATTAGGAGAATCTGTCAAGAAACGGGAGATGTTGCTTGTCCAGCAGGAGCAGATTCAGCAGGAAGAGATAGCCATGAATCGTGCCATAGAAGAATCTCGTCAGCAACAACTTTCAATAAGTGATGATGAGTTGCGTAGGCAAGCTCAGCAAACCGTGGAGGCTTCTCATCGTAGAAATTTGGACGAGACAATAAACCAACTGAGACTCCTGGGAGGCCAATAGTTTCATCTCTCTTTACGCTTTTATCTTCCTTGTAATAAGAACTTCGTAAACAGGAGAGAGATAACTTTACTATGTTTCTTTGAAATTCTTTTTGTATCTTCACCTTAATAAAGATGATTCTTTTGACTCTTTTATTTGCCGGCTTCAAAACAGATTTGCTTGCCCAACAAATAACCTGTCGTCAAAACGATTTATCTTGGTACCGTTTATGCTCAATTTCTTGAACCGAAATAACAATTAAAGTTTAATATTGGATTTTTAGCAAACCCCCAGCTATTAACGGATTTGATTAGCCTTTACCAACTACCGTTTGAGTTGGGCTAGCCATATTATTTTCCTCAATATGGTGAGTTGTCGAGGACTACGTTTGGGCTTAAATGCCAAACTTTTCCTCTTCCCTTTACTTTATCGGTATTGGGCGATTCATACTTTCACCCCAGCATGATGGGTTGGCGAGAAACTTGTTCTCTTCACATTGCCTAGTTGGCGTTGGGCAGTTCATACTTTTACCCCAGCATGATGGGTTGGCGAGAAACTCGTTCTCTTCCCATTGCCTAGTTGGCGTTGGGCAATTCATACTTTTACCCCAGTATGATGCGTTGGCGAGAAACTTGTTCTCTTCCCATTGCCTAGTTGGCGTTGGGCAATTCATACTTTTACCCCAGCATGATGGGTTGGCGAGAAACTTATTCTCTTCCCATTTCCTAGTTGGCGTTGGGCAATTCATACTTTTACCCCAGCATGATGGGTTGGCGAGAAACTTGTTCTCTTCCCATTGCCTAGTTGGCGTTGGGCAATTCATACTTTCACCCCAGCATGATGGGTTGGCGAGAAACTTGTTCTCTTCCCATTGCCTAGTTGGCGTTGGGCAATTCATACTTTTACCCCAGCATGATGGGTTGGCGAGAAACTCGTTCTCTTCCCATTGTCTAGTTGGCGTTGGGCAATTCATACTTTTACCCCAGCATGATGGGTTGGCGAGAAACTCGTTCTCTTCCCATTGCCTAGTTGGCGTTGGGCAATCCATACTTTTACCCCAGTATGATGGGTTGGCGAGGAATTTAATCTCCTCTTTCCATTGCTATAGAAGCGTTGGGCAATTCATACTTTTACCCCAGTATGATGGGTTGGCGAGAAACTTATTCTCTTCCCATAGCCTAGTCGGCATTGGGCAATTCATACTTTTACCCCAGTATGATGGGTTGGCGAGAAACTTGTTCTCTTCCCATAGTCTAGTCGGCATTGGGCAATTCATACTTTTACCCCAGTATGATGGGTTGGCGAGAAACTTGTTCTCTTCCTATAGCCTAGTCGGCGTTGGGCAATTCATATTTTTACCCTAGTATGATGGGTTGGCGAGGAATTTAATCTCCTCTTCCCATTACTATAGAAGCGTTGGGCAATTCATACTTTTACCCCAGTATGATGGGTTGGCGAGAAACTTGTTTTCTTTCCATAGCCTAGTCGGCATTGGGCAATTCATACTTTTACCCTAGTATGATGGGTTGGCGAGGAATTTAATCTCCTCTTCCCATTGCTATAGAAGCGTTGGGCAATTCATATCTTTTAGGTCAGAGGCGCTTAATTACACATGCCTAAAAGAAAGATTGGGGACTGTTCAAATTTGAGAACTGAGCACACCAGGTTTGGGTCAGAGGCGCCAAACTGCGCATGCCCAAGAAAAGACTGGAGGTGGTTCAAACTTGAGAACCAAACTGGAGGCGGTTCAAGGCTCTCTCGCGTAAATCGAACTGGGTACTCCAAACACACCAGGTTTAGGTCAGAGGCGCACAATGCGCATGCCTAGAAAAAGGACTGGAGGTGGTTCAAACTTGAGAACCAGACATGCCAGAGTTTAGGTCAGAGGCGCACAATGCGCATGCCTAGAAAAAGGACTGGAGGTGGTTCAAACTTGAGAACCAGACACACCAGAGTTTAGGTCAGAGGCGCACAATGCGCATGCCTAGAAAAAGACTGGAGGTGGTTCAAACTTGAGAACCAGACACGCCAGGGTTTAGGTCAGAGGCGCACAATGCGCATGCCTAGAGAAAAGACTGGAGGTGGTTCAAACTTGAGAACCAGACACGCCAGATTTAGTGGGTTAAAATCACCAGAATAGAAGAAGTCCAAGTGCTCATCTGCGTAACTTGGATAAATTGGAGGCTTATACTCCCAGAGATATTAAGCATAGTATTTCTTCAGAAATTTGCCATTGATCGGCATCATCATTCTGTCGCTATCTTGATTCATTAAGCGATAGGCTCCACTGGAGTATACTGTCTCCACAACGAATGGTCCTTCCCACTTGGGTTCAAACTTACCCTTAGTTTTGTGGGTTAGCACCATTGGCCTTTTAACAGCCAGAACCAAGTCTCCTTATTTAAAGGTCCTTGGTTTAACATTCTTATTGAACGTTTGAGATATTCGGGCTTGATACAACTTAATTTGTTGTTGAGCCCTGAGACGTTTTTCATCTAACGCCTCTAGTTCTTGTATCATTTGCTGATGACGCTCTTCTATCGTCATCTTTGTAGCTAAAGCCACTCTTAATGATGGTATCTGGATTTCAAGATGCAAGACAGCCTCACTTCCATAAACCAAAGAAAACGGGGTAGATTTAGTCGGGGTGCGAACGGTGGTGCGATAAGCCCACAAACATTCTCCCAACTTTTCATCCCAATCTCGTTTATTGGAGGAGACGAACTTCCGAAGGAGTTTGATGATCGTCTTGTTGAAAGCTTCGGCCAACCCATTAGCCGCAGGGTTATATGGTGTAGAAGCGATATCTTTGATTCTGAATTTATTGCAGAATCTGGAGAATCCCTGACTGATGAATTGCAGACCATTATCATGAATAATTCGTCAGGGGACGCCAAATCGGTAAATGACATGATGCTTGACGAACTTGGTCACATCTGTCGTCTTCACCTCTTTCATGGGCACGGCTTCGGCCCATTTTGAAAAATAATCGGTTATTGCAAGAATAAACCGATGTCCTCTGGATGACGGGGGAGTTATTGGCCCCACAATGTCCATTCCCCAGGCTTCAAATGGCCAGCTTGCGACGGTATTGTGCAGGTATTCTTGGGGTTGATGAATAAAATTGGCATGTATTTGGCATGCATGACATCGTTTAGCGTATGCCATTGCTTCCGTAACCATGCTCGGCCAGTAGTACCCTAGCCTTCTTATACGGTCTCCAAGTTTGGGACCGGGCTGATGAGCTCCACATATTCCATCATGTGTTTCTTTCAGCACTTGTTCTGCTTCTGCTTTCGATATGCAGCGTAGCAATAGACCACCTCTTGACTTTCTATACAAAGTCTGAAGTTTATGGTCATAATAAAATCTTTGGGTCTTCCTCTTTATTGAGGTGGCTTCCTTAGGATCTTCTGGTAATATCCCATGCAAAGCATAATCCACAAACGAAAATCGCCAATCACGGGGTTCTAACTTTAAGCCAATCTGGCATACCTCTTCGGTTTGAAATACCACGTCTGGGTGGAGGAGTTCTCTGCTACCAATGGTGATGCTTTTAGCTTCACCTGGCGGGATTGCCAGCGTTGCGGCTAATGCGGCAAGAGCATCTGCATAAATGTTCTCGTTTCGAGATACATGATATATGTAGAATTGTTCAAAATATCCTGCTAGCTCAATAGCTAGCTGATGATAGGGGATGAGGGCTTCATGTCTGACTTCATACTCACCTGTCATCTGATTGACAATGAGCTTAGAATCTCCATATGCCTCTAGATGGTTCACCCCCAGTTGTAGAGCTATTTTTAAGCCGATAATGAGCGCGTTGTACTCCGCTACATTATTAGTGCACGGTTCTTTTAATGAGTAACCGTTAGGCAATATATGTTTATGTGGGGATATTAGCACAACCCCCACTCCAGCAGCAGATCGTCTCGCGGCACTATCAAAGAACATTTGCCAAGGTTGTTCTCCGGTAACTGTATTGACTTCTGATATCTGCTTTAATTTGGACCAAATTGGATGGTCTGCAAGGAAATCAGTGATTGCCTGTCCCTTCATGGCCTTTTGAGAGACAAAATGTATGTCATAGGGCGATAGTAAGAGCGCCCATTTTGCCAATCGGCCATTCAAGGATCCCGATTTTGTCATCAGAATCTTCAAGGGATTAACCCGTGATATGACATGAATTGTTTGCCCCAAAAGGTAGTGTCGCATTTTCTGAACAGCAAACACTAGGGCTAAACATTCTTTTTCAATCGGGGTATATCGCTGTTCGGCCCCAATCATTGTTCTACTTAAATAGTAGAGGGCATGTTCATGGCCGTGCTCATTATATTGAGCAAGTAATGCTCCTAAAGCATTATCCATGGCCCTTACATATATAAGGAAGGGCTGCCCAGGGGCTGGTGCCATTAGTACAGGAGGTTTAGTAAGGTACTCCTTGAGGTCATCAAATGCCTGCTGACATGCCTCATCCCATATGAAAGACACTCCCTTTTTCATAAGTTTGGAGAATGGTTGGCATCGTCCTGACAAGTTGGATATGAAGCGCCGAATATAAGCGAGCTTTCCTTGTAATCCCCTTAGTTCCTTAAGATTGCGGGGAGGCGGCATTTCGCTAATCGCTTTTACCTTTTCAGGGTCGAGGAAAATTCCTTTTGAAGTTATTATGAACCCCAGAAACTTCCCGCTGGATACCCCCATGAATGACTTAGTGGGATTTATCTTCAAATGATGTTTCCTCATAAGATCGAAGACCACTCTTAAATCGTGAAGATGATCTTCTTTGTCTTTGCTTTTAACTGCTAAGTCATCAACATAGCACTCTACTGTTCTGCGTAGGTGTTCTTTAAATATGGCGCTCATTGCGCGTTGGTAAGTGGCACCTGCATTCTTTAATCCGAATGGCATCACCGTATAACAGTATACCCCCTGTGGCGTTCTGAAAGCTGTATGCTTTTCATCATCTGGGTGCATCTTGATTTGGTTATAACCTGAGAAGCCATCCATAAAGGACATCCTCTCATAACCGCAAGTATTATCGATCATTACGTCGGTGATGGGGAGTGGAAATTCATCCTTGGGACATGCAGCGTTCAGATCTCGAAAGTCAATGCATATCCGGATTTTGCCATTCTTTTTGCGAACTGGCACTATGTTTGCCACCCAGTCTGGGTTTTGTTCTTCACGGATGAACCCGGATTGTATAAGCTTGTTGACCTCAGCAACTATTGCCTCCATCAATTCCGGTCGAAAACGCCTCTGTTGCTGTTTAACAGGTTTGACATCTTCTTTTATATTTAACCGGTGTGTGGCAATTTGAGGGTCAAGCCCAGGCATATCTTCATAACTCCATGCGAACACATCTATATACTCTTTGATAAGAGATATAAGTTCCTCCTTTTCTAAAGGAGTTAGTGTGTCGCTTATGAAAATGGGTTTTGGATTTTCTTCCGTTCCCATGTTAACCTGTATTAATTTGTCTTCTGTGGGCGGGTCACGCTGTTCAAAGCGGACATCCCAGAGAGTATCCATATGCCTAGCCCAAGCATCATCTTGAACGTCGATTGGTTCCTCGTTGCTTTCTGGCGCAGCTGAAACCATATTGGCTGTCAAAGACTGAAACCAAGCACCGGTGCTTATACCTGAATCATGATCTGGTGAAGATGTTTCTTCTTTATCCGAAGAACTCTCTTCATCCTTGGATGGCGATGAGGATGGAGTAGACACATAGCCCAACCCCCTGCGGGTCTTCTGATAATAATCAGGACTCTTTCCTCTCGGTCTAAACGAGGATATGAGATTCCGCCGCCCTTTTCCAAAGTTTAATCCCGGCTTCTGTAAAATTATATCCCATTTAGGAGGATACGGTCTAGAAACTCCAGCTTCTTTCAACTCCTTTTTACGCATTAAAGCTTCGAGTTGACTCTGCAGCTTTTCTATCTTTTCGCCATGCGGATCATGCAAAGAAAATCTATCCTCTTCCTCATGCATCGAGTGGGCTTTCTCTTCCTGTTCTTCTTCATTCAGAGTTTCTTTGCCCTTTTTGGCATTATCTTCAACAAACCTCGATAGCATGACTTTGAGTCCTTCAATCATCTTTTGCTTCTCTCGAATCATCTTTTCTTGAGCTTCAAATCTCTGATTGATATCGTCAGACTTATCTGCCATATGCGATGCTGACTTCTGTAGCCGAGACGATATAGAGGATGGGGGCGAGGCTATAGCGGAATTATCGCTGTCCTCGTCGTAAGAACCCCCTGCGAGCTTCTTATAATTTCGGGGCGGGACGGCTCCTGATCTTAGTCGAGTAATACGATGAGGTTCATCATCGCTCGATTCTGAATCATCATCCGTCTCTGCAATTTTCTTCCCTTTTCCTACCATGTTGGAAGTTACAGCTCTCCCTTGTTTCAGGGAAGCAGTCTTTGGCTTCTTAGTAAGGTTCTTGTCTGACTCGGTTAGTCGATCAAATACAGACATCCTGCTCTTACTGCAGCCGCAATTGTCCATCACAGTAGATGCTGCTGTCACAAGTTGCTGGCAATGGCAACTATGTTCAACTTGAAGTTGGTCTATGCCTCTCTTCTTAGAGAGATGCTCCCTGAGGTCAGTGCCTCTAGCCATGGAATCAAGAGGTCCATTCAACTCTTGAGAGTGTTTAGGAATCCACTGAAGCTTCTTTGATTGATCAACCCTGACTCTGGGGTCGGACCGATCCTCGCGTGGCTTAGGAATAGCCTCGCGTTTCACATTGCGAGCCTGAAGAATAGCTCCGCGCTTATCCACACTAGCCTCGCGTTTCTCGCTGGCTTGGTGTGTCCTTGGAAGTTTAGCTTCTGGAATAATAGCCCCGCGTGAAGGGAAGTTCTTGCACGCTGGCTTATCTTTGCGATTAACGCAGATCATAGTTTCGCGCTTAGCGCGGTTTTTACGACTGATAACTATCGGCCAATCATCCTCACGTTCCTTGTGGGTGCCAGAAGTCTTGCATTTATTGCAAGTATCACTGGCTTCGCGTCTCTCGCTAGGCACAGTAATAGCCTCGCGTGGAGAATCACACGCTGGCTTTGAATAACTTTTATACTCGCGTAACTCGCGAGTGTTGGGTATTCTGCGACTAGCGCAACCCTTACTGGCTTTGCGTCTCTCGCTAGGCACAGTAATAGCCTCGCGTGGAGAATCACACGCTGGCTTTGAATAATTTTTATACTCGCGTAACTCGCGAGTGTCAGGAATTTTGCGTAACTCGCCAGTATTACCAGCCTCGCGTGGAAAATCACACGCTGGCTTTTCCTTACTTTTAAGGAAAGTTGTATCTTCGCGTTTAACGCGGTAGAGATTGGTCTCGCGGGTAGCACGAGCCAATTTGCGAGGGACCATAGCCTCGCGTCCTCCAGGGTTAGCTCCGCTTCCAAGGCGGGCTTTGAGGGCTCTACGCCTCGCTCTCCGGTTCCTGTTCCGGAGTTGGGTCCTGGTCAGTCCAGTTCCCACGTCTTCTTCGGCAATCGGAAGCTCTTCCTCGGTTAGGATTTCTTGTGTGGACTCCAGCGTTATAACCGTAGTCTCCAAGGATCCCCGTCTCTCGGTGGATACCTTTCTACCCGTCACTCGGGCATTGGAGTACATACGGCGATAGTGCCGTGTCTCATCCAAGTCACCTGATCCGGAGGAGAGGAACTCCTCGTACTTCTGCTGGTCGATTTCAACGATCAGCGTGTCTACTTCGGATCCGATCAAGTCAACGTCCGATTGCGCCACAATCTCTTCATCAGTGAAAGAGATGGCTCCCACTGTGGTCGCCAGTTTGTTCGTCGCAAAAGTTCCTTCGCTTCCTCCCATTGAATTAACTTAAATTACAATGAAAGTGAACAAGATATAAAAAAGAACAAACGAGAGGATTTTATATTTCAATCTCTCTCTTTTACAATAGTTGTGGGATCTGTGGCGATGGAATCTGTCAAGCAGTTCCTTTGGACGATCGGTACGTTGAAATATTCTCTTTTAAAGATATCGGCCGAATATAGACAATCTTCTCTGGCTTTGATTTGTTCAAGGCTCTCTCGCGTAACTCGAACTTCTCAAGAATTCCAGAAAGAAGATGGTGATTTTCTCTGATCTTCACGAACTCAAGGCTCTATGCGTAACTTGAATTCTCCAAGATTTCAGAAGATGATCAGCAAAGGCTTCAAGGCTCTCTCGCGTACTTGAATTGCCAAAGGATCGATATGAGGCTTCCGATGCCAAAAATAAGAAGAAGACCCCTAGGGTTTCACCAGGAAGGTATTTATAGCCCCAGGTTAATGCAAGAGTTCCTATCTAAATAGAACTCGCATTCATCCAGGATTCCGATCAAATATCTTAGTTTTGATGGAATTCTGATTAGACTTGATTCGGGTATTTGGATAGGCCCAGAATCATAATCTCAATCAATTTGAGATTCTGGTTATCTGCTTACGCGGAGCTTTAATCGCATCAAAACGCGGTGCTAAATAACCAAAACGCGGAGCTAACGCGGAGCTATTGATCATCTTCGCGTTTGACTCAAACGCGAGGCTAATACAAGCCAAACTGCGGAATCAACGCGGAGCTATTAAACATCTCCGCGTTTTATTCAAACGCAGGGTTAATATAACCAAACGCGGGGCTAATGTAACCAAATGCGGGGCTATTGAATTAGCTCCGCGTTCTGTTGTGGAAAATCCTTTTAACTTTAGAAATTTTCACTGCCAACACTGCCACAATCAGATTAATAAATAACATGTCTGAAACTGAAATGATTTCATTTATACAAAGAGTTCATTACATAAAATGACACGCTGCTTTAAATATAAACACAAAAAAATTAAAAAAAAGCAGTACCCAGACAAAAATAAATATAAGAAAAATATACAAAGGTTCTTCAAATGGTACTTCGCTTGCTTATTGTCACTCGATCTGTCCAATGAAGTACGGGTTTTCAACTGGGACAGGATCTCCTTCTTCACGTTCCAAATCTGGGTTCAAAACCCAGGGGATTAAACCCAGCAAGTAACACATTTAAAAAGAAAAATTGTGTATTATCATAATATAAGAATATCAGTGTGTATGAGCATGTTTAAGTCAATATTATTTGTTTGCATATAAATTAAACATGAATGTAAGCATACATAAATAAACATGACAATAACTGTTTTGTCTATTTAATTCTATATTCTGTTAGTCTTAATCACCGTCCAATTTAATTGTAGAAACTGTATTAATGGATAAGATATAACTATTCTCCATTGTCGTATAAGTGCCCGTGCATACCCGGGACCTGACCACAATATTCATAGCGCTGAACCATGGCATGTCGCTAGGCACCACAATCAATTTTCGTACTATATTACAGTAACGGACATACCACTCTGGGTAATAATTATCAATTGGTGATCCAGTAATCATCCAGACTGCTACAGTAAAAGAATTCCGGCCCTAACAATACAATCAATTTTTATACGGTAAGGCTCTTATCCATCATATAGTTTCTCCCATCCCCGTATTCATAATGAATTATGCACATGAATTTTTTTTTTTCATTTATTTGTTTACTTTTTCTTTTGTTTCTTTAATTGTTTTTCAATTCATGATAACATGCTTGCATTTCAATGACTGTATATGATATGTGGTATTATAACACATGATCTATAATATTAAAACACATGATTTGTAATATCAAAACACATGACTTGTAAAACACATGACTTATAATAACAAAGCACATGACATGAAGCATGATAGATATTAGTACACAATTGTACGACAATTCATATCATTAAAATTATTTCAATAATCTGGTTCAATTCTCAATGCCAATCAATAACCCAATTTGGGAACAAAGTGCATCATGTAATAATAATTTCTATCTATCAATTATTCCCAATTAATCCAAATTAAACCCAAGCCCAATCCCAGTAAATTTCCACATTTTTTATTTTTTATTTTCTTTTCTGTTAGGCCCAGACCCAGGCTCAAGCCCAAGCCCACTGTTATTTTATTTTTTTTTTCTTTATCTTCTACTAGGTTGGGCTGGCCGGCTCAGTGTTATTATTATTTTTTTTCTATTTTTTTTCTGGCCCAAGTTAAATCCAGGCTCGCTACTTTTTTTTTTTCTGAACTGGGCCAGGCCCAGTTACCTTATTTGTTTCTTTTTTTTTTTCTTTTTCTTTTTCTTTCTCTCCGAACCCTCATTCTTTTTTTTTTTCTATTTCTTTCTTTTCTCTGCTCCTTCTTCCTCCTCTTCTTTTTCTTCTTTTCCCTTTTCTTTTATTTTTATCTTTATTTATTTACCTATTTGCAAAATTTATTGTAGGGGTATTTACTGGTTTGTACCTCAAATCTTTATATATTATGATTTTGCCCCCAAATCTTCATATTTAGGATTTTGCCCCCCAAATCTCATAAATTACAACAATTTAGTCCCCCTCTCTAACACAGTTAAATATTTGACCATTTTACCCTCTTTTCTCTTCTATTTTCCTCCTCTCTTCTTCTTCTCTCTTCCTCCTCTCTTCTCCTTTTCTTCATTATTTCTCCTCTCTTTTTTCTCCTCTCTTTTTTCAGTATTTAACTATGTTAGGGAAGAGAGGAGAAGAGAGGAGGAAGAGAGGAGAAAGAAAAGTGGAGAAATAATGAAGAAATGAGGAAGAGAGAAGAAGAAGAGAGGGGGAAAATAGAAGATGAAAAGAGGGGGTAAAATGGTCAAATATTTAACTGTGTTAGAGAGGGGGACTAAATTGTTGTAACTTATGAGATTTGGGGGGCAAAATCCTAAATATGAAGATTTGGGGGGCAAAATCATAATATATAAAGATTTGAGGGACAAACCAGTAAATACCCCTTTATTGTAATGTACACAATTATAAATATGAGTATCCTCATACCTAAAATAAATTTTCTATTCCAAACCGAAATTTAATTTTAACAAAATGATCAACATTTAATTACTTCTAAACAATACAATCAAAAGGAAAAATTATATAATTAAAAGAAAAATAATCAATAGAAGAAGAGAAGTGTGTTATTTATCTCAGCTCGATCTCGAATCCTTGATTCGATTTTTTTTTTTTTTTTTCTCTGTTGTTTTTCTCTCTGTTGCTTGATTCTGGCATGAGAGTGTGAGAGGAGACCGGAAACCAAATGAGAATGAGATGAGAGTGAAAGAGTGAGAGAATAATTGTCAAGGGCATTTTCGTAAAATTCCATCATTATCTTTAGCTCTATGCAAAGCCATGCAAAGGCCCGTGCCCATGCAGTGCCACTCCAATTCATGTTTTGACAGCACATGAACAACACTTGAGTAGGGTGTGCCTAAGAAAGTTAATTGAATTTTAAGGTGTGTACAAAGAAGTTTCCGATTTATTTAATATTTTTTTATTTTTTACGGCTCTGCTAAATATTTTCCAAATACTACTTTATGCATGCAGGATGTAGTGCTCGACGAAGGAAACTCCACAAAATTATTCGTTTGTTGTTTCGATATGCGGAATAAATGAATAGAAATTCCGAAATAATTAGAAAGATAATTTTAATATTATTAAATTAGCAAATTTGGGAGTATTTTTCTGTCTCGTAAGAAAAATCTCCAAAAATCATAAATATTACAAAACTAATAATCGCGAAGACCGAATTTATTTGGATTTGTAGATTTAAAGTTATATTAACCGAAAGTTTTTTCGGTGTTCAAAATTGACTTCGGTGGACTTATTCGGCACGACTGGTCTGATGAGAGTAATACAAGTAGCTCGAATTTGGGATATTACATTGGCGCCGCTCGAGATCCACTTCGGTCTCCCGCCGTCGCCACTGCTGCAGGTTGAAGGAAAGAGAGAAGAGCTGAGATTGAAAGAGAAGGTAAGATGGTCCAATTTTTTTAGGGTTTTAAAATGGGTTCACAAGGAAAAATGGTGTGCGTGTTTAGAAACTCCTCGTGTAGAGGATCTAATGGGAAATTATAAAAAGGCACACCCAAAATGTACAAGGACTCACCTTACCCACTCACACTACGATTGGACCAACACACTCATGCTTTGCGCGTGCCCTCGTACATCTGGGGTGTGCCTAATTCGTTATTTCGCCGATCTAACTGGCATATCGAGGCCTAAGGAGTAATCCCATGGGGAAGTTGAGCTCTCAGTACAGAGCCCATAATGAAGAATAAGGGTACCTTTTAAGTTTCTCTGAAGGCCTGGCAAGTTGGCAATGGAAGTCTAGGAATGATTTTGTGTTCAAGCAATAGAAGCTATGCACATAAAGGTATTACATTAGTATAATTATTTGTACATAGATATTATTTTGTTATACAATTCCTGTTACGATTTTTTTTTTTCCCCTAACAAAGAAATATCAGAAATAGCGAAATTTAGACACAATCTTTTCATGTTCCAGAGAATACAAATCGAATGAACAAAAAAAAAAAAATCTCTTCCTCAGCCGCTATTTATTACCAACCGCAGGGTCCACTGCAAGGGAAAAAAAGAAAAAAAAAAGAAAGAAAGAAAAGAAAAAATGATGCTCCTCTTCCTCCACTTCTTCTTGTTCCTCTTCTGCTTCTGTTGCGGCTGTTGTTGTTCTTGTAGCCTGAGAAAAGGCCAGGCCAAGCGAGGGCAGGATGCAAACTGTAGGTTCACTGCATGAGAGCAGAGGGTAGAACAGCACCCATAACTGCTGCAATGCATTGAATCTCCTTTGTGTTTGTGTCTTCCCTTTAATTTTGAGTCTGGAAAGGGAATGTAGTTACGAGTTGTAGCTTCCTTTTGTTATAATGGACGATTATATTTCTTTGCCCACGCCACATATTCTAAGCTTTAGTGTAGAATGAGATCAAAGGGTTAACTGAGATGATTTGGGATGGGGTAGTGCGATTCTTTTAGTGGACAGTTACTCCACAAACCCCATAAGAAAACAACCACTAGAGTACTCAATATTTCGGGAAGCTACGGTGCCAAGCCGCAGATTAAAGATTCAGTTTGGATGGTAATAAACAAAATAACCCTACTTACAATACACTTCATTTGGGATAGGCACATGCATTCGGCCCTTCCAGCTGGTCTCGATCCACTCAAACTGGTTCAACATTTATAGCCCAGGAACCTTGCCTGCCCCTACCCATCTTCCTTTCTTTAGTGAAGCCTGAGGGGATGGACGAGACCTTCAGAAAGTCTGGAAGAGAATTTCACTCTGGAAGAAGTGCAAAGTGCAGTATAGGACCTGGGCCTTATTAAGGCTCCAGGTCCACATGGAGTAAGGCTCCAGGTCCACATGGAGGGTAGCCGTGACCCAGGAGGTAATCCACCAATTTCGTAAAATTTACCACTCAATGATAATAAATATAATAAGTTGAGGAAACAGTAAATTTACCGACGATGTCGTTTAGGTGACCCAATAAAATTATTATACGGTGGAGCAATTGAAAGGACGTGTATAATTTAAAGGGTAGTTAAGCGAGTTCTTTTATTTATTATTTTAAGTGACATCACGTCACGTGAAATAATTTTATTGGACCACCTAAGCAGCGGTGAAGTAACTCCATTTATCACCGATGAATTTCCCGTTTTCTCTAATAAGTTAGTAAGCTGATTATTCAAATATTATCATCCTTCTCCAAATTCTTAGAGGTTTCGAATTTAAGTGAAGGAATCAATTTAGATAATACTATAAAAAATATGCATGTGTGAGTTTGACTAGGAAAATTTATTGAAATTCAACATGACCGTAACATTAACCTCAAAACACGCCCCCGAAAATAAACAAAATTCAAACTGTTGCTTAGTAATCCACATGAAGTATAACATTTAAGCATATTCATCCGGTCGAAAGGGTTTTGATTAAGTTCTAAAGCGTTCCTGGGTCGAACACCACCACCAGCTTCTAGTGCCACTACTTGCATCATCTTGTATCACCCGGTCTTGATTCAGTTCTAAAGCGTTCCTTAGTCGAACACCACCAGCTTCTGGTATTCCTCACCGGAAATAGCATCCTCCATGACATCAACCGGGTTCAAATCCCCCTCCCCTTCCAGGAAAACCTTCATCAAGTTCTTCGAGAACCCGCTGACCAATGCCACCCCTTTCTGGTTCGAAGCCACGGGCGTCGACCTCGAGTCCCTCAAGTTCCAAAACACAATCTCCGGAATGCAAGAACCGTACCCATTCTCCCTGTACTTCCCGCATATCGCCATATAGTCCGTCTCCCAAGCATTTGCCGATGCCCGATTAAACTCCATATCACTGAACACAAAGATCCTCTTGATCATCTTCTCCCCATCCAACTTCCCCTTCACCGCGACATCCAGCAACTGATCGAACACCTTCTGGAAGTCGGTGCTCATCCCCCATTCCATCCTCTTCACGAAGCTCATCTTCTCGGCGAGCGACTCCCCCTGAATCTTATGAAGCTGCGGGTTGTCACTAAATGTGATGACCCTCCCCTTCCACGGCTCCTCGCTCAGCTCCGATATCAACATCCCGAGAGCAATGCAGACGTCCATCGGAGTCCCGCTCATACTACCGGAAACATCACACACCGCAATGCAGTTCTTCAGCTTCCCCTTCTCCAGCAAGTCCTGGACCATCCTGTTCCACTGGAGCTCGGCCACGTCCCCGGCCTCCGCATCGTTTGCAGAGTCCAGGATCTCGTGCGGGAGCAGAGCCCCAGCTGCGATCTTCGCCTTCCCTTCCTTGACCTTAATCAAGTAGTCCGAGAACCGCTCCTCGTCGTGCTTCTTGAAGATCTTCGAGTAGTTCTTCATCGCCACAGACGCCACCCGATTGTATGGCAGCTCGTCCCACTTGCCTGCGCTCATGTAAACCTCCGGCAGCTCGAGCACCTGGCGGAGAGGGACCAGCACCTCCCTCCTAAGCCGGTCACGAGCCCTGTATGCATAATGTGCGTCCTCGATCTCCTTGTACTCCTCCACCGACTCTTTCGGCCATAGTCGCCGCGCGATGCTCTCGCATAGCAGCGTGGACCGATCGAACGACGAGTCCAGCGACGGGCACCACTTCGCCGCAAGCCCGATCTTGTTCAGATTCCCCAGCTTCAGCTGCTCGGCGTCGGACGCGAGCATGCCTGCGAAGAACTCCGAGATCCTATCGAACAGGAATCGGTACTCAGGATCTCTGTTATACCTCTCGACCGCCAGATTGGCGAGCTCCGCTCGCTTCGAATGCCGCGCCCGCGCCGCCTTGATCTTGACCTTAGACAGATCCGCCGGGATTCGCTCCTCGCTCGTCCCGGTCTTTTGCTGCTTATTCTTAGACGGTGAGGTCGACAGGTGGCGGCGCCAGCGGCGGGGCCGACGCGTCTTGGCCTGGAGGTGGGCGTTCTTAGCGATTTGGCGGGCTTCAAGGCCGTGGAGGAGGCGGTAGAGGATCTCGAGGAGGTCCTTCATGTAGCCGAACTCGGCAAAGGAGGCGACGTTGAGGGCGAGGGTCTTGGGATGGTGAGAGTGGAGCCAGAGGGCGGAGGCGTAGAAACCCTCCTTGTCGGACTTGCCGGTGCCGCGGACGCCGCGGAGGTGGCAGGCGAGCTTGAGGGCGGTAAGCGCGTCGTGGGCCCACGCAGCGGAGAGGAGGGAGGTGACGGTGGCGGCGGGGGTGGAGGGGACCACTCGGAAGAAGAAGTCGAGGCACGGGTTGCCGGAGGAGAGGTAGGTGGCGGAGCAGTTCTCGGTGAAGCCCATCGCCGGCAGCGGAGGCGACGGCGGGTTGTTGAAGTTGGAGTCCATTAGATCCAGGAACGGCTCCGCAGTGGGGGCGGGGCGGGGCGGGGGCGGGATCGACGGCGGCGGTGGGGGCCGGATCGACGGAGGCGGCGGCGGTGGGGAGGTGGCGGAGCAGGGGCGGTCCCAGGAGCGACATCGTTGGGGGGGTTAGGGTCTTGGGATTAGGGTTTCGATTGGGGATTTGGGGAGCGATTAGTATTAAGTTAATTAGATTTTGCCATTTTGGGGAGAGTGAGTCGCTTATTTTACAGGGGTATTTACTGGTTTGTCCCTCATATCTTTATATATTATGATTTTGCCCCTCAAATCTTCATATTTAGAATTTTGCCTTCCAAATCTCATGAGTTACAACAATTTTGCCCCCTTCTCTAACTTTTCCTAACACAGTTAAATATTTGACCATTTTACCCCTCTTTTCCTCTTTTCTTTTCCTCATCTCTTCCTCCTCTCTTCTACTCTCTTCATTATTTCTCCTCTCTTCCTCCTCTCTTCCCTAACACAGTTAAATACTGAAAGAAGAGAGGAGAAAGAAGAGAGGAGAAATAATGAAGAAAAGGAGAAGAGAGGAGAAAGAGAGAAGAAGAAGAGAGGAGGAAAATAGAAGAGGAAAAGAGGGGTAAAATGGTCAAATATTTAACTGTGTTAGAGAGGGAGACAAAATTGTTTTAACTTATGAGATTTGAGAGGCAAAATTATGAAGATTTGTAGGGCAAAATCATAATATATAAAGATTTGAGGGACAAACCAGTAAATACCCCTATTTTATAATGGGGTTTCGGATGTCCGATGTCGTGCCGGCCACGTTTTTGCAGCGAATTAAAATAGGGATAGTTCTAGTCTTCTAGAGGCGGTGACAAGGTGGCGTGTCAGTAGCTGAAAATTCAGAGTTGACCGGACCAGGCCCAAGCGTTACGGGCTGCCGTGAAATTATATGGAACAACAGAAGTGGACCTTTTTTTTTTTTAAGAGGAGATGAAATAGGGCATCTAAAGCCCAGCCCAGCGTGCCAAACGTTGCAGCTCTTTGGGCTTGTTGAATTGTTGACGGATAAAAAATAATAGATCCATGATTAAGGCTCTGACAGATCTCTGCACAACCAAAACTCCGAAGGATGTCACTTTACATCTTTATAAATTATAATTTAATCTATAAATTAATTATAATTTAATCTATAAATCTTAATTTAGTCCAACAAATTTTTTAAATTACTATAATTTAATCTACAAATTTATATTTTGCTCAGATTTTTCCGTTTAAACTCTAATTTCCTTTACTTAATTCTTCATCCCTCTTTTCCTATCTCTTCTTAATTTTTATTGGATTCTCCCTTTCTTATTCTCTTCTCTCTCTATTCATTTATTAAATTCTCCCTTTCTATATTGAACCAAATATATTATTCTCCATTAAATATATTAAACCTTAAAAATAAATTTATCCAATATAAAAAGAAAGAACCCAGTAAATAAATTTATACCGAGACTTCAAAGGTTTAATACTAAATAAAAATAATACATTTAATTTTAATATAGAAAGAAAGTACCCAATAAATTAATATAGAGAGAGAAAAGAAGAACAAAGAAAAGAACTAAGAAGAGAGAGGAAAGAGATAATTAAGTGAAAGAAATCAGGAGTAAAACGGAAAAATCAAACCAAAATATAAACTGAGAGACTAAATTATAGCAACTTAAAGAATTTGAAAGACTAAATAGATTTTGAGTACTTAATTATAATTTATAAAGATTTAAAGGACAGATGTATAAATACCTCTTTCTTTTATCTTCATACTTTGGGTGCATTTCACTAGTTAGTCACTTAGCTTATGAGCTCAGACCTTTTGCTGGTAAGCTACGACAATACTATTATGCTACTTAGTCCAAATATTTTCATGTGCACTTGTGTGCGTGTGATCGAGTGCTAACATTGTTTGATGGACCGATACTTTCTTTCAAGAACATATATGATTGTTTGGTGCTAAATGTTCATCAATTACTACAAGAGAACTATATTTTTGAGGCAAAAAATCGAAGAGGAGATCCATTAGCCATCTATTACTTCCAACCGATTCAAACATTTTAAGATTCAATTGCATAGTACCATAGTTTTTTAGCGCATGCATTACATACAAGAACAAAACAAAAGTACCGTTTCATGGGATTTAAAGCTCCTAATTCCATGCAGGTAATGTGCTTGACAAAATGCATCACTCACTCTGCAGCCACACTTTCTATTACAACTCCAAAATAAAGTTAGAACAACCAAAAGTCCCAATACGAAACCTATTGCAAGTCGCAGCAACAGCGCTTTCCATCTCCTTTCATCCGACTGTTTCCATCTTCTTCCCAATGAAGACGTCAGTTAGCACGGTCTTTGACTGCAGGGAAGCCTTCAGCAGCTCCAACCCCTAGCAAAAAAAGAGAAATCAAATAAACCAAACAAAAAGCAAACTGAACTTTAAAGCAAGCTTACCTCTTTCATCCCCAGATTCACATGTCGCTCTTTGAGCGATCCCACGTCCCTGACGTTGAACTTGTTCAGAAGAGTAATGCTGGAGATAGTAGACATCGGCATCACTGTGAGATCATCCATCACAGTATAAGTCACCACACCCTTCACGAACCCACAGGCACTTTCTCCATTGGCCGCTGCCACGCCATTTGGCTCCACATACTGCATCTCCATCCTCAGCTGGTTGCTGCAGCTCGGGCACTTTGTACCACAGACGTCAGTATAGTACTTCCTGCACGCTTCGTAAGGTCTGGAAGAGCATCCGTAATATTTCTTTGCAGTTGCCGAGGAGGATCCCTCAGTCAAGAAGAGAGTATTCTTCCATGGCGGAGCCGTAGTTGGGCTGATCAAAGAGCTCTTGGCTTGGGTAGAGAGAACGTAGGTGTCGTCCAGAGTTTGGACGCTCTCGTAGATGCTTCCGATGGATCCCACCATTCCCTCCTTGGTGAGGAGCTTGATAACTGAGCTCACCTGCATGGTTAGAAGGCCGAAGAGGAAGTCGACAGCATCTTTGCCTGCTTCGGCAAAGAGGACCTTTTTGGATTTGGTGTCTACCAGGAGCTTCAGCCTCAGTTGGGTTTGGGTGGCCATGGCAATGGCAAAGAGAAAGATTGGCTGTAGAAACCTGGAGGCCACTTATCTGTATTTAAATGGCTTTTTGCTTCCGCTGTTCTTGGAAATTTGATCTGCTTTGATGCAGTAACGCTGGCTATGAGCCTGTGACCGGTTATTAGGAGACCAGATGTGACCGGTCATTACTAGACCAGAGCTCGAGACTTCTATCTGCCAATTCCCGAAGAAGCCGTCAGTTCAAGAATCCGAAGCATTAGATTCGCACGGCACGGGAGTATCAGATCTTTGGTTTATCAGATCTTCGGTTCAAACCTTCTGCCTTCCACCGGCTAATACACAACGATTTGAGAGCCGTCTCGGAAGAATAAAAAGGAAGAGAGTCGCTTGATGCGACCAGTACTCTTCCCAATGAGCCCCAAATTTTTTTTAAGTAAGTTCCAACCATATTTAAAACCTGTTCAAAATTTTTTTAAGTAAATCGTATATTTTTTTCGAAATTGCTTATCTTCTCTTCTCCCTAACAGCATCACCAGCAGCAGCAGTGACAGCAATGACAGCAACGATAGTGGCATAAACAATAACAGTGACAATGACAACAACGGCAACAACCGTCACAGCTGCCTCTTGCCGCTGCTGCGGCGGCCACACAGCAGCAGCTGGCAACAGACGGTCGCTGCTGCTGTTGTCACCGCCACTACAGCACAGCAATAAGAGGAGGCAACTGCGACGACGAGTCTGTTGCTGCAACATCGATGGCAACGGAGACGGAGACGGAGAATTTTTTTGGTAGACAAAAAATGACTGAGGGTTTTTGTCTAAAAAATTTTATGATAAACTTATAATTAAGTCAGGGAACTGGCTAAGAAAAAGCTCGGGCACATCTAGCATTTAACAACTCTCAAAAAGGAAGCGGGAAAATTAAATTTACTTTTATTACCCGATTTGTTTGCTCTGTCAAAAAAATATTAATAATTAGTTCTATTAGAATAATGCGGAAAATAAACAAAATAAAATACTAATATTCCATTTATAGCCTTTATTAGTTTTCACTTCTACTCCAAATAATGAATATAATAATAATATTATTAATTTATTAGATAATAAAATAATATTATTTCTAATTCCTTTCTTACTTTCAATACACAAATACTTAAATTCTTTTTAAAAGATCATCTCCTAAACATTTTACTTGGAAGCTATTTCTATTTCCCTTACCTCAATCAAACACGATCTAAACACTACATAATCTTAACTAGAAAAAAAAAATATAGATTTTAACACAACAAACGGAGTGGGATTTTGAAATATGCGCGCGCATATATATATATATATATATATATATATATATATATATATATATATATATATATATATATATATATATATATATATATATATATATAATTCACTGATATTAAAGGGAGTTCCTTCACTCCTGTCTAGATGGCCTCATAAAATTATTACACGGTACGTCACTCCAAGTTAATAAATTAAAGAACTCACTTAATTATTTTTTTAGTGGCGCCACGTGTGATAATTTTATTGGGCCATTTAAGCGGCGGTGAAGGAACTCTCGATAATTTTATTGGATCACCTAAGCAGCGGTGAAGAAACTCCTTTCACGGTCGGTGAATTTCCATTTGCTCATATATATATATATATATATATATATATATATATATATATATATATATATATATATATATATATATATATATATATATATATATCATTGTTTAAATAGAGTTATAAATAGAAAAAAAAATGATAATAGCATCTACTAGTTGTCATTTTTCTGATATATGAAAACATTGTAACACCTTTAAGAAAAAACATACTATAATAATTTTCTGCCTTCTGGTATTCCCTTAAGATGTTTTTGCATTCTCACACTTCCATTAGAGTCCTCAGATTCATGCACACAAAGCAAAACTGATTTCTTGGCTTTACAATGCAATTATCAAAGAATTTGCACAGACCCAGTTCGCTTAAATTCTGTTATGTCCCATCTCTGATATCTAAAATCATGCCAAAATTATTATCATACTGCTGTATATATAACTAGCTCTCATCACCCAAGATTGCATGCAGATCCACTCACTGCTCAATTATGCTAAAATGGCAAGTGCCAAGGAATCCAAAATCAGCTTAAAGCTTCTTGTGGATGCCAACAAGAAAAAAGTTCTTGCTGAAGCTGGGAAGGACTTAATTTGTCGATTTCATCTCCAGCTTACTGACCTCTGACTGTCAGTTCAGTCACCAAACTCCTCTCACCCAAGTCCGTGGCCGGCTGCATCGTGAAGCCGTATCAGAGTGTTGAGAAGCTGAATGAGACCTACCTGCAGCGTAATTGGGACAAGGTGGATCTTCTTCATATCAAGGTCGGCATGGGCCTTACTCTGTTAGGGACGTCAAATATTATCGATGTGGCTAGTGTAATGTTGACTGTTACGTCAGCCAGGAACACAATGTGCCCTACGTTCTGAGTCTACGTTCGTTGTGCCAACAGTTTCTGCTGCTGCTGCTGCTGTGTTGTCTGATTGTGGGTATGTAAAGGGAGTGGTGATGCTGTGGTGGTAGAGGAGAAGGTTGTTAGTTTTGGTGTGAAAGAGCTATATATTTTCTTTTCTGTTATATATTTTTTGTTGTTTACTCTACTCTAGGATTGATATTTACATGTGCGATCAATTTATATTATATCTGCACGATATTTGGATGTTGGATGTTGTTTCAGGGTATTGCACTGCTGAAAGCCTCCCTGGGTTCGAAGACTGCTCTAACTGATGTTTACTATAGGAAGGCATCTCAGCCAATGTCACCTAGCCAGTCTGCTTAAGCAGTGTCTCAGTTCATCTTGTTGATGCTTTCAAAAGTGGAGGCTACTGAACTGTTCTTACTGTTTTTTCTGGTTTTATGGTAATTTGTCTGTGTTGCTGAAGTTGTCAATGAACTCTTTCTTAGGTTCAGAATTAAGGACTTGCAGTGCCATTTCTGTTTGATTGTGTGTATTGGTGATTGCACAATGTCACAATTTGTGTATATACAATGGATAACGACAATATATTTAATTTGAATATACTAAACTTTCAGTAGAATAATAACCTTGAAAATTAATACAGGAGGTTAAAATAAGAACTTTGAAACTTAACAAGCATATAATATCTACCACATAAAGATATATCTACATGTAACACCCGAAAATTAAGATTTTCTCAAACATAATTGTACTTTAATATAATTTTAGTTAATAATAGAAGGTGCCAGCTGCTCGATTACAAACATACACAAGACTTTTCGCTATGATCTAACTAACCAAGAAAGTCATTACATTTTCTAGGCAACCGACCACACCAGTTTTCTTCAAATAGCTTCATTGGATGAGATGAGAAGACGTCGCTCAATACTGTTTGCGATAGCAAACAAGCTTTCAACAGGTTCAAAGCCTGCGAGCACCAGTAGAAAATATACATTATGAAAATATTCAATATGCAATTAAAACCAATATATCATTTCAGTAGCACTATGCAGGTCTTGCAATTAGTTTCAGAAACCACATAAAAATGACAGAAACAGCCATTTATTTGATTTTTTCAATGAATCAAATAAATGTTATGAGACTAAGGTTAAAAATTTTGGTATCCTAAGGTTCCTAAGGACACTCTGTTTTAATAATGAAGAGATTATATGAAAAAATGGTTAATATTCCCCCTAGAACTATAAAAGAAAAAAATAAATGTCGTGAACCTTAGGCTTGAGTATCCTCAACCTATTTCGTCTTTCTTCGTGTGTTTTGTTCATGATGGACCTGCCTGGATCTAGGGGCTCTAAGGAGAAAGCTTTTTCATTACTGAATGACGACTAACGAAATTTCAACTACATGAACTCTTTAGAACTGAAGGAGTCATAAAATAAAGCATTAAGAGGAAGAAATACATCCTAGGACCTTTTCTTTTCCTGTGAATAGGCTAGAACAAACAGGATTTGATCCTAAAACTCTTGTCCATTGTACCGTTGCAAAGAGGATTTGTTGTTGTGCCATAATGGCACTTGCCATGGACCTCTTAATAAAATGCAAATTCGGTACATCATGGTTCTCGATAAGCACAAAAATCTGTTGGAAAAATTGCTTCATACTAAACACCAATTGGATAGGAACAACAATAGGATTACGGTTATAATAGTTTCAATGCTAAAGCTCACCTCTATTTCTCCCAAGCTAGCCTCTGCCTCCTCTAAACTGCTGATAGGAACCATCAGCTTTTTGATGATGTTAAAACCAGAGATGGGCGACAGTGGCTTCACCTCCATTTCATCAGTCACCATGAACTTCACCATTTCTCTAGCATAGCCTTCTCTGGTACACAAACTTGAGTGCTGCATCTTGGGGTTCATCTCCTCATATACTGCATAGTACATACCATGAAAGCATCTATCAGCAAAAACAAGAGCATCACAAGTTTGACATGCACATGTTCTGATTTTCTGTGGGGACACTTCATCAATATTTAGTAACTTTTGGCGGCTGCCAAAATGGGGAGGCAGCATAGGATCCAACAACATGTTCTTGCAATCTTCCGACTTCATGTAGCCAAAATCATTGCTTAAAAGCTCAACGCTGGTGTATAGGTTGTCAATGCACCCCACGGAAGAATGTTTTTCCAAAAGTTTTATAACGGATCCTAGAGGAAAGGTAAGGAAGCTAAATAGAAGTTCCACCAAGTCTTCCCCTGCTTCTGCATACACCACCTTGTCATTTTCTCCACTTAAGTAAAGTTTCACATTTATCCTCTTGCAATTAGTGGATTTGCTTCTCTGGCTGATTCTAGCTTGAGTCATGTCCGTAACAACTGACTTCTCTTTGATATTGATTATTTCAGGCACTTGCAGGAAGACATCCGACAATGCCGTTTGTGAAACTAGTGATTGCTTGAGCAACCTCAGAATCTGCAATGCAAAAGCCAAGATAAGTAATACACCATAGTCAATTCTGGAACCACTCTAATATCGGAAGAAACTTAAGCAACACAATTAGGGTGTTAATTAGTAAGAACAATCAAGACATTGAACTTCTCCAAGCAACATTGATTTCATACTTCAAGCTCAGGACAGGACCTTGGCATGGACTGCCTCTTTACGCAAGGAGCGTTCCTGATGCACGAAGCTCACCCAGCAAGGCCTGAATTATATTTCATAATCAGCCATTTTCTACTTGTTGATGGATGTCTCTACAGAGCCTTGTACTGCAAATCATTTTTCAACATATAGACTATAGAGCCAAAGACTCTCTTTATACTTGTTTAATTAGATCTATAATTTGGTGGACACAGGCCTCCTTAGCTAGATTGTGCATCACTCATAGTTAATGCCCTTGGGTTTGTGCCATGTCATAATAAGACAACTACTAATAAGCAGATATAAATTATTCGTATTCCTGTTCCAGATGCATCTCTAGGAGTTAACCTTGTCTCAATTTTGGAGATCTAACGGGCGGTATAACACATTAGACTTGTGCCAATGTTATCATGCATAGTTGCACCTATACTAACCAATGTGTTTACTCATCATCTGCAAACAGCAACCTAGTATAACTACAACTCAAAGATATGCGCATATGCTTCAAGTGATTTAATGGTCTATATGTTAGTTAGTAATCATCTAAAATGATAGGGTCTGTTCCTGTAGACCCTTCAGAACCCGGTTAGTTATAACTAACCGGGTGAGTGGGCTAAGAGGTATGCTGCTGGAGACGGCCCATTCAACCCGGCCCCAGTGAACCTGCGTTTGGCTGAGCGTGGGAAGAAAGGAGTGTGCACACGGATACACTGATACGCACTGTGGCATACTGTAGCGGCAGTCGTTGATAGAGGAAGGAATCTGCGAAAGAGATGAGAAATATGCCGAGTATGGTAACGGGTAGAAATTGGTAATTTTGTTATGTAAGGAGCGGTATATAAGCTCCGGTTCTCCAATTGCAACCCTAGCCAAAAAAATGATGAATTCTCCTTATCTCCTCTAATTCTTCTTCCCCAAGTCATCTAGCTACTTTCCCTTTTCGTCTAAGCCTTTCCCAATTCGTTTACTTCACTTTCTTTTCATATTATTCTGGAATTTCTAACCCATTATTGCAGATCATGCCGAAGAATCCAGGAGGTGCAGGATCTTCTCTTCGTGTCCCTGAGAATGATCCTGAAAGTTAACCAGAAAAAGGAAAAGAATAAAAGTTTCTAGATAAACAGTATCTTAAGAGATTTTTGGTCATCCCAACTACACTTGCCTTTGCAAAAATGAAACATAGAAATAAATTGAACCAAGGTTATCTTAATTACCCCACATGTCAAAATCAAGGCCAAACTAGCCACATTTGAATAAACAAGGTTACAATATAATAGCATTATCAGCTAAAGTATAGCACATTAAGAGTTGTAGGAAATGAAATTTTAGACCGGTAATCAATAATGTGTGCTATTCAAATCAACGGTGATGACCACCCTGCCTCATGGGCCAAGAAATATCAGGATCTGTTCTCTCAATGCATATAAACAATTTTACACAAACTTTAGAAATTTATATTTAGTAAAACACCTCAAGTTTTAAAGCATATCATGGTATCGTTCTACCTCGTCTTATCACAGTATACTTGTTTAATCAGTGGGCTAAAACATAAGGACCAAGATTAGGAAAAGATGTCACGCATCCACTCATTTCTTCCAAGGTAGCAAATGCCACATGCATTCCTTGATATCTCCCCTTTCAAATTAAACCATGCTAGATAATTCTCAGCGGAAACCTCCTATCATTCACAGACAACAACATTGATTTTACCCTTGGCAATATCTAATGTTCATGAATAAACTTGATTTTGATCTCATCAAACATCCATTTTATTCTTGGCAGTTGGCACTATCTAATGGTCATGAATAAACTTAATTCTAATCTCATCAAACATCCATAGCTAACCAAAATATATGAGATCAACCGACCAAGGGGTAAACAAATTTTGCAGACATCATGGCACGCAAGAATCTTCACCTTTCCCATTGTCCCACAACCTAGCTCTTCCTATTCATATAATTATACTGCCAAAAACCCAAATCTAATTGGTTACATACCAATAACGCATGTCAAATATGAAATAACACTAGATCACACACAAGAAAAGAGAGCATCAATATCATCACTCCATGTTGCACGGCACTTTACACTATGGAGACATCTCCGAGTTAGACACGTACAATGCGTGGACTGTCTCGTTGTGTCATTAAGGCCATTGCTTCAAAATGTAGTATTTTAGAAAAAAGAAAATTTTGAAGAACTATGAGTATTCATGCCATACCTAGACTTCTTAGACTCAAGAGTATCGAAATCCCAAAGCTCTAATTACGGATCATGTACAGTTCCCATTCTAATATCACTTGCAAATTTGGTATAAATGAGCACAAGACATGCAACAATTCAATAAAATTGAAAATTTAACATTTTTTCATTGCTAACAAACACAATTTACTACTAAAAAATTTACCAAGCTTGTTCTAATTGTATCCTAACTCACAAAACAGATATAAATAAGCATCAATTCATTAAAATAATAATAAAAAAAAACTCACCTCCTCTTCCCCAACCTTGACAACCTTCTCCTCGAGCTCGCTCCCATCATCAATTCCAAGCCTGCTCGCCAACTCGAAGCTCCTCCCCAACGACGCCGGCCTCACCGTCAAATCATCGCCCACCGTATACCTCCCCTCCCCTCTAACAAACAACCCCTTCTCCCCCTTGTCCTTCAGCCCCATCGCCACGATCGGCACATCGAGGCGCCCCCCACACTTGCAGCACTCCACCCCCGGAACCACGCTCACACCGCGACAAGCGCTGGATCTCGAGCACTTGTAGTAGACGCGATGGTCGGAATCGTCAACATTGATCGCCAAGCCCTCGCATCGGGCGCCGGAAACGCTGCGGGGGCGGAGGAGCATGGACTTGCAGGCGGCGGACTGGAGGAATTGGGGATCGAGGTCGTCGACGCTCTTGTAGAGGCGGTCGAGGGAGCCGAGGGAGGAGGTCTTGTCGAGGAGGCGGACGATGGTGGCCATGGGGAGGGCGAGGAAGCTGAGGAGGATGTCCACGAAACGGTGGTCGGACTCGGCGAAGACCACGCGATTGCGGTCCTTGTCGACGAGCAGGGTTAGGGTTAGGGTTTCGCCCATTGCGATCGAGGTATTGCCGGCGATGAGAGAGAGAGATTCGAATTGGGAAAGAGAGAGAGAGAGAGAGAGAGAGAGAGTGAAGAATAAAAAAAAAAGCAGGGAGTTGGCGGGGCCGGCTGGGGAGTTTCTAAAGGAGCACAACTTTTTTCCTTCGAAACCCACTTTAAAGGTTTGGGTTTTTGCCAGGAAAAGAGGGCTCACTGGAAAAAAGGGTGTGCTCCTTGGAAATTCCCCAGCTTCGGGAGGGAGCGGTTGACTTTGGGTGGACAGTGGACTCGACAAGCGAAACGATGGAGCGTTTCCGTTGGGGCCCGCTAAACATGAGAGAGGCCCGCTAAAAATTTGAAATAAAAATAAAAAATTTTATTTTTCTAATCTAAAATTTTAAAGTGTACAGTCCAAAAGAAAAAAAAAATTGTTCTTGATTAGAATTAGTACGATAATGTATATGCGCATGACCAAGTTTTATTCCATTCTTTTTGAATTAAAAATAAAAATTTTATTTCTCTAATTTAAAATATTATATAGAGAGAGTCAAAATTTGGTATGTGAACTTATTTATTACCATTCCTACTTGATCCATCCATTTTCATCTCTTTAACGTTTTATTTCCAATATATTTTTGAAAATTTGATGTTATTCTAATTTTATAGGAATATTAGATATATCTAACATCTTATACAAGCTATGAGTAGAAAATTTGTTTTTAGTGGAACAAATTGACTAAACTATAGTCTAAATTGAAACATTCATTGATCCATATTTTTTATAATCCATAATTCTATCCAATAAATTATTATTAGTCACTGGTCAGAGAAATAACAGAATTAGCAAGTGTGTCCGGGACTCCGCCTTTTGTTGTAATCAATGCAGCACGCTTTTACAGTTTTGCATGACACAGCATAACTAGAGATGAGAATAGGTAAGTCCACGTACTAATATTTGATTTGCTTTATTCAAAATTTTAAATTAAAAAACTTAAAAATTTTATTTTTAATCCAAAATTTTAAATAAGACGGACCAAAAATAACTCATGGACGTGCTCATTCTCATCCCTAAGTACAACTCCTCCTTTAAAAGGAATATGGATTTCTGCGTATCAACATCTCTGACCAATCAATCTGCATAAGTATTGTAGACAAGTCTATATGGTCTATTATCGAAGCACAAATTTGTCTTTGCTTCTACAAATACTTAAAATGTACCATATTATGTGCCTCTTAGTTTCTTGTATAATTCTCTTATGTTCTGTTAAATTCTTTTGAATACTGTAGTTGTCACCCACCGTTTTATCTCAAAAAAATAATCATTATTATCGGATCTTTATTAAGTAGTAATCCGACCCATTAAGATTCAAAAGGAAAGACCTCACTTCCCTCTGCCAACCAACGGGGAGTTTCGAAAGGAGCACACCATTTTTCTTAGTGAGCCCTATTAATAACAGTCCGGAACAAAAAAATACACTGAAGAGGGGCTTACTCGGATAATTAGTGTGCTCCTTTAGAAACTCCCCAACAAACGTCTGTATGTATAAACCAGAGACTCTACATCCTCTAATAACCAATACAGCCACATCAACAGCCACAACCATGTCCCCTCTCACTCTCACGGCCCTCATCCTAGCATTATGCCTCGCCACCAGAGAGCTCCACCGCCACCTCCCTCACCGCCGCCGTCCCCCTCGTTGTCCCGTGTCCAGCCTCCGCATGCCCCCTAGAGCTTGCGAGACCAGCCTTCAAATGGCTGCATTTCGCTTGGTGATGGACGACGAAGCGGCCATGCAAGCGGCGTTCGAACACCGATACGACCACCTCCGTGTTCTGCTTCTTTGTTTCCCGCTTGAAGAGTGAGAGAGAGAGATGAGCCGGGATGTTCTTGAGTGGCCATTAACCCTCTCAAGATCATCTCGTATTACGTTCTTTGTATATTTTTGGTGATATCAGCTGAATCTATGCGCAAGAATTTTCTTGCGTTTGAAATTGTTTTCCTTAGCTTTTATTTTCTTTTATTTTCATTCCTCAGCATGTTTGAATCTTTCTTTTGATTCTCATTTGAATCTTGGTTTAAGTATATTTTTATGTTTAAAATAGTAGATTCAAAACAATATTGCCAACCTCTTAACACTTGGTTAAGATTATTACTGTATTTTAAAGTTATAATCGCTTAGATTTGCTTGATTGGGATTTCTTGAGGATATATTAGTTATAATTCTTTGATTATATCTCATTTTAGTTTTTTGATGATATTCTCATGATTTTAGACCATTTTATTCAATGGATGCTTTCTTTTAGATTTATTCTTCATAGCACGAATATATATATTACTGTTTGAATTCTTTATCAATAAGTATATGATGATGCAGAGATTAGTTAACTATTTATCATTTTTTTTTTTTTTTGCTTTTTTCTTTTGAATCTTGATTCTTAGTGAGACCTCGTTTAGATTCTTGGTGAAAAGATTTCAATATCAAAACTAGAGGAAAACAAAATATTTAATTTAATTAGTTGCTCAGAAGTAAATATGCACTCTATTTCTTCAAGGCCTAATGTTTAAATTTGTATCTTGATTATGGGTTTTCTTGAGGATGTTGATTAGTTTTATAATCATTATATTACTGTTTAAATTGAGTTTTTGTACATTCGCTTATGTGATTATTGAATAATATTCTTTTTCTTGTTCTTTATAAAATAAATGTTACTTTATTTTTTAAAAAAAATGAGAGAAAAGAATGGATAATTATGAAGATAGTTCAATATCAATGTAGCCTTTGTCCAAAAACTTTTAAATTGGCTACATGAGTTTTTTCTCTTCCTTGCTCTTATTGGGTAGAGAGAGAAGAAGAATGGAGAGAAGAATCCAATAAGAAAAGGAAGAGGGAAGGAAAATGGAAGAGAGTACTAAAGTGAAATAACTTAGAGATATAAAGGGAAATTCGGGCTAAAAATATGATTGGAGGACTAAAGTGAGGTAAGTTAAAGGATTTGGAGATTAAATTATAAATATGAAGATTTGGAAGACTAAATTCTAATTTTTAAATATGTAAGATATAGATATGTAAAAACGCCAATAGTATTTTGTTCTGTTTAATAAAAAATGGGAGGCTTCTCCTACCCGTTCATGCTTTAAAAAATTAAAATAAATAGAGGGGAAAAGGGTGAATTATTATAAAGAATCTAAATTTGTAAGAGTCCAACCGTAAAAGAAAAAAAAAAGAAAAAAAAAAAAGAGAGTAGAAATTGCATCTCCAATTTCTAGTTAGCGCAAGCTGGGAGTAAACCAAGTCGTAACTCTGACGCCTGTCTCCTGAGGTCTCTCCCACTGGCACGACAACAGTTGGAAACTATTCTCCTTCACATCGTGAAAGCTCAGATGATGAACTTTGTGGTGCCGAAACTCCCAATGAGGAAGGTGAGGAGAGTCGAAATAAATAAAATCCTCCCTAATTCCAGAAAGATCCGCAGCACGAGCAGCAACTACGGCTGATTTATTTTCCGACAAGAACAATGCCATATTATCACCTAAGCTCCTGATCTTGCACCATTCAAACCGGCCATCCAGCTTGTTCCGCCTCAACTTGAAGATCTCCACGCACTCCTCCTCCTCCTCCTGCCTGCTGTTACCACTTGATCGCCAGTAATCAGCGACAAGCAGTATCTGGCCAGCTGAGTCGACCAGCATGTAGAACCGGGGGAAGAAACTCAAGGAAGGATCGATAGCTGTGGATACTAATATGGGCCGTATGGCATGGGATGATCCATTGGCAAGGTGAACAATCACGCCGACGCCTTTCTGGTCGATGGCGTAGATACGACTGTTATGGCACAAGAAGGCACGTACAGGGCGAGGTAAGTTCGTATCCAGTATAGTCCACTCGGGAGATCGAAGATTGCAGAGTGCGAGCTTGTTGGAGTTGGCGTGAGAGACCACGACGGTGCAGTCTGCATCCGTCGGATACGAGGTCAGAGTAATATCCCACATGTTCGATATGCAAATCGGGTCTCTGATGGCCATGCGATTTCGACCGAAAGGCAAGCTAGTTGTTGGAGGCAGAACGATGCAAGCTCTGGTGATGGGATTCAGTAGGCTGATCAGCGATTGGGCTTCGTCATGCAGGAATAGCCATCCGCGAGACGAGCCGCAGATGGCTTTGCCGCGGGCTTCTGGCACGTCCATGCTGTGGATTCTGTTGGTTGTGAGGTCGAAGAAGGAGCGCGTGCAGCTGGATAAATCGTAGGGGAGGAGGAGCTGGACCTGTTTGGGGAAATCAGCGAGTTTGGCGATGGACCGCCAAGGATTGCAAACGGAGCGCAATCGAATGTAGTCCGAAGGTTCCGTTATCTTCTGGGATATGAGATGAAGCAAATCCGCTGGCAGCTGAGACCATGCACTGATATTTGTTTCGGTCTCCGTTGCCATTTCCTTTTGGGTTGCCATTTCCTTTTGGGATATGAGACGAGGCAATTCCGCATGCAGCTGGGACCATGTACTGATATTTGTTTCGGTCTCCGTCGCCATTTTTGAAGCTGATGAGAGCTGCAACTGCGATCAAGGTAAAGTATTAAGAAAAGAAACTCTTTCATAAGATCAACCACTTTCAGTATTTTCAGCCACCAAATAGAAATACAAAGCCTACCCCCATTTTGTTTTCCTTCAAGGTCTCTGTATTCTTCAAGTTTCTTCCAATTTCTTTCCCTTTATTTTCCCTCTCTCTCTCTCTATTATAGCTCGATCGATAAGGCAAAGAGCCTAAAAAATCTGATTATAAAGAAAGAATCACATCAAATTCAAGATTGTTTGCATCTTGCTGTATTAATAAATCTACTACAACACAAATTCATATATAAACAAACAGAGAGATCATACGAGCAGTTCAGGAAATACTTTTCGGGCGATGGAGGAAGGGTTCAAGTTTTCTGACGATGACAGTTTCTTCTACAATCAAATACCGGAGGAGTTTCTTGGCCGGGAGCTTTTTATGATGATCAATGGAGGACCGACAAAAGACAAGGCAGAAGATCAGAAGAATATCAAAAGAAGAAAGAAGCAAAAGATGGGAAAGAACCACAGAAGCCCGGATGAAGAAGGCAAACGAAGAAGAAGTACTCTGCAATGCAAATAGCAAGTCTGCTATTAAAATTTTTCAGCAAGGGTCAATATACAACAAAATAAGTGAGCTGATGTATAAATACCATGATTGTTGACGGGAAAAAAATTGATTAGGAGGGGCCCACATCTGCCAATATCCAAAGAATCCAAATAGAATCAAAGTGGATGAAGATTTCAGATATAATCAAATTCGAATTAAATATAATCTAATCAAATTAGAAATCTTAGGGATTCTATCAAATCTTCCTATGATCAAATCAACACCAGATTTATTAAATCAAATCAGATAAAATTAAATTAAATATTTGATTGGATTACATTATATTTCCATTCTTATTTACAAGACAGATGATCTACCCAACTTGTTCGTATAAACAAACGTGTGAGGCTCGAAACCAAAAGAAAAAGAAAGAGAAAAAGAAAAAAAAAAGAAAAAAGAAAAAGGAAAAGAAAGAAAAATTAATTAATTAAATTAAAAAAAATCTCTCTCTATCTATCTTTCTCTTTTTCTCACTGCACAATTTATTTGGCCTTGTCTGGATTGATTTTGTAATTTCTAATTCATATCCAAATTTTAATCAAACTCAAATTAATTTATGGATGGAGGATTTTAAATTAATTTCATTAGAGTTTGATAATTCTACAATTTGTAATTAAATTCTAATTTGAGTTTTTTTGGAGCAGAAACAAAATCCGATTCAATGAATCAGGAGCAAATCTGATCGAATATCTCATCAAGATTACAAAGAGATTTCGATTCTATTTGAAGTCACCTTTGGGAGACTCAAGTCAACTAGTTGACGTCCCTTAAGTGAAGTCGAAGACTCAAGGTCAACTAGTTGATGTCTCTTGAGTGCGTGTCGGTCATTCGACCTAATTTTCTCTAGACGCGTTCATAAAAACTATTAAATTGGTTGTCGTCACACTGCTCAAGAAAACTAGCAAATCGACCATTGCCATACTGCTAAAAAAAACTAGTAAACTGGCCGTCGCCGATAATCAACGAGATATGAAGTCGACGCTCCATAACTATGTGAAGAACCCACTATTTTTATAAAAATATAGATAAATCTATAAATCTCTCTTCTTGTTTTCTATTTTTCTTTTTATTGTAATTATTGTAATCTTTGAAGATTATTGTATTATGTGAAAATAAAGAGAATCTAAATTTTTTTACCGAAAACAAGATGATGATCACAGTGGGAGCGACGCCCAATGACGATTGTGGTCATTTGTAGAGAATAGACTTTCAAGCCCACCGTTTATCAGAGACACGTCGATATCCTAATACAGACAGATTTTGAATGTTCCAGACGGAACCAACCAAAAAAAAAAAAATACCGCAATATATATATATATATATATATATATATATATATATATTTATATATATATATGAGAAAAATGGAAATGAGCTGACAGCTCACGTAAGTTATCCGAGCTGCAGTTCATTTCCACTATCTCCAATAATCTTTTTTAAAAAATTTCTTTTGGATTATGAACTCGACCCCCTAAGGTTCACTCATACCCAATTTCTTGAGTTTTAGTTTTGATTTGAATATCCATCAAATTAATACAAAATTAACTGTTTTCAATGAATAAAACATTTTGTATGCACTTGATGAAAGGGTAAATGAACTCTAAAACTTATGAAATATAATCGGAAAGAAGTTAAGAAGGTAGATATTGTAATTGTAAAAAAAAATTGAAGAAAAATCATTGGATCATTATAATTTTGCCGCTAGCTCACGTAACTTTTCCTGAGCTGGCGGCTCACCTACAGTAATCCCTATATATGTGTGTGTGTGTGAGAAAAATGGAAATGAGCTGACAGCTCAGGCAAGTTACCTGAACTGCAGTTCATTTTCACTATCTCCAATAATATTTTTTTAAAAATTTCTTTTGGATTATGATCTCGACCCCCTATGGTTCACTCATACCCAATTTCTTGGGTTTTAGTTTTGATTTGAACCTCCATCAAATTAAAACAAAATTAACGGTTTTCAATGATTAAAATATTTTGTATGCACTTGATGAAAGGGTAAATGAACTCTAAAACTTATGAAATTTAATCCGAAAGAAATTAAGAAGGTAGAGATTGTAATTGTAAAAAAAATTGAAGAAAAATTATTGGATCATTATAATTTTGCCGTTAACTCGTGTGTGTGTATATATATAAAAGAAGGATACTTGCAGAGAATTTCAAACCCTAGCTGCCCCTCTGACCCTTTTTGCTGTTCTGGCCGCCGAGGGCGCTCAACGTTGCTGCTGACCTCGCCAGAGTTTCCCCGACGGTGCTCGCCAGATGCCAGTCAGGACCAGCACTGCTCTGAGACACGAAGCACGCCCGCCTACGAGTTCAGAACATGGTTCAGTCCCGAGAACCAGAAGAAAGACTGAGACAGATCTCTGTCTGCATGAAGATATGTTTTCTGGTTTCAAGCGCGAAAATAACTGCAGAGAGGGAGATATGCCTGCCTTGCCCTCGCCCGATCGCGAGGGAAAATCATTGAGCAGGAAATATTTGAAAAAGTTGAGCATTTTCCCACGTTCTAAGCGCCCAAAGACAGATCAGACGAACCTCCATCTGACTGGATATGATCACTTGAGATTAAAGCTCGTGCGAAAACAAAGTTTGATTCTGGTAAATCTGAGTTTATTAACTCTGATTCGGCTTCTGGAGGAGCAGATGCAATTGGAATATATTGTCGAAAGTCTAAGCTCAAAGATCTTACAGAACATGTAGAAGAGCTTTCACTGAATGAACTTATTGATGGCAGTTATACAAATCCTAACTTACTGCCAGATAAAGGAAACAATAACAACTAAGCCTTTTATTCCAAGTATTTGGGGTAGGCTATATGAACCAAAAAAATAATCATGTCGGATCAATCACTTTAATAGTCCTTCTCCATTCATTTCTATCAAGTAATATCTCCTCATTTAAGCCTTTAAAATCCATATCTTTTCGTATCACCTCAATCCATATTTTTTTCGGTCTTCCCTTCGTTCTTTTAATTTGTCCTGTATTGTTAAACTGCTCTAGTCGAACTGGTGCATTTGTAGGCCTATGTTGCACATGACCAAACCATCGTAAACGATTTTCTCGCATATGATCATCGATGGGAGCTACACCTAGTTTAGCATGAATATTTTCATTTCTCATTTTATCTCTCTTAGTATTGCCGCATATACAGCGGTGCATGCACATTTCTACTACACTTATTTTCTGAGAATGACGTTTCTTTATAGCCCAACATTCCGTACTATATAATAAAACTGGCATAATAGTAGTTCTATAAAATTTTTCCTTCAATTTTAACGGAATGTTATGGTCACATAAAACTCCCGTTGCTCTTCTCAATTTCAACTAGCCAGCTTGTATCTTATGGTTAATATCATTATCGATATCTCTATCATTCTGAATAATAGAACCCAAATACCTAAACTGATTGCTCATTTGTATCTCTTATCCATTCAGTTTTACAGCATTATAGTTTATGCTCCATCGTTTACTAAATTTATACTCCATATACTTTATTTTAGACTTACTCAATCTAAAACCTGTAAATTATAATGTATATTTTCTTAACTCTGACTTGCTAGTTGAAGGAAAACAGACCTCAAATGGCAATGACAATTTCTCCTCTCCGTTCGAAAGGCTTTTTCCTTCCTTGCACTTCAGGGAGCAACAAATAATGGTGACAACATGACTAGATCATATCGACGAAGAGGGACTACTCTAATATTGACCTCTATTTGGGAGCTGTTTTGACTGGTTCGAACCAAGTTCATTCAGTTTTGCCATGAGGTATTTGAAAATAAGTCAGAGAGATGGAGTCATCACTCCGAACCTGTTGATGCAGTCAGGGCAAGTGCAGCGCTTGATGGCGCGAGCGCCCCGCCTCACTCACGTCGATACAGGTTCTTTCAAATCTGTCGCAGCTATTGTTGCTACTGCTGGCCATGCTCCACAAGGTGGTGAGAGCGAGATGGAGTTTCCTTTTTCATTGGCATTTTCTGAGATGAGATCCCTCATGTGCCTCTTGAGTTTTTGTGACCTGTCGACGGAGCTGCTCCCTGCAATTTACCCATTTGTGATGAGCGGCTTCGAATGACGGTTGCGGCTTGGAAGCATGTGAGGGAGCTTAGTGTTGCCTCTTGATGCGACGAAGGATCCTAACCGGCATTGGCTTGACTGCAACCGCCGAGGGCTGCTCAAGACTTCGCTCCATTCTGTGTTTCTGCTAGTTGATGACCAATGCAGCCTTGATTTCCATGTCCAAGAACTGCCCTGATCTTGATGTATTCCACCTCTTATTGGAGCTGATCAGTCTCAACCAAAAATAACTAGCAAATCCAAAGAGTGTAAGGGATATATTGTACAAATCTCATCTGCTAAGCAGGTGGTTCCACCATGCAGATAAGCAATGGTGACTCACTCTATCAGGCTTTAAGCTAGGGTGATCCTCCGTGCAAGACATGCGTGCAAGTTGAAGGCTCCAATTAGTGCTAGCAGGATTTCATTGGTCATGTCTTGAAAAAAAAATCCGAAATATATACAATGACTGTATAATACTCGGATACTGTTGAAAAAAAAAAAAAAAAAATCTGAGATGAATACGTTGATTATATGATGCTTGGATACCGTTTTTTTTTTTTTTTTTAAAAAAAAGAAAGAGAAAACACTTAATGGAGAACAATGTCCCTGAGGTAGTGATCATAATCTCTGACCGAAATAATGGACAAATACATGATATATCTGATGGTTCTATCTCATCTTTATTAAGTCAAGTGGCTGAAGGACTTCTAGTAGGACGAATTAGCCTTACGATTGATTACAGATTCAGTCATCAGTGTCCTGCAGCTGGCGAGGCAATATGACGTATCGAGGCTGTGCCCTTAGGCATATATAATCTCATTATCTCAAAGAGAAATTTTGTCAAAGAACAAAACAAAACTATCTTCTAATCTTTGGTTCTTCTGGTTTGCTGGGAAAAAAACAAGAAAAGGAGAAAAGAGAAAGACAGAAAAGAGATTTGCTGAATCAAGAGATTAAGGAGTTTGAGGCAAGTAACACTTTTATTTCTTTGTTCTTTCTTAGGATTTTCATTTGATTCGTATTGAGTGAACAAATTCTTTTTATGGATGATTTTGAATCATTTTGGATCTATTAAAATTTGAGCATGTTAGGCTAGCGTTTTAGTAATTGTTAATCGATGTTGAAAATTGAAGTTATGATACTCATGTGATGGAATTACAAGGTTGACTCATATGAATTGTGTAGTATCAATATTCATGTGCTAGCAAAATTCTGAAATTGAGAAGAAGGAAAACTCTTGAAGAGTAAACGCGAATCCCTGAGAGTCGTGTTTGACCTTAGTAGAATCCGTAGATTGATACTATTTTCAGATACAACAAAACGCGAGCCTCTGAGAGCCGCGTTTTGGTCCTATAATAACAAGAAGTTGGATCTCTCTCTAGATAAAGAAAAATGCAAATTTCATAAACCTTAGAAATGGCTGAAGGTCACATTTTAGTTCTATAGTCACAAAGGACTGACTATCTTTTTAGATATACTATAACGCGGGTCTTTGAAGGTCGCATTTAAACTAAAAACGCGGATCTCCGTCATCTTGAGAAATCCGCAAATAACCCCTTAGGATTGCATTTTGTGTATAAAACTTTGATAACACAAAGTTATTCCTTTTCTTAACTAGACACAGTTTCAATAAGTATTGTTGCAAGAAGGACAAACAAGAATTTTGTCTAGAGGAGTCCACGCAAACCAATAAGTTCGCGTTTAAGAAATCCACAGATGTCTTATAAGATAGTATTCAGAAAGAAATGCAGATCTCATCCTACACCAAACTCTAGGTCACTATTTAGGTAAAATGCGGGTCCAGCCAAGCAGGATCATGCTGGGGCCCACAAGGCTTTTGAGCAAATAGAAATTGTGAATCTAGTTACAAGAAAGGCGTCTCTTTAAATTCAAAATGAGGATCTAATTATACTCCAAATATAAGGTTGCGTTGGGGAAAATGCGGATCTAGCCGGGGCTAGCCACATAGGACTACGTTGGGCTAACGAAACCTTTGGATAAATGAAAATGTGGATCTAGTCCATATTCTAACTTAGAGTCGCATTTTAGTCCTGAAAACTTTTTAAACTGAATCTAACATTATTTAAATAGAAACGTCGATCCACAGTCATGAGGAAATCAGCATTTATCTTCAAAGCTCATGATTAGAGCTGAATATAACTAAATGTGTGGCTCAGAGTGTCGTGTTTCTGTTCTAGAATCCTAAATGATAGTCATTATCCTTGTTAACATCCAAACGCGGGTCTGCACATGCCATGCTAGCTGTTACCAGCTAAAATGCGAATCTGATACCATGTCAACAACATAAAGTCTAAATGCGGATTTCAACTTATTCAATTTCTGTCATTTAATTTCTACATAGTATTACCCTCTATAAAAGAGCTAATATTTGGTAAGTCATGAATTTTTCTTAATATTTTTTATTTCATGATAACATGACAAGTAAATATCAAATATGATACATAAAGGCATGATTATTCATGAGAACATGATAACAAGTTTCTTATATCTTGATTACGTGATATGAAGTATTCTTATGATACGTGTATACATGGTCCTAAATCTTGATTCTTGAATTCTTATTTCTTGTGAAAAGGAGATGCACACTGTTTAACTTGATAAGTCATGTATTTTTCATTAATTTATGTATATCATGTATCACTAGTATGGAGATTGGAAAAACTACATGATAGATAAGTACCGTTTTGTACACGGATCTTGTTAACTAACTTTTTTATTATAGTGCTGAGTTTTTTTACTGTAATAGCATTGTGTGGTACCAGACCATCATCTGATACATGAACTTGACTTGTAAGCATCTAGCAGTGTGTTATGGTTCAGCGCTATTGATTTGAGGCCGGGTTCCGGATATGCACGGGTATTTATATAATACAATAAACTACGCACCATCATATTCATCATTCAGTTTCAAATACTAACAATGACTCAACCTAGACTTATCATTTTTACATGAAAATTACTGGCTATTTGCAAATAACATGCAGTCTTTCTTATTCCATTTTTCATTATTCACGTGACATGTTTAACACCAGTACAATTTATTTGCATACTTTTATCATTTGTAGTATAATATTACACATATTTTTTTCTCTTGTGTTACTTGCTGAGTTTAACTCCGCCAGTGCTATGCACCGCCTGTCCTAAATCAGGATAAAGGAGGAGGGTTGTGGTAGCACAGTGACAGCCAACGTAAAATATTGTCACATATTATGAAATGAGCCAAAATATGAATTTCGTTGGGGCGTTCCCTACTGAGCGACGCGCTACATCGGAGCTCGGGTGTAGTGAAAAATGTGTGAGGGTTATTAGCTCGTCGCCCAGAAGCGTCGCGCCATGTCGGCGCCCGGATGTGGCGTCAAATATAAGAGGGTTCCCACATCTTAATGAGCGGGTGGGGGTAAAGAAGTTAGCTCATAAACATAAATTTTGATTGGCATCATGGAATATAGATTCTCTTATAGGTAGATTAGCAGAGTTAGTTGATACTATAATTAAAAGGGGGATTAATATGTTGTGCGTGCAGGAGACTAAGTGGGTAGGTGAGAAAGCTAAAGTGATAAAGCCTTGGGGTTATAAATTTTGGTATACGGATAGAGATAGAAATCGTAATGGGGGTAAGTGTGATCATAGATAAGCAATTATTTGGGGATTTAATGGAGGTTAGGAGGAAAGCTGATAGAATTTTATTAGTTAAACTTATTTTAGATTGAGAGATTTTTAATATTATTAGCACCTATGAACCACAAGTAGAACTTGATGAATCCAGTAAATATCAATTTTGGGAGGATCTAGATGAGATAGTACAAGAAATACCCGCTAGAAAAAAAACTATTTCTTGGTGGTGATCTCAATGGGCATGTAGGAACTAGTCGTAATGGGCTTGATAGTGTACATGGAGGATTTGGTTTTGGAGAAAGAAATAAAGCAGGTAACTCAATTCTAGATTTTGCTTTATCTTATGATTTAATTTTAGTGAATACTTGGTTTAAAAGAGAGTTTCTCACTTAGTTACTTTTAAAAGTAGATCGAATGCAAACCAAATAGATTTCTTTTTAAGTAGGAGGGTAGATAGAGCTAGTTGTATCAATTGTAAGATAGTACCAAGTGAGATTGTAGTTACCCAATATAAACTCTTAGTTTTAGATATTCAGATTAGACAGAAACTTAGAAAAAATAAGTGTAAATTAGATCTTAAGATTAAGTGGTGACGATTAGAAGGTAATCAAAAAGTTTTTATAAATAGAATAGTACAAGAAGCAGATTAGAGAGACCATAATGATTCTAATATAACATGGAACAAAATGGCTAGCTGCATTAAAAGGATAGCTAAAAATATATTCGGTGAGTCGAGGGGCGGTGCTCCACCATGTAAGGATACATCATGGTGGAATGAAGTGGTAAAAAATGCTACTAAGATCAAGCGAGATCTTTATAGAGATTTGAATAATAATAATAATAATAATAATAATAATAATAATAATAATAATAATGGAATAAGTTTTGAGAAGTATAAACTAGTAAAGAAGGAGACTAAGAAAGCTGTTCGGGATGCAAAAACTAAATTATATAAACAAGTGTACGAGAAGTTAGATAATAAAGAGGCAGAAAATGATATATATATAATTGCTCGAATAAGAGAGAGAAAGTCTAAAGACTTATGTACTGTAAAGTGTATTAAAGATGAGGATCAGACGATTCTAATTCGAGACGAAGAGATTAAAGAAAAATGAAAAAATTATTTTGATAGATTATATAATTGTAGTTTTACTCAAGATTTGGGAGATCTTACTATTCAATGTGAGGATATGAATCGTAGTTTTATGCGCAGAATCAAAGAGTCTGAAGTAAAAGAGGCTTTGAAAAGAATGAAATTAAGAAAAACTGTTGGTCCAGATGAGATTCCTATAGAGATATGGAGATACTTAGGAGCGATTGGTGTGAGGTGGCTAACAGATCTTTTTAACAAGATTTGGCAAATTAAGAAAATACCAAATAAATGGAGGAAGAGTACCGTAGTACCTCTGTATAGGAATAAGGGCGACATTCAGAATTGTTCTAACTATCGGGGAATAAAACTCATGTGTCACACTATGAAGCTTTGGGAAATGGTAATTGAACATAGATTACAAGAAACTATTAAAATATCGAAAAACCAGTTTGGATTTATGCCGGGGCGATCGACGATAGAAACTATTCATTTACTTCGTCAATTTATAGAGCGATTCCAAGAGAAAAATAGAGATTTGCATATAGTATTTATTGACTTAGAGAAAGCCTATGATAAAGTTCCATGAGAGATACTTTGGTGGACACTGATGAAGAAAAGAGTTCCCATCAAGTATATCGACATAATTAAGGACATGTATGATAGAGTAGTGGCCAATGTCAGAACATGTGGTAGTTTAACCAATGATTTTTCTATCACAATTAGATTACATCAAGAATCTGCATTGAGCCCATTTTTATTTGCTATAGTGATGGATGAGTTTACTAAAACCATTCAGGATGAGATACTTTGGTGTATGCTATTTGCTGATGATATTGTCTTAGTTGATGAGACAAGAGAAGAGATAATGTCAAGTTAGAGTTATGGAGGTATACATTAGAATCTAGAGGTTTTAGTTTGAGTAGGTCTAAAGCAGAGTATATGGAGTGTAAATTTAGTAAACGACGGACCATAGACTATAATACTGTAAAACTGGATAGGTAGAAGATACAAATGAGCAGTCAGTTTAGATATTTGGGTTCTATTATTAAAATGATAGAGAGATCGATAATGATGTTAATCATAGGATACAAGCTGGCTGGTTGAAATGGAGGAGAATAACTGGAGTTTTATGCAACCGTAATATTCCGTTAAGATTGAAAGGAAAATTTTATAGGACTGCTATTATGCCAACTGTATGCCCGAAAAATTGAATCTTCCTTTATATGCCAATTTAATTTTGAATTACAGCAATAAAAGAAAAATTACAAAATAGAAAATCGAGATTACAAGAATGGGGATCGATTGATTTCGATTCCCCTTTATTTTTGTGGGTCTGGCAGCGGTGGAGCTTTGTTTCTATACTCCGTTGACGATCCGATCTCTCTGAATTGAGGAACTCCTCTCTGGATATTTGGACTCTGGAAAATTGGACTCTTCCCCAAAGAATCTCCCCCCAATCCAAAAATCCTCTCTCCGGTTAAATTCCTGTGTTTTATAGACCGAAGAAGCTCCAAATCCGGCTCGATTATTCCTGAAAAACCGGATCACGGAATATTAGCGAAATAAAATAGGAAATAAATAATCGGAAAAGAACGGAAAACAACCCGCGGGATCGCTCCCGCGGGTGGCAACCCGCGGGATCGCTCCCGCGGGTGTGCCTACTTAGCTTTTTTTTTTTTTTTTGGTATCTACATAACCCCCTCCAAAGTTTTCAAAGTTCTGTATTGAACCGTACTGAATTTCGAAATACTTTGGATTCTTTAATTTTGGTTATAGACTTTTTAAAAGATTTGGTCGATAGAGATAACTATTAATATATTCATTTATTCAATAACAAGCAGAGGTATGATTTTAACGTACTCATTAGAGGACAAGCAGAGGTATAATGTTAATGTGCTTATTTTAGGTCAAGCAGAGGTATAATATTAACGTGCTTATTTTAATCATAACCGTTCAGTGACATCTAGTATGACGAATCAGAAAAAGACAGAGGTGACATTAAACGTGTCTTGGAGTTTAACCTATTCAGAGGATCTGGTCGTGATAGGGACAAGCTGACTAAACAGAGGTGATGTTTAACGTATTTAGTTTTGGAATCGGACTATCAGAGGTAACTGTTAACTTGATAGGGAGATGATTTTCGTCAGAGGTGATTTTTAACTTAACGATATCAAAAGCACGTTCATCAGAGGTTTAATGTTGGACTTGATGAAGTGTGAATTTTCTTTTCTGTCAGAGGTGATTTTTTTTTAACGTGACAGGGGATTTAATCGGATCTTATCTCATTTGATTTTGAATTATGATGTCAGAGGTATGATTTTTAACTTGACAGATATTTTGGAGTGTCGCTTGCTCTGCTGGAGAAGAATGACGAGAAAAGTTTTGTTTGTCAGAAGTGAAATCTTAACGTGACAAGAGATTTATTTGATTAGGATTTTTAGCAAACCCCTAGCTATCAACGGGTTTGATTTGTTTTTACCAACTACCGTTTGAGTTGGGCTAGCCATGCTATTACCCTCAGCATGGTGAGTTGTCGAGGATTTCGTTTGGGCTTAAATGCCAAACTTTTCTTCTTCCCTTTGCCTTAGCGGCGTTGGGCAATGACGTATCCTTATATTTGGATAAGAATACCGTTGTGACAGATTTGTCATACGATTTTTAGCAAACCCCCAGCTGTCAACGGGTTTGATTTGCCTTTACCAACTACCGTTTGAGTTGGGCTAGCCATGCTATTACCCTCAGCATGGTGAGTTGTCGAGAATTTCGTTTGGGCTTAAATGCCAAACGTTTCCTCTTCCCTTTGCCTTAGCGGCATTGGGTGATTCATGCTTTTTACCCCCAGCATGGTGGGGTTGGCGAGAAATTTATTCTCTTTCCCATAGCCTTGTCGGCATTGGGTAATTCATACTTTTTACCCCCAGTATGGTGGGGTTGGCGAGAAATTTATTCTCTTCCCGTATCCTTAGCGGCGTTGGGCAATTCATACTTTTTACCCCTAGTATGGTGGGGTTGGCGAGAAATTTATTCTCTTCCCGTAACCTTAGCGGCGTTGGGCAATTCATACTTTTTACCCCCAGTATGGTGGGGTTGGCGAGAAATTTATTCTCTTCCCGTAGTTTTAGCGGCGTTGGACAATTCATACTTTTTACCCTAGTATGGTGGGGTTGGTGAGAAATTTATTCTTTTCCCGTAGCCTTGTCGGCATCGGGCGGTTCATGCTTTTTACCCCCAACATGGTAGGGTTGGCGAGAAATTTATTCTCTTCCCGTAGCCTTGTCGGCGTTGGGTAATTCATCATTTTTTTATTTTATTTTATTTTATATATACATTTTTATTTCTTTATCTCTCTTTTTTTTTGTTTGCAATGATGTCCTTTTTTTTTTTTTTTTTTATAAACGATGACGCCTTTTTAAAAAATTTTAAATTAAATTTTTTTTTTTTAGGTGATTACTCCTAGCATTTTATTTTTTATTATTTATTTATTTATTTATTTTGGTAAGCGAGGAGGCCTTGCAAATATATTTTTATTTATTATTATTTTTTATTTATTTTTATTTATTTTGTTTATATTTTTATATATTTTTTAAATATTTTTATATTTTTTATTTTAATTAATTTTTTTATTATTTTTATTTATTTATTTATTTATTTGGCATCCGTGGGATACAACCCATGGGTAGAACACTCATACTGCATGTTTTTTTTTCTCTTTTTTTTTTAAAAAAAAAATTATTATTATTTTTTTTTACTTTATCAATTTTTTGTGGGCGATAACACCCTTTCTTTTTTTTTCCTTTTTTTTTTTATTTTTTTGCCTTTTTATTAATATTATTTTTATTCTTTATTTTTTTTATTTTTTTTCCGTGCGGGAGAGAGGGAGAAAAGTGCGGGTGACCCAGGTGGGCCCCACCCATCTGTGGGTTGCGTTCAGCGCCCGCGCTTCCATATGCGGGTTGCGTCCCGCACTTCCATATACGGGTTGCGTCCACGCGGATCCCAAGATTCCATCTGCGGGTTACATTCCGCGCTTCCATATGCGGGTTGCGTCCACGCGGGTCCCAAGATTCCATCTGCGGGTTGCATCCCGCTCTTCCATATGCGGGTTGCGTCCATGCGGGTCCCAAGATTCCATCTGCGGGTTGCATCCTGGAGTTGTATCCAATTTTGTCAAATTTATTTATTTTTTTTTTGGGCGATAACGCCTCAAATTGTTTTTTTTTTTTATTTTGACAGACAATGACGTCTTGTCATTTTTTTTTATGGGCGATGACGCCTCAAAAAAAAATTTTTTTATAAGCGATGACGCCTCATTTTTTTTTTTTTTTTTTGGACAGACGATGACGTCTTGTCATTTTTTTTTTATGGGCGATGACGCCTCATAATTTTTTTTTTTTTTACAGACGATGACTTCTTGTCAAAAATTTTTTTTCTTTATAGGCGATGACGCCTCATAATTTTTTTTTTATTTTTTTTGATAGACGATGACGTCTTGTCAATTTTGGTGGGCGATGACGCCTCACATTTATTTATCGTTACCCGGCGATAACGCCTAGGCTCCGAAAAAAAAAATTTAAAGATTGGATTGCGCCGCCCAAACTCCCACTTTGGTCGCCAATTCTTGTATGCCCGAAAAATTGAATCTTCCTTTATATGCCAATTTAATTTTGAATTACAGCAATAAAAGAAAAATTACAAAATAGAAAATCGAGATTACAAGAATGGGGATCGATTGATTTCGATTCCCCTTTATTTTTGTGGGTCTGGCAGCGGTGGAGCTTTGTTTCTATACTCCGTTGACGATCCGATCTCTCTGAATTGAGGAACTCCTCTCTGGATATTTGGACTCTGAAAAATTGGACTCTTCCCCAAAGAATCTCCCCCCAATCCAAAAATCCTCTCTCCGGTTAAATTCCTGTGTTTTATAGACCGAAGAAGCTCCAAATCCGGCTCGATTATTCCTGAAAAACCGGATCACGGAATATTAGCGAAATAAAATAGGAAATAAATAATCGGAAAAGAACGGAAAACAACCCGCGGGTTGGCACCTGCGGGATCGCTCCCGCGGGTGGCAACCCGCGGGATCGCTCCCGCGGGTTGGCACCCGCGGGAATCCTCCCGCGGGTGGCAACCATCGGGGGCTCCCGCGTTGCACCCGCGGGTTGTATCCCGCGGGTGCAACCCGCGGGTGTGCCCACTTAGCATTTTTTTTTTTTTTTTTGGTATCTACACCAACTTTATTATATGACACGAAATATTGGGCTATAAAGAAACGTCATTCGCAGAAGAAAGTGTAGCAGAGATGCACATGCTCCGTTGGATGTGCGGCAACACTAGGAGAGATAAAGTGAGAAATGAAGATATTCGTGCTAAGATAGGTGTAGCTCCCATCGATGAGAAGATGCGAGAAAATCACTTACGATGGTTTGCTCATGTGCAACGTAGGCTTACAAGTGCACCAGTTCGAAGAGGGGAGTTTATCAAGACAAGTTAAAAGAACGAAGGGAAAACCGAAGAACGAAGGGAAAACCGAAGAAAATATGGATGGAGGTGATACGCAAAGATATGGAGTCTAGAGGTTTAAATAAGGAGATATTACTTGATAGAAATGAATGGAGAAGGAATATCAAAGTGATTGATCCGGCGTGATTCTTTTTTTGGTTCATGTCGCCTACCCCAAATACTTGGGATAAAATGCTTAGTTGTTATTGTTGTTGTTGTTGTTGTTACTTGCTGGATTTAATCTCCCGGATTCTTAAGTCTAGATTACGAAGGCAAAGAAGGAAAAATTGCTCCAACTCCTATTTCACTTAACAGAAAATGATAAATAAAGTACCTTCTGGACACTTTGTACATTTTGTTTTTACTTTCTTTTGCTCGGGCACTGTTGTACTCCTTGTATTTTGATTCTTTTGTGTAAATATTTAAAGCAGTGTGTTGTTTTATGTAATCAACTATTTGTATAAATGAAATCTTTTCAGTTTCAGATATGTTATTTGTTCATCTTTATATGGCAGCTATTACGGTTATTTCAGGACTCTGTGATTGTAGCATTGTATTGTAATAGTTAAGTAACGTCTTCCGTTTTAAGAAGCAGCTGAAAAACAAACACGTTATAGGTTATAGACTATGTAGACTTATCTATATATGGTAATTCTATTAATTATCGCTAATTGAATGCAGAGAGGATTTGAGAATCCCCCTCTATATATGTATATATATAAACCACGGAATGACCACAATAGTGTTAGTCAGTCTTTGTCGGCACAAACACCGCAATGAGAAGTGACCATCATTCAAGTTTCACAGCGTACGTGACCTTTTTTCCATTATATGCCCTTTCAGGTGACTAGTTACTGTCACATTTTTTTTTTTTCTTTTACTTTTGTTTTAACATTTATAAATAGATACGATACTAAAAGATATTAATGTGAAGCCTTAAATAAAAGATATATTACTCAATAAAAATAAATGGAGAAAGAGAACCTGGTGCAATTCTCTTTTAGTTCACTTTGCCGCTGCCTATCTCAAGTAATAGAGATAAAAGACCTAGTTGTTGTTATTTAATATTTATGTAGACAAAATGGCACTATGTAATAGCATTAATATGGGAGGCTTCTCTCACCTTTTAAAACAATTAATAAATAAGGAGGGGGAAAAGGGGTGAATTATTATAAAGGATCTAAATTTGTAAGAGTCCAACTTTAAATAAAAAAGAATAAGAAGAAATTGCATCTCCAATTTCTGGCCAGCGAAAACTGGGAGTAAACCAAGTAGTAACTCTGACGCCTGTCTCCTGAGGCCTCTCCCACTGGCACGATAACAGTTGGAAACTATTCTCCATCACATCGTAAAAGCTCAGATGATGAACTTTGTGGTGCCGAAACTCCCAATGAGGAAGGTGAGGAGAGTTGAAATAAATAAAATCTTCCCTAATTCCAGAAAGATCCGCAGCACGAGCAGCTATATTTTCCGACAAGAACAATGCCATATTATCACCTAAGCTCCTGATCTTGCACCATTCAAACCCGCCATCCAGCTTGCTAGGCCTCAACTTGAAGATCTCCACGCACTCCTCCTCCTCCTCCTCCTCCTCCTGCCTGCTGTTCCCACTTGATCGCCAGTAATCAGCGACAAGCAGTATCTGGCCAGCTGAGTCGACCAGCATGTAGAACCGGGGGAAGAAACTCAAAGAAGGATCGATAGCTGTGGATACTAATATGGGCCGAATGGCATGGGATGATCCATTGGTAAGGTAAACAATCACGCCAACGCCTTTCTGGTCGATGGCGTAGATACGACTGTTATGGCACAAGAAGATACGACTGTTATGGCACAAGAAGGCACGTACAGGGCGAGGTAAGTTCGTATCCAGTATCGTCCAGTCGGGAGATTGAAGATTGCAGATTGCGAGCTTGTTGGAGTTGGCGTGAGAGACCACGACGGTGCAGTCTGCATCCGTCGGATACGAGGTCAGAGTAATATCCCACATGTTCGATATGCAAATTGGGTCTCTGATGGCCATGTGATTTCGACCGAAAGGCAAGCTAGTTGTTGGAGGCAGAACGATGCAAGCTCTGGTGATGGGATTCAGTAGGCTGATCAGCGATTGGGCTTCGTCATGCAGGAATAGCTATCCGTGAGACGAGCCGCAGATGGCTTTGCTGCAGGCTTCTGGCACGTCCAAGCTGTGGATTCTGTTAGTTGTGAGGTTGAAGAAGGAGCGCATGCAGGTGGGGGAGGAGGAGCAGGACCTGTTTGGGGAAATCAGCGAGTTTGGCGATGGACTGCCAAGGCTTGCAAACGGAGCGCAATCGAATGTAGTCCGAATGTTCAGTTATCTTTTGGGATATGAAATGTTCTGTCGCCATTTCCGTTTGGGATATGAGACGAGGCAATTCCGCTGGCAGCTGGGACCATGTACTGATATTTGTTTCGGTCTCCGTCGCCATTTTTGAAGCTGATGAGAGCTGCAACTGCGATCAAGGTTAAGTATTAAGAAAAGAAACTCTTTCATAAGATCAACCACTTACAGTATTTTCAGCCATCAAATAGAAATACAAAGCTTAACCCCATTTTCTTTTCCTTCAAGGTCTCTGTATTCTTCAAGTTTCTCCAATTTCTTTCCCTTTATTCTCTCTCTATTATAGCTCGATCGGTAAGGCAAAGAGCCCCAAAAATCTGATTATAAAGAAAGAATCACATCAAATTCAAGATTGTTTGCATCTTGCTGTATTAATAAATCTACTACAACGCAAATTCATATATAAACAAATAGAGAGATCATACAAGCAGTTCAGGAAGTCCTTTTTGGGCAATGGAGGAAGGGTTCAAGTTTTCAGACGGTGACGGTTTTTCCTACAATCAAACACCAGAGGAGTTTCTTGGCCGGGAGCTTTTTATAATGATCGATGGAGGATGGAGGACCGACAAAAGACAAAGCAGAAGATCAGAAGAATATCAAAAGAAGAATGAAGCAAGAGATGGGAAAGAACCACAGAAGCCCGGATGAAGAAGGCAAACAAGAAGAAGTACTCTGCAATGCAAATAGCAAGTCTGCTGTTAAAATTTTTCAGCAAGGGTAAATATACAACAAAATAAGTGAGCTGATGTATAAATACGATGATTATAGTCGCAAGCCACAAAAGGCTTTACTATCTGTGTGTTTTACTGCATCCAACGAAAAAAAAAAAAAATCGAATTTAAACAGGAAATACTGATAATTTATGATCCAGAAGCAACAAGACTCGAAAAGGATATTTGGACTATTGAAAGATTGTTACAGATTAGAAGTAGACATTCATTTTTCATTATGTTTAGCATTACGATACAAACTCTTTGCAGGAGTTTTCAATTTGTCTCAAAGTACATGAGACTCACTTTTGAGTTTCTTGGGAAAAAATTTTTGGTAAAGATTTGAGCATACATGTGGGAGTAAATGCACTAACTAGTCCAGCAATTAAGATTGAGAATATTAGTTCATCAATTAGACTACAATGTACAGAGGACAAATTCCTTGAAGAACCACATTATGTTCTAGTATCTGAGGTTACAGGGGAGCGGACGTTGTACTCCAAGCATGCCAGAAGCAGAATTAGTCAACAGTCTTGACTTTTCTGGCAGCCTCCTGAGCAAAGTATTTGGAACATAGAAAAAGAAACTAGATATTATCTGGAATATTACCTCACTGATTGGATGTTTGCTTGAGTAAACTGAGAAAACCGTCAAAGCAGCTCCATCATTTTAAGGATCAAGAACGAAGGAAAGGTGAGAAATGCTGAGATTGTTAACCTCCTAGAACCAATTATTTGTTAGAAAATGGAACAGAGTTGAACAGTTCCAGGAACTCTTCTGGTTCTTGATCTTTAACAACCTATCATCCAAAGTACAAATCAAAAATCATATTAGCAGAATGGAAAAGGTAAGCACCAACTACAGAAGGGCAACGGAAACAAAGACGGATGTTAAGGATAGAATATTATTACTGCGTCAATAGATACTTCACACGAATACAGGGAACAAATAAATTAGCATCGAAGTATAGGACCATCTAATAGAAGTTCAATAAAAGTTACTCTCGCTGAAACCTCAAGAAATTATAATACATACTTTTATACCTGGGAAATGATTGCTTCTTTGGTTATTAATAAATGATGGCATCATCATCATCCATTTCTTCTTATTTTGCTAGTTGCCTCTTTACTGATATTGTTTTTAATTTTCAATATACATGGTTCTAGTCAGAAATTAGTTATATAAGCGTTGGAGACAGATTAGATACAATCATATTTATCTTACCTGGATAAGACTGAGGCAGACATGTGCCTATGGCATTAGGGAAGAAGGTGGATGATTGTATTACAGAAATCTACTAAATACTTGCAATTTCTCCAAAATTCCTGGGACTATGCATTATTCTATATTTGTATGCATGCATGCATGTGTAGTGAATTATACTTGAACAATAGCTTATATATAAACTTTTTATGTATGCTCTCAAGGTGAGTGGTAACTGCTACTTCTATCACAACCAAGGCAATAAGTTCCTAATTGAAGTAGTTGCCGATAGCACTCAGACCTTATAATCTCTAATGAAGAATATAGCTCCATGAGCAAAGGCTCCGGTCATGATGAACCCTGAGACGTATTGGTGATGAATATATAACACAACTTGAGTAGTAAAGTCTTGTGCTATGAATGCATTAGCAGATAAAAAGTACATGTGTTGATCTACTAAGGAAGCAATAACCCCTAAGGAGGCTAGGGCAGACCTAACTGAAAATTAATCGAATTATTGATTGTGTCATAAACTCTTATGCCCGTAACCTAATCAACCCCCCGGAGGAGTATGTGCTTCTAAAAGATCTTTGATACTATGCCCGATCCCGAAGCAAAAACATCCTGCAAATCAAAAAAAGCAGAACATTATACACGACAAAAAAAAATGCGGTTTTTACATATCGGTCCCTTAAATCTTTAAAAATTAGACTTTAGACCCTGAAATATTTATATTTTGATTTTAATCCTCAAAATCCTTTAAGTTACTTTACTTTAGCCTCCTGGGTAACTTTCAGTGTTTTAAATACCGGCCGATATACCGGTATATCGACCGGTATATCGTTAAAATTGAAAAAACGAGACGATATGGGTATTTTTTTACCGTTTATCGTTTTGGACCGGTATGGGCCGATATATCGACCACATGGCGATATACCGGCCGGTATCGAGATGTGAAATACCGGCCGCTATTAGATAATATCGGTTAATGGGTTTTGGATTTTGGTTACGGGTTAAACCCATTAACCCGTTAAGATCCAACCCGTTAAGAAATAAAACGGATCGGGAGGGGAGAGAAAGGGTAATTTTTTCGCATTTTCTCTCTCTTTCTCTCTCGGCGATCTGAGCGATCGTTCCCTCCCCGCGACCAAACCCTAACCCAAATTTTTCCAAACCAGCCCTAAATCTCTCTCCGATTATTCTTCCACTCTCTGGCTCTCTCTCTTGTTCTCTCCGACCCGAACCCTAACCCTAATTTCCCAATCCATCCATAAATCTCTCTCGTTTTCTCTCTCTCTTTCTTCTCCGCTCTCCGATTGCTCTTCCTTGTCTGGGAGTATTCAAAGAGTGCTCGCCGTTCTCCAGTGGGGCAGTGGCCGCCGGCCAGGTAAGTGAAGTTTGCTTTTTTAATGTTAATTTGATTTAGAGTTACAAATTTCTTCATTTTTTTTTTATAATTGTGCTATTTAGGTTTAAGTGATTGCGATTTATGTTGGAATTTTTTTTTAGGTGTAATTTGAGGGGAATTGTTAAGTTGGGAGGGCTGAATTTGTGATTGTAGTCTACAGTAAATTCGAATTACTGATTCAGTGATTCGGTTCACTGATTCACACTGAATCAGTGAATCGAATCACTGATTCAGTGTGAATCAGTGGTTCGAATTCACTGATTTTGTGTGTGAGTTTCATGGTAGATAAAATTTGTAAATTTGTATTAGTATTTACTATTTATGTGTATTCACTTATTTTGTGTGTATGAATTTGTGTGTAAATTTGTATTAACTGACTATGATTAGTTTCTGAATATCTGAATATGATTAGTTTCTTGTATTAGTCACTAAAGTTGTTGGTTCCAGGATAGCTAAAAGTTCAAGTATATTTCAATATTGATTCGGTCCAAATTAATGCTTCATGCTACCACGTACTACTTCTGGATGATCCGGTGGTTGGATTGGTCTCAATATTTGATTATTAATTTTGTTTGTTAAACATTGTTATTATTGTTGCAGATTATAATTTCTTTAATTATGTCTTTAGCATGGTGGGTACAGTGAATGTAGCAGCATATTCAATTTAATACAATTTTCATAGTATAGATGCATTATTCAATTAACTAAAAGAGTTTGTTGACAGTTGCCACCTGCACTCATAAATCTGTGATTGCTTTGGGACTAAATTGATATTAGGCAAAACAGGTTGTTATTGGCTTCTTAGGTTTGGTTATGTGAAATAATATAAGTTTACTTTTGTTCATTAAAGTGAAGGGAGATTGCGACTGTATATGACACAAATAATTATAATTACTTATGTATTGTAAAAACACTTTTCTTTTATCTTGAAAATTTATTTATCTTAATTTTATGATTATATGTCGCTCTGTGCATATGCGAACGTTCTAAACGGTATCTGCAAATTCGTAAGTTGAATGTAAATAAACCAATGTAAGTACTATAAACTTATTTTATGTGTTTTATTATGTTCTATATAGCCAATTATATGATTATTGTTTAACTGGTATGACACCGATATGACATTCCGGTATTTTTGGTCATATTGCGATATCCCACCCGATATCCGGTAACCAGTATGTAATTTGGCTGACCGGTATGTGACCGCTATTCGATATTTAGAATACTGGTAACTTTCATTAAATTTATGGCCCGAATTTTCCGTTATACCCCTGAAAGTCCCTCTTCCTCCTCTCTTCTGTTATACCCCTAAAAGTCCCTCTTCCTCCTCATTGGATTTCCCTTTCCATTCTTCTCCTCTCTCTCTCTCTCTTCCCTCCCAGTTAATCTCCATTTTTCTTTCTTTTAACCAGTGAGAAAGTAACTACTGGAAAACATATGGATAAGTTTAGCATGCCTTCAACAACTGAACTGTTAGAAAGAAAAAAAAGAAACCCCAAAAAGAAAGAAGGAAGATGAGGGATATAGAGTTAGGAAAAGAAAAGAAACAAGGACGAGAAAGAGATTAACTGAGAAGGAAGAGAGAGAGAGAAGAAGAAGAATGGAGAGAAGAACCCAACAAGAATAGGAAGAGAGGAGGAAGAGACTTCCAGGGGTATAACAGAAAATTCGGACAAAAAATTTAACGGAAGTTACACAGAGGGACTAAAATGAAGTAACTTAAAGGATTTGGAGGACTAAAATCAAAATATGAAGATTTCAAAGACTAAAGTCTAATTTTTAAAGATTTAAGGGACCGATATGTAAAAATCCCAAAAAAATTATAGCATTCCAACAATCACCTCAACAGCCTAGAAAGAGACAGAAAAATAAAACTATGGCTAAAGGTTTTTATATTTGTCAATAAAAATAATGCTCGGATGCATGCATTGAATCTTAAGATGCAGATCCCACGTTAGCCAGCTAAAGGTTTTTATATTTGCTAATAAAAGTAACGCTTGGATGCATGCATTGAATCTTAAGATGCAAATCCCACATTAGCCAGCTAAAGGTTTTTATATTTGCCAATAAAAATAACACTCGGATGCATGCATTGAAATCTTAAGATGCAGATCCCATCCAGCCAATACCACCAACATTAGCCAATAACGACTAATGCACACTTATATTGTCCACTAAAGGAGGCTCAAAGTACCAAAAAATTAATTTGATAGTGTTTAGGGGAAAAGAAAAAGGAAAAACAAATCAATGGATAGAAAGGGTGTTACAAAGTTTTGGCATTTTGATAATGGTTGCAGTTTCAGTTTGCTTTTTTTGGTATAGAATGGACGATTTCGCTTGTTGCAGCAGTCTATTGATGCACGGAATGAATCAATGTCTAATAAACTTTTCCCACTATTTTCCATCATTTAAAATGCTTGTCATGCTTCGGTATACATACAAGAACAATCTACCACTCGCGTCAAATATCTCAAAGAACCATATTCTTCCAAACAAAATATTTAATATAATGCAATTAGCAACATTTTGCATAAAAGAAATGGTTCCATATTTTAACTAACCACAAAGATTTCGGGTAAAGGCTTTGTTGATGTTGTATAAATGATCCCTTCCCTTTCCAAAGCAATTATAATTGAATAAGACTATAGAGTTATGTTTAGACATACTAATATTGGTAAAAGAAATAAATAAGAGCCAAATCCATATAAAGCAAGAAAGAAACACTTGCTAAACGCCATTTGATCCTCAATGGAGTTTGGTAGATTTATAAGACATAGGATTTGGAGAGTTATGTTTAGACATACTAATATTGCCCCCCCCCCCCCCCCCCCCCCTCCCTCTCTCAATATCTGGAAATAATAATTCACTTATGCAAAAAAACATACCACTATGAATATCCAGACATATGATGGCAGATATGCTAAAATACTACATTCCTGTTTCATCACAATATATCCACATACAAATTTCACCATATTTTCTTATTCAAGTAGGAAATCACACAAGATTTGTTCCATCCTCACAGAAAAGATTCCCCTTCAATCTCAAATTTTCTTTGCTCGTGGACATGCCACATTGAAATTGCTTGGACCTTTACAAGAAAGATCTCAACTGACATTATTCCTCAACATAAAGAGATTCATACAAAATCTTTCTTCCAGATTCTACCTCCCTAAACAACTACCTAGTTATCAGCTTCTATCAGTAACCTTCCAGTCAAGGTCCAAATTAAGGGATTCAAGATACGGAACGCTGTATGGGGAATTTGAGCATGATGTCGCTGTTTAGAAATCTATCATCATGCAATTGAATTTGAAATCAACAACATAAAGATATGAAGATTATCCTAAGCTGTATTGTTATGCTAGCATTTTCTCTTCATGTAGCTCTTCTTTGATACAGCTGGCTTTCAATGTCATGATGGCTATCATAGTCAAAAGGAAACCTAACTTTGTTGCATAGACTTGGATATTTAATGTTTTATGCCTGCCATGGATTGATTTTTAATCATAAGGATTTAGTATGAAGTATATACAGATCTGATTAGGGGCAATGCTTCAGTGCCGAAAGACTGAAACTGCCCTCGTCATTTCTTGATTACATAAGCACCAAAATACGAAACCATGAAAAATTACTTTTTTATTCAATTTCTTAAAACCCAAGAAAAGTAATGCGTATCAAAACAGTATGAAAACTACCCCTCCTTATATTTCCCATCTACAGAAACATTAACTGCAGCGCACAACCATCTATAAAGCTAATAATGCTCAGAGAGTTTATACATATCTATATGCAAAATGTGCAGTTACAGTTTTCATAAGATATAATATTTGGGTCAGCTGAATTAACCTATCATACATTTTTATGACTATGTAGTGAACGTCCATTGCTCTTCATATTTTTCCATAAATATTTTCAATGAAAGTAAATACATATTTCAGCATGTAATGAGTTCAAAAAGGGAGTGATTGAGAATTGTCATAAAATAATCCAACAACCATATGAGAAAATATATGTGAATAGAAAAATGCAATACAAATGAGGAAACACTGAAAAAGTTTCTGAAATGGGTTCCACAGTGTCAATCATTTATACATTTTTTCCATTCCATCTTTACACCAATTTAAGGTTTTGTGTAATAATAAGACAAAAAACCATGTAAATAAAATGAGAAATGGAAGTTAATGAAATAACAAAAAATAAAATTGAATCAAGGGTACCATCTCCATCCCCACAAGGCATTCTATGTGATAATTGATAAGTTCTTCATATTGACTTTCCTTTTGATAAAGGATACTTTAGCAACTCTGAGCTAGGAAATCATCTCTTCTATTTAGATAGAATATTATGAACATCCAAGCATTAGACACAGTATTAATTGCTAGCTCTCTTGTTGACAGCAATTATACATTACACTCCCTAGAAAATATATTAAGGTCCATTAACTCTGTTAAATTAGAAGAAAATTAATTTACAACAAAGCTAGCTACCAAGAAACAGCTCCATATCTTCACGTTCATATACTGTCAGATGGTGGTGCATACAGCATACACATAATTCAGTAGTTTGTTTTAATATTATGATGCTTGCCTTTGTCTCTTTGTTTCAACACGATGTCATTGACATGGAAAAACTTCCCATCTTGTGCTCACCGACGTACAGTTTCAAACACATAATTTGCCCTCATATCAAAACACCTTTTGCATAAGCATCTGACAACTAATCTTTAAAAATAAAAACTTTATGCATGCAGTTTTGCACTTTTGCATTATTTGGGTCCTAAAATTGAATGTAAATCCACATAGAAAATTTATGCCTTAACGATCTCAGAGTGTTGCTCCCATTGTTTTAAACTGTAATGCACGGATTTTCGAATCTCCTTAAAAAACCCGAATCGGACTCAGATATGTGCATATCCATGTGGATTCACATTGGACACATGCTGTACAGATCGAGCCCTGTAGAAGTTGAGGGATGAACTTGAGTTCAAACAGACCTGTTAACCAACTAATGGATTGAGTTTCAACTGCTCTGGATGCAAATCCATGTCCAAACAGACCCAATAAACAACTAATTAACTGAGTTCTAATTAAAATTAAAAATATGAGTAGAAGGATTTGGACCAATGACCTCTTCAAAGATGCCTTGACCACTTTCCTAAATGAACTCATAAAATCAACAACAACAACAACTAAGCCTTTTATCCCAAGTATTTGGGTAGGCTACATGAACAAAAAAAAAAATCACACCGGATCGATCACTTTGATAGTCCTTCTCCATTCATTTCTATTAAGTAATATCTCATCATTTAAATCTCTAGAATCCATATCTTTTCGTATCACCTCCATCGATATTTTTTTCTGTCTTCCCTTCGTTTTTTTAACTTGTCCTATATTGATAAACTCCCCTCGTTGAACTGGTGCATTTGTAGGTTTACGTTGCACATGACCAAACCATCGTAAATGATTTTCTCGCATCTTCTCATCGATGGTAGCTACACCTAACTTAGCACGAATATCTTCATTTCTCACTTTATCTCTCCTAGTATTGCCGCATATCCAGCGGAGCATGCGCATCTCTGCTACACTTATCTTCCATGAATGACGTTTCTTTATAGCCAACATTCCGTGCCATTTAATAAAGTTGGTCTAGTAGCAGTTCTATAAAAATTTCCTTTCAGTCTTAACGGAATATTACGGTCACATAAAACTCCCGTTACACTCCTCCATTTCAACCAGCTAGCTTGCATCTTATGGTTAACATCATTATCAATCTCTTCATCATTCTAAATAATAGAACCCAAATAGCTAAACTGACTGCTCATTTGTATCTCTTGCCCATGCAGTTTTACAACATTATAATTTATGGTCCATCGTTTACTAAATTTATACTCCATATATACTGTTTTAGACCTACTCAATCTAAAACCTCTAGATTCTAATGTGTGCCTCCATAATTCTAACATGGCATTCACCCCTGCTATTGTCTCATCAACTAAGACAATATCATCAGCAAATAGTATACACCAAGATATCTCATCCTGAATAGCTCTAGTAAGCTCATCCATCACTATAGTAAATAAAAACGGGCTCAATGCAGATCCTTAATGTAATCCAATTGTGAAAAAAAAATTACTTGTTAAACCACCACATGCTCTGACATTGGCTACGCCATCATACATATCCTTAATTATATTAATATACTTGATGGAAACTCTTTCTTCATCAATATCCACCAAAGTATCTCTCGTGGTACCTTATCATAGACTTTCTCTAAGTCAATAATTACCATATGCAAATCTCTATTTCTCTCTCTAAATCGCTCTATAAGTTGACGAAATAAATGAATAGTTTCTGTCGTCGATCGTCCCGGCATAAATCCAAACTGGTTCTTCAACATTTTAACAGTTTGCCATAATCTATGTTCAATTACCCTTTTCCAAAGCTTCATAGTGTGACAAATGAATTGTATTCCCCGATAATTAAAACAACTCTAAATATCACTCTTATTTTTATACAGAGATACTAGGATACTCTTCTTCTATTCATTTGGTATTTTCTTAATTTGCCAAATCTTGTTAAAAAAATCTGTCAGCCACCTCACAACAATCCCTCCTCAGTATCTCTATAGAAATCTCATCTTGACCAACAGTTTTTCTTAATTTCATCCTCTTCAAATCCTCTTTTACTTTAGATTTTTTAATTCTGCGCATAAAACTACGATTCATATCCTCACATTGAATAATAAGATCTCCCAAATCTTAAGTAAAACTACCATTATATAATCTATCAAAATACTATTTCCATCTTTCTTTAATCTCTTCGTCTTGAACTAGAACCGTCTGATCCTTATCTTTAATACACTTTATAGTACATAAGTCTCTAGACTCTCTCTTATTCGAACAATTATATATTATCCTTTTCTACCTCTTTATTATCCAACTTCTCGTACACTTATTTATATAATTTAGTTTTTGCATCCCGAACAGCTTTCTTAACATTCTTCTTCGCTAATTTACACTTTTAAAAACTTATTCCATCATTATTATTATTCTTCTTCAAAACTCTATAAAGGTCTCGCTTGATTTTAATAGCATTTTTTACCTCTCCATTCCACCATGATGTATCCTTACAGTGGAGCACCGCCCTTCGACTCACCAAATATACCTTTAACTATTCTCTTAATGCAACTAGCCATTTTATTCCATGTTATATTAGGATCATCATGATCCCTCTAATCTGCTTCTTGTATTACTCTATCTACAAAAACTTTTTGATTACCATCTAATTGTCACCACTTAATCTTACAATCTAACTTATACTTAATCCTTTTAAGTCTCTTTCTAATTTGAATGTCTAAAACTAAGAGTCTATATTGGGCAACTACATTCTCACCTGGCACTACCTTACAATCGATACAACTAGCTCTATATGCCCTCCTAGTTAAAAAGAAATATATTTGGCTCGCACTCGATCCACTTTTAAAAGTAATTAAGTGAGAAACTCTCTTTTTAAACCAAGTATTCAGTAAAATCAAATCATAAGACAAAACAAAATCTAAAATTGAATTACCTGCTTCATGTCTTTCTCCAAAACCAAATCTTCCATGTACACTATCAAACCCATTACGACTAGTTCCTACATGCCCATTGAGATCACCACCAATAAATAGTTTTTCTCTAGCGGGTATTCTTTATACTATCTCATCTAGATCCTCCCAAAATTGATGTCTACTGGATTCATCAAGTCCTACTTGTGGTGCATAGATACTAATGACATTAAAAATCTCTATATCTAAAATAAATTTAACTAATAAAATTCTATCAACTTTCCTCCTAACCTCCACTACATACCCAAGTAATTGCTTATCTATGATCACACCTACCACATTACGATTTCTATCTCTACTCGTATACTAAAGTTTATAGTCCAAAGGCTCTATGACTTTAGCTTTCTCACTTACCCACTTAGTCTCCTGCACGCACAAAATATTAACTCTCTTTCTAATCATAGCATCAACTAACTCTACTAATTTACCTGTAAGGGAACCTATATTCCATGATACCAACCGAAATCTATGTTTATGTTTATGAACTAACTTTTTTACCCCCAACAGCTTATTAAGATGTAGAAACCCTCTTACATTTGACACCACATCCGGACGCCGACATAGCGCGTCACTTCTGAACGACGACCTAGCAAGCCTCACACATTTTTCACTACACCCAGTCTCCGATGTAGCACGTCGCTCAGTAAGGAACGTTCCCAACTAAATTCATATTTTGGCTCATGTCATTATATGTGACAATGTTTTACGTTGGCTGTCACCAGCCTCCACAACCCTACTCCTTTATCCTGGCTTGGGACAGACAGTGAAAAGATAAATTTTTAAGTACAGCACTGGCGGAGTTGAACTCATAAAATCATGATGTTAAAATAATCCCTAAGTTCTAGGGTAAACTTTTTTATAAATATTAACATTCATGTAAAAAAAATTAATGATGAAGCTACGACAAATCTTTATCAATGTTTTTCTTTTTTGCAATTTTTTGCATTCGTCAATTTTTTGCAATTTCATGCATGCACCCGTGCACATAGGTTCTAAGTATCCCTAATATATCAGTTTATTTGGGCAACAACAAAGTTACAACATATGGGCCATATCGTTTTTCGCAAATCGGTTGATATTGCAATATTACCCGATATATCAACAACATGATTCCTTTCTTCAATCAAGTTTTTAACTAGGAAATTGGTTTGGTCATGATATCCAATCACATTCCCATGTATAAGGGGGGGGGCGGGGGGAAACCAAATTTATTAAATCCGTTCATATCAATTTTATTTTAAATTACCATGATGCAAAATAGAGGAAGAGAATCTCCCTCACACCACCAAGAGCTCAAAATGCCGAAGATCTACATTAGAGACTTTTTTAAGTACTATTCATTACTTAAAATCTTATCCTAAAAGTTCTCTTCTTGTTCTCCCTCTTTATCTGTGTTGCTTCCTCTATTTTTTTACTATTATCATTGCCATTGTTATTATGATGCCACTTTGTTTCCCCCACTACTATTGTCGAGCCTTAACCAATTAATTTCTATAAGTCATGTTTTCAACTTTAGATTGAACATATACCACAATATAGTTTCTTGTAACATGCTTGTATGGATGTATATTTCCATAAAGCTTTTATATGTGTGTGTGTGTGTGTGTCCTACTTGTTAGATCGATGATGTTAGGACATCAAACCGCCTCTTAGGTATCAATGTTATATATTTGACATGTATTCACAATATTCGAGATGAACGCCTAATTTGAGCTCCTATTCCCAATATATTGTCTGAGCCTATCAAATATAAAAACACCCCTCTCATTTGATACAACCCCAATATTTATTTAGAACCTTCATTGCTTCCTTGACCGTACAAGCATACATTGCATAGTTTAAGGTACCTTCGCTAACTATCTCTTAGGATTTCTGGTGAACCCTTTGTACAAAGTTTCCCTGGCCATAATTTGGCATTGACGTAGAAAATTGTAACTGATGTAAAAAATTAACGAATCTTTCATGGCGCCTTCTATTCCCCAGATACCCCTTTATGAAGAAAAGCTTTGATGATGATTAAGATGAGATGCTATCAATATCATAAAAATTACAAAGCAAACCCTTGTCATCTTTTCTACAATGACAGCACCAGATAAGTCTGTTCACATTCTAGTTTTGGGTCAAAAACCAAAAACATGGCGGGTCTTATTGTTGTAGGCAAACATGGAAACAGTCGATCCCGTTCCATTAGAAAACCGAGACAGTTCAAATACATCATAACCAAAATGAACTAAATGTGTGCTCTAGCATGGAGTTCAACCCATAACAAATAATTTTAGACTTTATAAGAGAAACAAATCAGATGGAATAGTCTTGAATTCCCAGCAAGTCCATGCAGTAGGCACCCAAGTAGAGAGGCTGCTACCGCAAGCATCCCACTCATAAATTCTAGGCATATATTGCACAGTTTAAATTACTTTCCCTTGTTAAAGGCCCCCTGTAAATAGTTTTCTGCTTGCCGTATTTATCATCTATTTAAGTTTTATATTATCTTTAGAAATTTTTGGGCCACTGTACAACCATGAAAAGCTACGCTAATGGAAATGCTGACAACAAATAATAAACTTACCTAAAGGGTGACACAAGCTAAGAATCCGTGTGTATAAATAAGGAACTTTGGCCTCGTAGCTGGGTTACCCATGCACCCTTCCTTAGGACTTGACAAAGTCTTTTACCTTGCTTTTTTTCTTTGCTTACAATGGAAAGACATACCTACAGTGGCCACAATATAATTTCTGGATATCAATCCTACTACAGATGTGTTCAATCAGTGAGAACAAAGTTGTCAAATCTGAATATGAATCATGCATTGTTTTTCATATATATTTATCATATATCGTATATCATATCATAATGTGTATCATAAGATAAAATAATACATGCGATAGTTGAATAATTTAGTCTACAGTTATATATATCAAAAAACATATGGACAAATTTAAAATAGAGTGAAGGATAGTCAAGAAGAAATGCTAAAAGCCTATATTAAAAAAAAAAATCAAGTATACAAGGCCCGGTTTGGGTATTTGGCGGTAGGGAAGAAAAAAATGCAGTAATTTCCAAAACGGAAGCTCGGGAAGATCCTCATTAGAACTCTCGTGTTTGTTTGCTAACTTTTGGAAGTAGGAAATGTAATTGGAAATAGAGAGAACGTTATTTTATTATCAAATAATAATAATAATAATAATAATTTTTATTTAGAAAGTAATCATGAGAGTTATATAAAATATTAATATTTTTGTCTTGCTCATAGAGCTTCAATGATCTTCCACTCAAAAATGAGTCAGCGAATATTGGAAGTAGAGGTTAATAAAAAATTGGAAGTAGAGGTAGAATATAGGATCCATAATCCTAGTGGAAGCAACTTTCAATTTACTGTTTAGCCAAACAAACAGTGAAAGTAGCCTACTTCCATTGCTTCCTACTACATGGCAAATACACACCCTCAATATCACAAATCCCAAAAACAGTCACTACAGGGCTATTTATGACACTACCTAACTAGACGATATCAAATATAAATATCATTTACATGAATGATAACTTCCTAAACCAAGTTAATTATCCATCCAAAAAAACAAGAAAATATACCAAAATATCAATCAATCATACATGACAGATCCATATCATCATTTTCAAGAATGATGTCTTTATTTTCATCATCTTTATCTTCCACTTTACACAAACCCTTCCTCTTCTTGAATATCACACCTCCTTTTTTTCCTTTGTTCTACGCAATGGCAATCAAGTTTCCAGCTCTCATCAACAGTCGGGATAAGCATAAAAAAGAGTTTGTTAAATAACTGAACACTGAATAACAATTATTAGAAACTAACATGCATATCATCTGCTATTTCTTCTATTTAAGATATCCTTTATGGGTGGCAATTCTTGGTTTTTCTTACATGATATTTATCAAGGTGTTCTCCTTCCGTGGGCAAGACCCTCTCCTCCCAGTCCTCATCATTTATTCCACATAAGATAGATAGCTAGATCACGTCTTTGTGGGTTTCTTTTTTCATTTCCTTTGTCTCATTATTAATTGTATGTCGTAAAAAGACCATGCAATAGGCTTACTTGTTACAAAGCACTTCTCTATCTTCATGGCATAATATCCAGATTGCTCATTCAAAATATTGTCCAAGAATTGATTGTGTTTCTAACAAGCAGAGGGTATGACAATAGCTTTGTATTTTTCTATCGACTAAAATAGTTATTGGGCTTGATTTGCTTGAATACTCTTTATGTTAAAACCTTAGGTTTCTTTTGAAATGTGTAACCTGTAACTTAGATTATTGTGTCAAAAGGTTAAAATCCATTGCCCATCCTGCACAGCCACTTAATTATGTCCAAATGTTGAATATAAAGTCAAAGAAATTTTGTCCTTATTTGACTTAAATAAGTTACAACTTTTATCTCCAAAAAAATTCTAGAGATATTTTATCTAGAAAGAACTTATTTTGACTAAATTTAAAAGAAAACAAAAACATGATGTTCACAATATAACCTGTCATTACTAGAAATGAATAATCATGCATAAAAATCCTTAAAAGGAAGAAATTTAAATGTTTCACTGGTCACATCATGTTTAAGATATATGTTGAAGAGTTTATTTTTATAGTTAATTAAGTTGTATACGGCTTCAATGGGTCCAACAAGAACTTTCCCTTCAAGAAAGGGTGGTCCAATGTGTTCAACACTCCATTTCCTTGGATTCTTTTTAAAGCTGAAAGAAAGGTTTAAAAATATCAGAAAAGGTATCAACAATATCGGACGCATTTGATTACCAATATTGGACAGATATTATACGATATATCATTTATCATGTGTCTAAAAAATTGATAGGATATATGTGAAATATATTTTTGTCACCACCTGATATTTAAAATCTTGGTTAAAAGAGCTTCGTCATCTTTCATGCACCGCATGTGCGAGCACATGCATCTGCATGGGTGTGAGTGCATGCTTGGGGTGGTGGTTTTTGTGGGGTGTGTGTGCAGAGTGGGTGGGGTGTCACGCAACGTTGGATAGATAGATGGGAAACAACTCACTTTGAAGTGAGTGTGCCTCTTAGTAAAATTGAACATTTTATGGATGCTCGACACTGAATCCTATCCATGATATATCACACGATTTAGCAAAGCCCATCCTCTACTCGCTTGTCATTGTTGTATATGGAATTTGCACACTGTTTTCACAACAGGTATTTTTCATAAAATCAAATGAAGGGAGTGGGAGCATGAAAATCTGATAACTCTAACGATTCCTAATTTCGAACTCATTAAAACTTGTTGCATTGACAAGCTCCACTTACAAATTAAATATCAAAAAAAAAAGCATTAAACAATATTAAATCCAACAAAGAAAGCACATCTCCACAGATCATAAATGCTCAGTGGGTAGTTATTCATGAACATTCACTCACCGTATCATATATCAGTCAAAGGTAACTACAGTAGCATAACAAGTAAAATAGACAAATCCTGCCAGTTAACAACATTAAATAAAAACAAAATCTTGCCACTCAAGTTGCAAAAAGATAGCACTAACAATAATAACCAAAAGTTATCCTAGAGCAATTATAAGAACAGATACCATCAAAAGTATTTCCAATGCATATAGATTCATCCACGAGACTTGCTAGCATATGATGTAATAGCAAATTGATGAACTAAAAAAGAATGAGAATGACGGAATAGGATTACCTTGATTGGGAGATCCTTTGTGAGACCCATTTGAGCAAGAAACTCGCAACCAACTTGTGTCCAGTCAATTTCAGTTACTCTGTCTTCTTGTAAACTCTTCAAATGACCATGCCCATTAGCCTCTTCAACCCTACTCCCTATCCACAAGTATAACATCCCACCCAGCTGGCTACCTATACCAGTGCTCGGAGTTAAGAAAAATAGTGCTGCTTTAGAATCAAGATCCTCCCTACTAAATTTTGTGAGTTTTTCTAAATCGGGCCAGCAATATGCCATAAGTTGTGTATGTTCTGAAGATCCAAAATTACTATCGACCAATTCATTTGAATTGCATATCAATTGACTATCCTGTTGATGATCTCGGTTATTAACATCTGCATGATCATTGGAACTATCACGAGCACCTTGACTAGTGAACTTGATGTCTGAAACTGCTCCTGTACAATTAGTGCTGTCTGAACCATCTATGGATCTGTAATTACTACCATTGTTCCTATCTACGTCTTTTTGTGTACTCTCAAGACCAGCAGATGATTCATTCATTGCCACCCTGGACAATAAAGATGCATCTTTGTTCAATGGAAACTTTAGTGAGAAGCTTCCCCTCCTCTCAGAAATAGATCTTGCCAACCCCTCGGATGGCAAACAAACTGTCTGTAAACAAGGCTTCAAAGCTTCAAAACTGCCAGAATTCTGGAGAGAGGGCTTAGAGGAGTATACAAAAGAGTCAGGCCAGTTAGACGAAGCAGGTGAAGGTGTAAGTGAAGGAGAGGAACATGTTGAAGGCGATATTGAAGGCGAGTCTGAACAACACTTTGAACCAACACTTGAATCAGATGAAATGGAACTAGGGGAAAGGTAAGGAGGTGATGTAGGAGGTGATGTCGATGATTCTGCACTCAAAAGCTGGACCCGATTCCCACGAGAATCACCTTCTCACACCAGAGCAGAATCCGAGAAAACTCTGTAAATGGTACCCGATATAAATTTTCTTCTCAATACACTCCAATTGCTCTCTCTTGCAGGAAGGTGGGTTTCTTGTCCTGGCCCGGACGAAGGAAATGGTGGCACGACGCCACCTGTGATAGCCTTATAAAAGAGCTCAAAATCCACATCGTAGGAATCTACTGTTCTCATACCAACCCGGCCTCTAGTTCCTGACTGCAACTGATCCTTATCAACCTTATCTAAACTCGAAAAGGCTTCCCAAAATTCTGAAGGCTCGTCCCCTTCCTCAACTGTAACAATAGGCCCAGTCACTCTCTCATATCTCACGACCTGACAAGCAGCAGCTTTCGCATCCCTCTCCATCACCCAATCGCAATTCTTACCGATCCAAACATAAATCAACGAGACAAAATGAATAATAAACGCCCCCCTTGAGTCCAAGGCCTCAGGCTTCGGATCATTCAGCATCTTGGGGACCAAATGCAACGGATCATATGGCGAATGTGGAGCCATCCTATACATCCTCAGCACTGAATTGGGACTCAAAGGAATCGCGTGCACTCTCTTCTAACACTGCAGCAGCTGGCAAGCGAAACCCATATTCGGGTTCGCGATCCCCCTCGCCGCCTTCACAAACTGGAAGGCATCATCAAAGCTCTGACCTTCCCTCCACATCAAGTAAGCAATGACCAGTGCCGTCGACCTTGACACCCCCTGACAACAATGAACAAAAACCCTCCCTCCAAGCTCCCTCGCATCCTCAAAATAATCAAAAACATCATATAGAATGCTCGTAATATCCTCGCTCGGGCTATCCTGAAGCCAAAGCGTCTTATAAACAAGATCGGACTTGAAATACTCGGGGCAAACAAACCCTACGCAATTCAAAACATGAGTGATGCCATTCTGCCGCAAAATCTCTCGGTTTCTCGCAACCGAGTCGCCTCCTAAGTAAACATGATCGGCTACTTTCGAGCATTCCTTATCGAAGAAAGCGATCTGGTTCTTATTACCTTGGGAACGGAGCAAGGAGAGGTCGAGCATGAGATCGGATCGGTTGCCGCCGGGGGTGGGAGGCTGCGGCCACTCGCCAACGTCGTCGGATCCAGCCTTCGGCCACTCGTCCAGGCTCCGGCGGGCGATCGAGAGCGGCTGCAGCGGCGGGAGGCAAGATCTCGCCTTCGAGTTCTGGGATCTCGGTGTGAGAGGGGGAGGCGGGAACCGGCGGGAGCTCGATGCGGGGTTCGATTGCTCCGCGCGAGATGCGGACCAGGAGGCTGAGCGCCAGAATGTCTTGCGGGCGGCGGCGGCGGCGGTGACGGTGGGGGGGCCGCCTGGGATGGGATCGTCGTCGCTGGTCATCGGTTAGGGTTTTGGTTTTGAGAAAGGTTAAGGTTTGCTTTTATAGAGTGCAGGGGGGCATGGGAATTAGATTCGAGATTTACTTCGCAGAAAGAGAGATGAGTGGGAGCCCTGTTTTAGAGAGAGAAAGTAAACCCTGGAGTGGGGTTGGCAAATGCCCTGACTCGTGCTCAGGCCTCTGGCCTCCGTGCCGTGCTCGGCACGTGCCGGGCCAGGACGGCACGATAATTTTTTTTTTTTTTTTTGAAAATTAGCCGTTGGGGGACCATGAGTGAGTTATGCAAAAAAATTTGGGACATTTACTGGTTTGTCCCTCAAATCTTTATATATTATGATTTAGTCTCTCAAATCTTCATATTTAGGATTTAGTCCCCAAATCTCCTAAGTTACTACAATTTAGTCCCTTCCCTAACTTTCTTTAATTTTTGACCTGATATTACTATTTTACCCCTCCTTATTCATTTTTTCTCTTCCTCCTCACTTCTCATTTTCTTCATTATTTCTCCAAAGAGAGAAAAAGAAGGAATAATGAAGAAAAGGAGAAGAGAGGAGAAGAGAAAGAATGAATAAGGAGAGGTAAAATGGTAATATCAGGTTAAAAATTAAAGAAAGTTAGGGAGCGAGACTAAATTGTAATAACTTAGGAGATTTGGGGACTAAATCCTAAATATGAAGATTTGGGGGACTAAATCATAATATATAAAGATTTGAGGGACAAACCAGTAAATACCCAAAAAAAAATTTGCAGAAAGCCCCAATCACTATGAAACTAGCCATTAGGAGTTTTTTTTATAAAAATTAGCCATTGGGGTTGTCTGTAATTTTTTTTTTTGCAAAAAACATTTTCTCCTTCCTATAAATACCCCTACTTTCTCCAATTTTATTTTTCTTCATGATTCTCAAGCTCTCTCCAACCTTCAACTCTCTCTAATTTTTTCAAATATAAAATACATACACAAAACTTCATCCATATTCAATCAAGATTCAAGACTCAAGAGCAAATATTAAGAAGATCTCTCTCGAACAATCTCTCCTATCGTTTCGGCTTAACCATTCTTCAAAAAAAGAACCAATTTTCGGTTTTAACTCTCAAGCTCTCTTTTCGGGTTGCAGCGAGGTATTTATATTTTTATTCGTTTTTTCGTAGTTTTTTTAAAATAGATCCATACTCGTTGGGTGCTTTTTCTTCTCAAGTCGCAGGCAGTTTTTGTCCTTATTATCAAATAAAAAATACAGATTTATTTGTGAACCATTAGAACACAATCGACAAGTTCCATTTGCATCATAGTTATAAAAAAATATAGAGTTATCTAACTTGCCTGAAGAAGAGCCTACTCAAACCACAATATCTGAAATAATTATCCCCACTACGGCTTCAAAATTCGATATATGGAATCACTTTGAAATTTTTGTAGAAGATGGTGTTAGAAAAACTAGATGCAAATATTACCAAAGACCCTACTCCTTTCCTAAAGGAAGTGAAACGGGTCATCTTAAAAAATATTTTGAAAATGCACACCCACCAAATGAGCCATAACAAACACAATTAAACACATTTAGAGGAATTTTAGGAACCCTTAAATATAATCCTATATCAGGTAGAAAATAATTAGCAACATATATAGTGCACGACGAGCAACCCTTCTCCATAGCCGAAAAATCCAAAATTTAAAAATTTTATAATAATGGCATATAACACAAATTTAAAAAAGTCACATGATCAACTTGTAAATTGGATATTGTTAATATATACAAAGACAAGAGACAAAATTTAATTGTCATTTTAACTTTAATAAATTTATAGAGTTGTAATAGCCCCCGATGGTTGGGAGGCCCACCATATATGTGTAACAGCCCACCATATAGACCAAGATTAGGTAATTCAAAAAAAATAATAGGGTTTAGAAGATTTGAATTTCTACATAATGCACATAATCTTTCGCAATCCTTACTAAGTGTTTTTGCGGCATTCGGAATAGAATAAAATTTGTTTTCTATTTCTTTCGATAATACTTTCGAAAATACGATCGTAACAGAAGTTTTAAAAAATATTACTAAATCGATTTTAGATGGTAAATTATTTCATATTCGGTATTTTTGCTATATAATTAATTTGTGTGTGCAAGATGGATTAATAGTAATAAATGATTCAATAACTAAATTTAGTAACAAAATAACATTTGTAAAATGTAGTATGCGAAGAAGACAAACATTTAAATAAATATGTAATAATTCTAAAATCTCACCAAGAATTTTACCCCAAGATGTAAGAATAAGTTGGAATTCTACATTTAAAACGTTAGATGAGTCAATTAAATATAAAGATATAGTAAATATGTTTAATGAAATGGAATTATCATCTTGTAGTTTGGATGTTAATGAATGGAACTATTTGTATTGTATTTATAATTTTTTAAGTAAATTTGAAGATATAACTAGAGCACTTTCAAGTACTTACTATCCAACCACACACACATTACACTTTATTATTTAACCAAAATTAGTTCAGTTTTAAATGAAAATAGGAATAACCCATTTCTTGAAGATATTGTAAAGCCCATGGAAATTAAATATAGTAAATATTTTAGAAATTTTTCATACTATATTTTGCAACTGTTATAAATCCACGATGTAAATTAGATGGAATGGAAATTTTACTAGATTTATTTTCTATATATATGAGTTGTACAAATAATGTTTGAAAATTAGTTAATAATATTAAAATATGTTTAGATATTATGTACCGTACGTATGAAGATATGTATGGTGATAAATCACTAAATAGAAACTAACCCACTATTTAAGAAAGTAAAAAATCAATAATGTCATCCGTATTCCACTGTAAAAAACCTAGATAAACTAATACTTCTTTTAATAAACTTCACTACTATTTAGAAAGGGCCAACGCAAATAATTATTCACCTGACCATTATGAAGCTTTGATGTTTTGGTCTGGTGGAAATTATAGGGGAAAACATATTCTGTGCTTTCCAATATGGTCCATAATTTACTAACCTCTCCGACGTCCACAGTAACATCGGAGTCTACTTTTAGTGCATGTGGGAGAGTGCTAACGGAGTGGAGAAGCTCAATGACATCAAATACATTGGAGATGTGTGTTTGCTTAAAAGACTGGCTAGACGCTGAATAAAGAGATCAAGGAAAATTAAACGAATTAGACTAAGAGAACTCATTCAAGGAAGATTCAAAATTGAAGGCTTCTATATTATTAAGTCTTCATTTTTTTTTTTTCCTCTACACAATTATAATTTTTTTATTTAGAATTCTACAATTGTAATTTTTTTTCATGTATTTTTTTCAAAACTCATAATTCTCTTGGAAAAAATACTAAGAATAAGTTGAGGGTAACGGTTAGGATTCTCTCTCCTCTTTTCGGCCTTTGTGTAATATCCAAAGAGATTTATAGAGTTAATTTGTTAATGTAATGAGACTCCATATAATAAAATTTTATTTTCATAATCTTTTTTATTTGTTATTACTAACTAAACTTACTAAACTAAGTTAACTAACTAACTAGACTAATCGTAACTAGCCAATATTCTGATTTATCAATACAAATAAATAAAATAAAATAAACTGGGCCGACATGTGTAGGCACAAACACGGCACGTGTAGGCACGGGCATGGCTACGCGGGACACGGCCGATCCGTATCGAGCACGGTCCAGTTACCACCCCTACTCTAGAGAGAGGGGGTGAGTTTTGAAGAGGATAGATGGGCAGGTTAGCGGGTGGATTGCGCAGGTGGGTGGGAGGTGGGCGAGTGTGGGAGTGTGGAGAAGTTGACCGCTTTGCGTGGTTGCCCCGATAATGAAGGGGGATCCGACAGCCCGATAAAGAAGGAAATTGGTTTGGGAATATGTGATCCATAAAGAGTTCAGAAACACTACGATCGAGTTTATCACTAAATATTCTTTTTTTTTTTTTTTATGATATTACTCTCATCTTTTTAATCAAGGCATGAAATAAAAAATCTTAAGAAATTTTTTGCGAGTTTATCCTTTTTTCTTCACACTACACTACATATTGCGTATGTTTTTTCTTAAAACTTTTCATAGATTTCTTGAGTTCATGGAAGCAAAGGTTGGGCTCAGTTCAATGACCTATTCGGTGAATAATAGCCGAACAAAATATAAATTGTTTTGCTTTTAATTGCGGAATAATAGTTATATTTTTAAGCAATTAAACATATGAATGGTCTATATTTTGTTTGGTGGTTAACTGTCAAACCACATGTAAAAATGGAGGCAAGATAGTAAAGTAGACTATCGGAGTAATTCAGGAGAGCAACCTTGGAAATGAAAAGCTGGCAATCAGCGACGGAGAGAAGATAATACTAACAAAAGGTGAGCAGAATTCAGTTAAAATTGTAATAACCGATCGAAACTGATCCGAATAATCAAAACCGAACCAAAATATTTTGATCGGTTTCCAAATTTGAGGTTTGGAACCCGAAACCAAACCGACCGGATTATTTGAAAATGATATATATATACTAAAATATATATACATATACACATATAATCATATATATATATCCACAAATACATAAAACATATATATTTATATTAACTCAACACTAACATTGAAAATATATACTTACTAAAATAATTAAGATTTTTAATTTTTAAATACATTTATTCAAAACTCGACTTCTAATCGGGTTTCAATTCCTAATTGATTCAGTGGCAAAATTAACAAAAACCAACCGAAACCGACTGATACTAACCCAATGCTGCAACTAGTAATAGATTTGAACAAGTTTAAAATTAAAAAATGGTATATATGAAATTTAATTGGTGATTTTAGAAGGGAAAAAAACTAGTATTTATTTATTTATTTATTGGTATCCTGAGTTAAGGTGTGTCCTTAATAAATGTTAAGTGTACCCTTAGAAACTTTCATTTGGTTATTGTTTATTGTTGTTGGTTTGTTAATGGGTGGGGTTGCGTGACGTTGTTGAACCCGACAAGGAACGGAATGGCAACTTGCATAGATTTGGATTCTCGGACAAATTAATAACGAATAATCAAAGTACTTTAAGCAATTAAATACTCTGTAAATTTTTGCCAATACTAGATGGAGAGATGTAGTACGCCATGCCAGTTACTACTCGAGAATAAAATCTAGACTATAAAACTGAGAATCAATCTAATTCAAAAGCTTATGCTTATGAATAACAGTCTGAAGTTTCTATTTAAATTCATAAATATCTTTTATTCTGTGTAATTTAGGACTATCCTCCTCATATAGGAATACGATTAACACCGAATCTGAGTTAAGTGAGTTTTAATCCAATTAAATAATATGCATTATGTAAAATAAATGACCAACTGAAAGTCGATATGAGACCATCCATCCATAAATCAAAATGGCCCCAATACAAGCTATCTCTTCATCATCCAATAAAAGACAAAGTATAATAATTTAAAAACTAATTTCACACTATCTATAATCATTTAAAAAAACTATCTCAATTAGCTATTAGATTTATTATTTTTAATTATACTTTGGGCTTGAAGGTCCTTGGGGGAGCACCATTAGTCCACCTATTTTATGTCTATCCGACTCATTTTAGACTCATAGTTTTATTACGGCCAAGAAAAATACTTGATTTTAGAATTTATTAGCATCGTGTATGAAAAAGAAAAATAAACTATTAGTATAATACCATAATTGAGTCAATACCTGAATATTAGCTTAAACTAGTAGCTATTTTATGCATAAAATAATTTATACATGATAAATATATGTATGATCTCATGACTTCTATAAACATTTTCTAGTCAATTTTATATACATATATTTTTTACAACATTATATAAACTGAGTCCTATTACAAGCCGAACTTGTAACTACTTACAAATTAGAGAAGGTAATGCTAGTAGAGACAAAACTTGTCAGTAATATATATAGGAATACTATAGGTGAGCCGCCAGCTCAAGAAAAATTACGTAAGTTAGCGGTAAAACTATAGTAATCCAATGATTTTTCTTTATTTTTTTTAGAATTAGGATCTCTGTCTTTTTAACTTTAATAAGATCAAATTTTATGAATTTTTTAGTTTATTTGCACTTTTATCTAGTAGATACAAAATGTTTACTCATAAGAAACCGTTAAAATTTGTGTCAATTTGATGGACGATCAAATTAAAACTAAAACAAAAAATTTGGGTATGAATGAGCCCTAAAGGATCGAGATCATAATCCAAAAAAAATTCTTAAAAAATTTATTGGAGATAGCAGAAATGAGCTGTAGGTTAAGTAACTTTCATGAACTGTCAGTTCATTTCCATATATATATATATATATATATGAGGAAACGGAAAATACACCGGCAGTGAAGGGAGTTCCTTCACCGCGGCTTAGGTGGCCCAATAAAATTATTACACGTGGCGCCACTTAAAGTAACAAATTAAAGAACTCTCTTAAATACCCCTTCAGTGGCGCCACATGTAATAATTTTATTGGGCCACCTAAGCCGCGGTGAAAGAACTCCCTTCACCCCCGGTGTATTTCCCGTTTACTCTCTCTCCTCTCTCTCTCTCTCTCTATATATATATATATATATATATATATATATATATAATTACTGTAGGTGAGCCGCCAACTCAGGAAAAATTACGTGTGCTAGTGACTAAACTATAACGATCCAATAATTTTTCTTCAATTTTTTTTTTACAATTGCTATCTCTACCGCTTTAACTTCTTTTAGATTAAATTTTATAAATTTTGGAATTCATTTGCCCTTTCATCAAGTACATACAAAATGTTGTATTCATTGAAAACCGTTAATTTTGTGTTAACCTGACGGAGGACCAAAATAAAACTAAAACCCAACAAATTGGATATGAGTGAACCCTTTGGGGTGAAGATCATAATCCAAAAGAATTTTTAAAAAAAAATTATTAGAGATAGTGAAAATAAACTGCAGCTCAGCTAACTTGCATTAGCTGTCAGCTCATTTTTCTCTCTCTCTCTATATATATATATAGAGAACATATTCAAGATAAATGATATGATAAACGAGCAAATTATAATAGTTGATCATGTACATAGTCATTGCATGGTTCCACATTGTTTGAGCTGTTGTTACAAGGGCAATCAACAATTTTAACTGTTATAGGACCATAAAGTTTATTTCATCGTTTGTGAAACCCGTTAAGTAAGTTACGTGGCGGATTTGAAACTAAACGGATCCTTATAAGTAATCAAACCCGTTAAACAAACTGGACCGATCATTGGGGGAACTTCTAAAGGGGCACAACTTTTTTCCTAGTGAGCCCAGTTAATAATTTCCAAAAATATCAAGTTTACCCTCTAAAAAAAATTTCCATTTTGCCCTTCCTCCTTCTCCCGCTTCAGGCCTCCCGCTCCGTTTCCGTTCGGACTGACAGTCCGAACGGACCAGTCATGTTCGGACTGACAGTCCGAACAGGTCTTCCCTGTTCGGACTGTCAGTCCGGACAGAGGATTGACCCGATCTGCTACTCCGGACACCTCACCCACTCTATTTATGTAATAAACTGATATATCATTAGTTTATCCAATTTAACGTCACTTTACGGACTTATATTAACAACTAATTATACATTATTACAAAAATATAGTGAAGGAAGCAAAATGATACAATGATACACCGACACAATGATTCACTAATACACCGATACAATACTATATGGATAAACTGATTCATCGATACGCCGATACAATGATACACTATTACACCGATACACCGATACAATGATACACTGATACATCGATATACCGATACAATGATACATTGATACAACGATATAATGATACTCCTGATACACAAATGCAATGATACTCCTGATACACCGATATAACGATACAATGATACACTGATACACCGATACAACGATACAATAACTGATACAATGATATAGTGAAGATTATAAACAAGATCCCCTATGTATAAAATAAACAAGATCACATACAAATTAAAGAAATAAGATCAAATACAAACGTAGTGTATATATTTCTCGAACAAAAAGCAAATAATAGGGGTTCATTACAAACAAAAACCATATATTCTACAAATTCTTCAAAATGTTTGAAAAAAACAATTACACCGGCCACTTGAAGTTCCTTATAACATCCATATCAATACACAACTAATATAATCTAATCACTGTCTCCTTGTCTTCCTCGGGGATTGACGTCTGCTTCTGGTTTGAGACATAAATGCCGTATCGGGTGCATCAGGAGTGGATTGATTTTGTCTTTGTTCCTTTGCTTGCTCTTCTGGTGGTTTTTCTGATTGGTTTTTCTGTACATGTAAGTATGAATTTACAAAGTAAAATTTACTACAAATATCTTTTTTTGTCTATTTTTTTTTGCTGCAAGATAGTATAATATTAAATTTTAAAGACACTAAAACCGTCTTTTGCAACTTAATCAACCATTAGGACAATACCATTAAACTTCATAATTAACTAATAAATTTTAATACTAACGTTCATGATTATAAAAAATAACTAAATTTCGCATATTTTACAATTGGAATTACAATATTAAATTTTCTTAATAATTATAATCTAAATATTAAAAATTAAATATAACAAAAAAATGCTACAACTAAACTTGCTACCCCATCCCCTCTTCCTCCTTCCAAACCCAACAAAATCACCAAACCCTAATATTTGAAAAGTTGTTTAATCCAAAAATAATAAAAACTAAATTTTAAAATAAATATTACTAAATTTGGAAAACGTACTTAGTAATGGCGGGAGGCGGCGGCGGGACCTCGGCGGCGGCGGCGGAGGAAGCTCGACGGCGGCGGCGGCCTGCAGCGGCGTGAGGGAGAGTAGCAGGGGTTTAGGAATGGAAGAGAGAGAGGAAGATTTGGAAGGAGAAATGAGAAGAGAATAAGGATGGAGAAGATGAGTGGAAGTGGGAGAGGATGAGTGGAAGTTTGGGTTAGGGTTTGGAGGAGAAATGAGGAGAGAAGAGGAAGAGGAGAGTAGATATAGGGAGAAGGGCATTTTGGAAATGCAATATGTGCTCACTAAGAAATTTTCCTTTTTAGCAAAAATTTACTGGGCTCACTAGGAAATTTGGGCTCACTAGGACAAAAGTTGTGCCCCTTTAGAAGTTCCCTTAGGTGGCGGATTTGAAACTAAACGGATCCTTATAAGTAATCAAACCCGTTAAACAAACTGGACCGATCATTGGCTTGATGGGAACTTCTAAAGGGGCACAAGTTTTTTCCTAGTGAGCCCAGTTAAAATTTACCGTATATATCAACTATGCCCTCTAAAAAAATTTCCCATTTTGCCCTTCTTCCCTCTTCCGATTACCCCGTTCGGACTTAGAGTCCGAACAATCCAGTTTTGTTCGGACTGTAAGTCCGAACAAAACTAGTCTGTTCGGACTTAGAGTCCGAACAGACTGGATCTGTTCGGACTTAGAGTCCGAACAGACTGGATTTGTTCGGACTGTAAGTCCGAACGGCGCCCCCTCGTTCGGACTGACAGTCCGAACAGGGACTTGACCCGATCTGATTCTCCGTCGCTGCCTCACCCACTCTATTTATGTAATAAATTGATAAATCATTAGTTTACTCAATTTAGCGTCACTTTAATGACTTATATTAACAATTAATTATACATTATTACACAAAATATAGTGAATGAAGCAAAAAAGATACAATAATTCACAGACACACTGATACACCGACACAATAATATACTGATACATCGATACACCGATACAATGATACATCAATACAATGATACTCCAGATACACAAATACAATGATACTCCTGATACACCGATATAATGATACAATGATACATTGATACACCGATTCAATGAAACAACGATACAATAGCTGATACAATGAAATAGTGAAGATTATAAACAAGGTCCCTACGTATAAAACAAACAAGATCTTATACAAATAGAAATAAGATCAAATACAAACGTAGTGTGTATATTAATCGAACAAAAAGCAACCAATAGGGTTCATTACAAACAAAAACCATATATTCTACAAATTATTCAAAATGTTTGCAAAAAACAATTACATCGGCCACTTGAAGTTCCTAACATCATCAATATCAATACACAACTAATATAATCTAATCACTGTCTCCTTGTCTTCCTCGGGGGTTGACGTCTGCTTCTGATTCGAGACATAATTACCGTATCGGGTGTATTAGGAGTGGATTGATCTTATCTTTGTTCCTCTGCTTACTCTTCTGGTGGTTCTTTGTCTTTTAAAACGAAGAAAGCAACGTGCGTCTTGAAACTCTTCAGTACTGATAAATCAACTGGACCTCGGTAATTTGACTCATGAAGATCATCTTGAGAGCCTCCTGCATCAGTATTCCCTTCTTCTAGTCTTGCACTATCATATCTGATCAAATTAGGAGTTTTTACATTTAATTCAGTATCTACGGCCACTTCGATTTCTCTCTCTCGTATCGGGCGTTGGATTTGTGGTCGAGATACTGCTTTCTTCCTCCTTAACGAGGCAGTTGGTCGAACGCGAGAAGATTCTGCCGAATTCATCTATGTAATACAAAGATATTTCATTCATAGATATTTTTTTTATCAAAACAGTAAAATTTCTATGAGCAAATAAGTAGTAATAAAGTATAATTTGCTACAAATATAATATTTTACCTATTTATTTTAAACTTCTAAATTAATTAATAAATTTTAATATTAACACCTACAATTAGAAAATAACTACTTGTTTCGCAAATTTTACAACTACGATTACAATATTATACTTTCTTCATAATTATAATCTAAATATTAAATAAACAAAATTAACAAAAAAAATGTACTCGTTTAGAATTTCCCGAATGTAAATTATTATCAAACTATACAAGAAGTTTTCAGTTTTCAACACAGTTAAAGAGCATATAAGAATAAACAAAATAAAACAAAATTAAATTTAAATTAAAAGGAGACTTACACTGGAGCTCAAAAATTCTAAAACGAGAAGAAATTTTGAGGTGTGGCAGCAGATACTGGAGGCGGAAGGAGGGGGTGTTGCAGCAGCGGGTGGGGGCGGAGCGCGTTGGGCGGCTGGACCGTGCGGGCGGAGGTGGGTTGGGTCGGGCGGACGGATTTGTGGGGGCGGAGCGCGTTGGGGCGGAGGATTTGGGGGAGGGGGCGGCGGCGGGTCGGGCGGAGCAGGTTGGGAGCGGAGGGGGTGGCGGCGGGTCGGGCGGAGCTGGGTGGGAGCGGAGGTGGGTTGCGGCGGGGTGGGGGGAGGGGTTGGAAGGAGAAGAGAGGAGAGGATGAGAGGAAGATCGAAGTGAGATGCAGAAATATGAGGGAAGGGTATTTTGGGAATAAAATTGGGCTCACTAAGAAATTTTATCTAATTCTAAACTTTCACTGGGCTCACTAGGAAATCTGGGCTCACTAGGAAAAAACTTGTGCCCCTTTAGAAGTTCCCGGCTTGATTGGGATTTCGTGATGCGACAGCTGAGGTGGACTGGGCCGAAATAGTGGGCCGCAGTTCGTAGAGTAGCGCCCCGACTTTGACCGCCGGAATCTGTGGGGTCCTTGTTGACCCCAAGCCGCTATTTAACCAATTGGGTCCCACATCGAATTCCTTGACGCAACACTCGTTTTACCAATAAACTGAGGGAACTTCTAAAGATTTTCCCTAGTGAGCCCAGATTTTCTAGTGAGCCCAGTTTAATTTAAGAAAAGGGGAGAATTTCTTAGTGAGCCCATATTTATTCCCAAAATACCCTTCACCTAAATCTCTCATCTCACTCTCTCTCCTCACTTCATCTCCACCGCCCTCTCCCTGCTCTCCTCTCTTCTCCTTCCCAACCCCCCCTGCTGCCGCTCTCTTCTCCTTCCCAAACCCCCCCTCCCGCCGCTCTCTTCTCCTTCCCCCCCTCCCGCCGCTCTCTTCTCCTTCCCAACCCCCCCCCCGCCGCCCTTCCCAAACCCCCTGCCGCCGCCCTTCCCAACCCCCGCCGCCGCCGTCGCCCTTCAAAACCCACCGCCGCCCTTCCCAACCCCCTCCGCTGCCACACCCCCTACTCGCCGCTGTCTCATTTCCTCTCCCTTAGTCTCAAATTTCTCACTGTAAATCTCCTTTAATTTAATTTTAATTTTGTTACATTTAGTTTATTCTTATTTGCTCTGTGACTGCTCTGAAAACTGAGAATTTCTTGTTTGGTCTGATAATATTTTAGAATGAGGAATTCTAAATGAGTATATTTTTTTTGTTAATTATGATTTATAATATTTATATTATAATTATGAAGAAAATATAATATTGTAATCGTAGTTGTAAAATATGCGAAAATATAGTTTTATTCTAATTAAAGATGTTAATATTAAAATGTATTAATTAATTTAGAATTTTAATAGTATTGTCTTAATTGTTGATTAAGTAACAAAGAACGGTTTCAGTGTCTTTAAATTTTAATATTACACTATCTTGTAGGTAGAAAATCTGATATTTGTAGCAAATTATATTTTGTTAATACTTATTTACACATAGAAAATTTACTATTTTTATGTGAATCAATTATTGTAAGAAATATCTTTGTATTGCATAGATGGATCCGACAGAATCTTCTCGCATTCGACCAACTACTTCGTTAAGGAGGAAAAAAGCAGCATCTCGACCACAAATCCAACGCCCGATACGAGAGAGATATCGAAGTGGCCGTAGATACTGAATTAAATATAGAAACTCCGAATTTGATCAGATATGATAGTGCAAGACTAGAAGAAGAGAATACTGATGCAGGAGGCTCTCAAGATGATCTTCATGAGTTAAATTACCGAGATCAAGTTGATTTATCAGTACTGAAGAGTTTCAAGAAGCACGTTGCTTTCCTGATGCACCCAATTAGATTATATTAGTTGTTTTTTTCAAACAAGGAGACAATGATTAGATTATATTAGTTGTGTATTGATATGGATGTTGTAAGGAATTTCAAGTGACCGGTGTAATTATTTTTTTCAAACATTTTGAAGAATTTGTAGAATATATGGTTTTTGTTTGTAATGAACCCTATTATTTGCTTTTTGTTCGAGAAATATATACACTACGTTTGTTTTTGATCTTATTTCTTTAATTTGTACGAGATCTTGTTTGTTTTATACGTAGTGGACCATCTTCACTATATTATTGTATCAGTTATTGTATCATTGTATCATTGTATTGGTGTATCAGTGTATCATTGTATCGTTGTATCGATGTATCAGGAGTATCATTGCATTTGTATATCAGGAATATCATTGTATCGGTGTATCATTGTATCGGTATATTGATGTATCAGTGTATCGGTGTATCGGTGTAGTAGTGTATCATTGTATCGGCATATCGATGAATCAGTTTATCCATATATCATTGTATTAGTGAATCATTGTGTCGGTGTATCAGTGTATCATTGTATCATTTTGCTTTATTCACTATATTTTTGTAATAATGTATAATTAGTTGTTAATATAAGTCCGTAAAGTGACGTTGAATTGGATAAACTAATGATATATCAGTTTATTATATAAATAGAGTGGGTGAGGTGTTCGGAATAGCAGATCGGATCAAGTCTCTGTCCGGACTGACAGTCCAAATAGGGGAGACCTGTTCGGACTGTTCTTGTACGCCCGAAAATTGCATCTTTGATTCCATTGCAAAAATTATTTGATTACAACGAAGATTTGAGATTACAAAAATTCCGAAGAATTACAAGAACGGGAATATTAGTTTATTCCCTTTTTTATGTGGGTTCGGGTGGCGGTGGAGTCTCGTTGCTGCCTCCGTTGACCGTCCGACCAGGAGAAGATGGCTCTGCTCTTTTCTTTGATCTCACGAGCTCGCCCGAAATCTTCCCAAAGTCCAAGAATCCAAAAATCAAAAGTCCCCTCTCCCGTTAAATTCCTGTATTTTATAAACCGAAGAAGCTCGAAATCCGGCTCAATTCTCTCCTGAAAAAGCGGATCACGGATTATCAGGAAAATGAAATAGGAAATAAAACAACGGGAAAACAACGAAAAACAACCCGCGGGTGGCAACCCGCGGGATCGCCCCCGCGGGTTGCCACCCGCGGGAATCCTCCCGCGGGTGGCAACCCGCGAGAATCCTCCCGCGGGTTGCAACCCGCGGGAATCCTCCCGCGGGTTGCAACCCGCGGGTGCTCCCGCGGGTGGCATCCCGCGGGGGTCCCGCGGGTTGCATCCCGCGGGTGCAACCCGCGGGTGTGCCCACTTAGCAAAAATGAATTTTTTTTTTTTTTTTTTTTTTTGGTATCTACATAACCCCCTCCAAAGTTTTCGAAGTTCTATATTGAACCGTACTGAATTTCGAAATACTTTAGATTCTTTAATTTTGGTTATAGACCTTTTAAAAGATTTGGTCGATAGAGATAACTGTTAATATATTTATTTATTCCATAACAAGCAGAGATATGATTTTAACGTACTCATTAGAGGACAAGCAGAGGTATAATGTTAACGTGCTTATTTTAGATCAAGCAGAGGTATAATATTAACGTGCTTATTTTAATCCTAACCGTTCAGTGACATCTAGTATGACGAATCAGGAAAAGACAGAGGTGATATTAAACGTGTCTTGGAGCTTAACCTATTCAGAGGATCTGGTCGTGATAGGGTCAAGCTGACTAAACAGAGGTGACGGTTAACGTATTTAGTTTTGGAATCGGACTATCAGAGGTAACTGTTAACCTGATAGGGAGATGATTTTCGTCAGAGGTAATTTTCAACTTAACGATATCAAAAGCACGTTCATAAGAGGTTGTAATGTTGGACTTGATGAAGTGTGAATTTTCTTTTCTGTCAGAGGTGAAATCTTAACGTGACAGGGGATTTAATCGGATCTTATCTCATTTGATTTTGAATTATGATGTTAGAGGTATGATTTTAACTTGACTAATATTTTGGAGTGTCGCTTGCTCTGTTGGAGCAAAATGACATGAAAAGTTTTGCTGTCAGAGGTGAAATCTTAACGTGACAGGAGATTTATCTGATTAGGATTTTTAGCAAACCCCCAGCTATCAACGGGTTTGATTTGCCTTTACCAACTACCGTTTTTGTCGGGCTAGCCATGCTATTCCCCTCAGCATGGTGAGTTGTCAAGGATTTCGTTTGGGTTTAAATACCAAACTTTTCCTCTTCCCTTTGCCTTAGCAGCTTAGGGCAGTGATGTATTCTTATATTCGGATAAAAATACTGTTGTGACAGATTTGTCGTGGGATTTTTAGCAAACCCCCAGCTATCAACGGGTTTGATTTTGCCTTTACCAACTACCGTTTGAGTTGGGCTAGCCATACTATTCCCCTCAGCATGGTGAGTTGTCAAGGATTTCGTTTGGGCTTAAATGCCAAACTTTTCCTCTTCCCTTTGCCTTAGCAGCTTAGGGTGATTCATGCCTTTTACCCCCAGCATGGTGGGGTTGGCGAGAATTTTATTCTCTTCCCGTAGCCTTGTCGGCGTTGGGTGATTCATGCTTTTTATCCCCAGCATGGTGGGGTTGGCGAGAAATTTATTCTCTTCCCGTAACCTTAGCGGCGTTGGGCAATTCATACTTATTACCCCCAGTATGGTGGGGTTGACGAAAAATTTATTCTCTCCCCGTAGCCTTGTCGGCGTTGGGTAATTCATACTTCTTACCCCCAGTATGGTGGGGTTGGTGAGAAATTTATTCTCTCCCCGTAGCCTTGTCGGCGTTGGGTAATTCATACTTATTACCCCCAGTATGGTGGGGTTGACGAGAAATTTATTCTCTCCCCGTAGCCTTGTCGGCGTTGGGTAATTCATACTTATTACCCCCAGTATGGTGGGGTTGACGAGAAATTTATTCTCTTTCCGTAACCTTAGCGGCGTTGGGCAAATTTTTTTTTTTTTTTTTTTTTTTTTTTTTTTTTATGGGGGTTTAAATTAACCGTCCTGAGCTCGTCTTGGAAATTGTTGTGAGCCCAAGTAGTACCTTTAGACCACGCACATTAAATGTGTCGGAGTTAGCTCTAACTCCTTTTTTGTTCAGCTTTGAGCTGAACTGCTCCAGCGTCAATCAACGCTTGAATTTTATCTTTTAAGATAAAACAATTTTTTGTGGGGTGACCTACAATCCGATGGTACAGGCAGTAGTTCAGATCGTTAGTTTTCCCTACTTCTTCAGGTCTCTTGCTCTCCGGCAATTTAAGCATCTTGCGTTTGGTGAGCAGATTGAACATAGTAGCAGTATGTTCATCCTTGAACGAATACTGCTTTTGAAGTCTGGGTGACTTTGCTGTGTTGCTTGTAGTTGGCCATGGTTTCTGCTTCAGTGTACTTTCTACCGCCATTGCCGTTATGTCTTTCCCTTTTGAACGGGAAAAATGAAATGGAGATTCGTTTGCACCGTCTCCAGTTGCAGACTGTTGCATTTCGAGACGTCGAAGTATTTCTTCGGCCTGTTCGCCCTGTTTAAGCAGATCCTTCCATGACTTGGATTCGACCGAACCCATCTTGTCTAGGATATCGGTCAACAAGTTATGTCTGCAGGTTTCCACAAGCGTATCCTGCGTCATGCCATGTGGGCATCGAACGGAAAGTTCTCGGAACCGCTCGACATAAGTTTTGACCGTTTCGCCTTCTTCTTGCTTCGCTGCTAGCAAAGATAATATGGAGACTTCTGTATCATCTTCAAAGAATCGGGCTAGGAACTCACGTTCTACATCAGCCCAAGATTTAATTGTTCCCTGGGGAAGTTGCATAAACCAGGTAAATGCGGGCCCCCGTAAAGTGCTCGCAAATATCCTAGTCATAGTTGGATCATTCCCCATGAGATGTCCTGTCTGTGAGAGGAAATAGAAGATGTGTTGCTGCGGCGAACTTTTACCGTCGAATGATTGAAGATTCAACGGTTTATATTTTGCAGGATAGGGTACGGTCTCCCATTCTATGGGATATGGACGGACTACCCCCACCTCTTGTAGCTTCTTGCGATGAAGAAGAACTTGTAATTGGTTCTCCATCTTCTCTATTTTCTCTGCGTGAGGATTGAGGATAACTTTCACTTCCTCTTCCTCTCTTGAGTGAGGAGGCACTTCTTCATCTTCGTCTTCGCTGTCTTCATTTATTTGGATAGGCCGTTTTCCTTTCTGCCGACTAGAAATGGACGGCGATGATTGGTTCTTTCTAGTTTGAGCCAGCAACTCAATCAAAAGTTGTTTCATTTCTTCTATGGTCTCCTCGTGCTGTTCGAGACGTTTTTCTTGTCTCTCAAGCCTTTCAGAGACTTCTTCTAGAAGCGCGCCCTCTGCTTCGATAGAAACTCCTTTTGATCCTGGAGTAATTTCCTTATCCGAAAGGTTATTTCCGACCACCTTTTTGCCTTTATTAACCATATTTGATGAGACGGCAGGTAGATCGGTTCCAGAGCACACCCTCTTTATTGTCCGTATTCCTTTGGATTCGGTGACCCGCTCAAAAACGGACCGTCTCGGATGGCACTCGCAGTTTGATAGAACAGTTGAGATTAACTGTTCGCATTGGCATTGAGGAGTATTCTGTGCAGGGTTCTTCTTCCAATTGAGCTATTCTCTCAAGTCTTGAGATTTCTTCTCCTCTCTATTTGCAACCTGACGCCGCTTGCGTCGCAAACTTGGTTCATAATACTGGAGAGTCTGCAATATCTCAGGGCTGAGCTCTTTTCCAGCATCAGATTGTTCCCCAACTCTCCTGCGGATTCTTCTGGAGTGCACGTTGTCCTGAGTAGTTGTATGGGCCCCAGATGCCTCTGATAGAGAGATTAAAATTTTTGGTGCATGTTGCGTGCTTGCCATAGATGTGCTCGAGGAGACATGAGAGTTGTGTTCATTGAACGTAACCCGTCCGTGGCATCTGCGGGATGCAACCCACGATTGAAATTGCAGATTTGTACCCAGATTTGTACCCGTGGTTGCAACCCAGAGGTTGGCACCCGCGGTTGGAAGCGGCGGGTTGGCACCCGCGGTTGGCAACCGCGGGATGCCACCCGCGGTTGGCAACCGCGGGTTGCCACCCGCGGTTGGGAACCGCGGGTTCCCACCCGCGGTTGGCAAGAGCGGGATGCCACCCGCGGTTGGGAACAGCGGGTTCCCACCCGCGGTTGCAACCCGCGGGTTTGCGCCCATGGAATTACTTCCGGATTTTTTTACTGTATTGGAGTTTCCTGCAATTTTTTCTGTATGATTTAGGCGTGCTCGTTGAGTTTTACGCCTTAAATTTCTTTTTTGGGAGCGGGTCAGGGACTGGTTTGACTTTTGGCTTGACTTTGGAACGGGCGATAACGCCTCGTAAGTTTCAACGGGCGATGACGCCTCGTAAATTTTCATAGGCGATGACGCCTTTTGATTTCTAGTGGGCGATGACGCCTCACCTTTTTTCATCGTCACCCGGCGATGACGCCTAGGCTCCGAATCAGAGGAGGAAAGAAATTCCTCATATTTTTGCTGGTCAACTTCTATGACCAGCATCTCAACCATTGAGCCAATCGGCACCCGGTCGGACTGCGCCACCAAATTCTCTGTGGTAAACAGAGGAGCTCCCACTGTGGTCGCCAGTTCTTGTACGCCCGAAAATTGCATCTTTGATTCCATTGCAAAAATTATTTGATTACAACGAAGATTTGAGATTACAAAAATTCCGAAGAATTACAAGAACGGGAATATTAGTTTATTCCCTTTTTTATGTGGGTTCGGGTGGCGGTGAAATCTCGTTGCTGCCTCCGTTGACCGTCCGACCAGGAGAAGATGGCTCTGCTCTTTTCTTTGATCTCACGAGCTCGCCCGAAATCTTCCCAAAGTCCAAGAATCCAAAAATCAAAAGTCCCCTCTCCCGTTAAATTCCTGTATTTTATAAACCGAAGAAGCTCGAAATCCGGCTCAATTCTCTCCTGAAAAAGCGGATCACGGATTATCAGGAAAATGAAATAGGAAATAAAACAACGGGAAAACAACGAAAAACAACCCGCGGGGGCGATAGACCCGCGGGTTGCGACCCGCGGGTGTGCCCACTTGGCAAAAATGAATTTTTTTTTTTTTTTTTTTTTTTTTTTTTTTTTTTTTTTTTGTATCTACAGTGAGTCCGAACAGGACTGGTCCATTCGGACTGACAGTCCGAACGGAGCCTTCCCTGTTCGGACTGAGAGTTCGAACGGGTGGAACGGTCCTGACCCGTTCGGACTCTCAGTTCGAACAGGAAAGGCCCCGTTCGGACTGTCAGTCCGAACGGGAAGTGCGAGCGCGAGCGCGAGCGGGAGCGGAGCCCTGGAGCAGGAGAAGGAGGAAGGGCAAAATGGGAAAGTGTTTTAGAGGGTAAACTTGTTATTTTTTTAGAGTTATTAACTGGGCTCAGTAGGAAAAAAGTTGTGCCCCTTTAGAAGTTCCCATAAACTGACCGACGAAAATTGCTTTTCCTTCTTTATTTAAAAATGTGGGATCAAATATCGGCAATCTATTAATTAGTGCTTCATCGAAAAATCTTTTAAAGAAAATAGTCAGAAATCCACAAAATCTACCAAATTAACAAAATATTATATTTATTTCAGAAATTTTGGTTAATATTGGCATGTAGTGATTTTAGCCGAGTTTGGAAACATGACTTTTATCTGAAACCAACTGAGATTGAAGCTAATAAGCGCTCTCTCTCTCTCTTAGAAGAAACTTAATTTGTGTAAGATTATAAAATTTATATGCATGTGACAGTTTGAGTAGCAAAATAAAAAAAATTTTAAAAATAGAATTCAGGATTTCTAGTTTATAATTTTTTTTAATAATTTAAAAAGTTATTTGAGATGGAAAATCATCACCATCTTGAAATCCATGCTCCCTTTTCATGAACTAGCCAAGGGAAAAAAACAAAGAAAAACTCTGACTTTTTTGCGATGAGCAAGTATCCACCACGTCATCTGCATTCCCACAAGCCAAAGCTTAGAAGGGGTACAAAATGATCACTTCTCGTGGTTATCTGCATCGAGTTGGTCTCTGCTAGCTGACAGTAATATGGAGTAGAAGTGTGTGCTCCATTTGGATCATCTGAGAGGCAAAAACACTTACCCTCTGAGAGTTGTCATATCCAGAAAGTAATATTAAAACAAAATTCAATAGTGTGAGAAACGTTTTTATCACCAAATTTTTAATTCTTTTCTTTGAACCCTTATGAAAGAAAGAAAGAAAAAACTTTCTAATCACCAAAATTTTTAAATTCCTTTATTTGAAACAAACAAAAAATTATTGATCAAGAATTTGATTAATACTAGTTTATGTCATAAATATATATTTTTCAAATCCATAACCAATCTAAGTACCGTGTATCAGCATCAAAAACTAAGAATAAATTTAAACAGTACCATAGATTTGTCCTCCGACACCAATTACACGTCGATGTAGACACCAAAAAAAAAAAAAAAGGGAATCAATCAGTATTTCCGTTCTTGTCATTCCTCAAATTTTTGTAATCTCAATTCTCTCGTTGTAATCTCGTTGTAATCAAAGAATTTTACAATGGAAGGAAAGGTTCAATTTTTGAGCAAACAGTCGAATTTTTCTCTTCAAATAATTCAAACTTTAAACGCTAATTTCGCTTGTCATAGTGAACTCGAAGAACTTAAAATTCTACCGAACTTTTTCAGGAATTCAAAATGTAAAAATATTAGATAGTCAGAAAATCGATGAGTTTGTGGAAGATGCATTTTTTTATATTTAAATACTCCAAAAAAAGTAATTTTTTTAGTGTGAATAAAGGAGAAGACGATAACAGTACTTTAAATTTTAAAAAGTCTCAGAGGTTTGAATTTTAAAAGGTAATTTAATAAAAAAAAAATGACAAATTTGTAATTATTTGCAATTTATAAATCTGTGCGTCAAGAGTAAATTGCCATGTGCAGAGATGGTAATGGAGCGTCAACGAGTCAAATTTTAACCCGTCCAATACAAAACTTTCAATTAAAAATGAAAAGTTTATCTTTCTAATTCAAAATTTTGTACAGAATTGACCGAAATTTGGCCGATAGACGCATTCATTGCTATCCCTAGCCATGCGTGAATAGAAACTCCCTCAATTCTTAATTCCGTCTTTTTAAAATTATAATTTAAAAAAATAAAATTTTTATTTTTAATTCTAAAGCTACCTCCAACTGCTGAGTAATTGCAGAAGGTGAGTTGAGACAGAACCGCGGGGTTGCAGTCAAGTGGGGCCCACCTCTCAGTCAAAGACGTGACCAGCACTTCACACTCAGCCAATCGTATTGAAAGAGAAACTTTTAAAAGAAAATATATGGAGTATATTTGTTTTTTAACTTCAGACTTGACCGAGTAAAATGAGATTATTAATTAATAAATATTACAATATTGATTGATTGATTTTATAATCATAATGGATAGTTATGGAGCTATTGACTTTTTGGTCACGGTCAAACTAGAATATTCACAATGATCCTCCATGCCCCCGTTAAGATTCCATTGCAAACTAATTTCTTTTTTATTTTTACATATTAATTGATGTAGACAATTTTCCATGAGAACCTCAGATAAAAATTGCCCAATATATTTTTTTTATCAACAACAATGGGAAAATAAAACATTTCTAAAATAGTACTAGTTTGGAACAAAAATAGTAGTTTATTTTTGTTAAAAAATATGACTTATCTTGTCCATTTTGAATTTCAAGACAACTTTTCTAAATTAACTTTAACTAATTGCAATATCTATCACGTGAAAAAGAGGCATAAGATTTTTTATTTATTGTCAAAATAGGACAATATTTTTTTAAATTTTTTTACCAATTTCAATGTGGATATATATAAAATTTTCCTACAAAAGTAAGTTATTGTTCAAGTACATGTTTGATCAAAATAGAACTAAAAGTGGATGGAGGGAGTAATAACTAGTATATTTAAGTGTCAATGAGTTTTGGTTCAAATGATATCACTTTTCTTTAATTTTGCGAAAGGTTTTAAATTCGTCTATCGGGTGGGGATTCAATTTAGATAATGTTGTCAAAAAATATGTGTGTGTGAATTTGACTAAAAAAAATTAGTACGTTTAACTGTATAATTAGTTTAAGCGTATAATTATAGATCATAATTATAGATCGATGATTATTATTTCAGAATTTATCTCTCCTTACAAACCTTCTATCACAATCAGCATTCTATTTTTCTAATTAAAATTTAAAATCCAAATGTTCTAGTCTCTAATTCAAAGTAAGAATTTCTTAGATAGTTTGCGCTGGAGTTTCAGATTTTTTTTTTTAAATTATTTTTCATAAAAAATAGTCTGCCATACCAATATAAAAAAATTCCCATATATAAAAAAAGAAAGAATATCTAGAAATTCTACTATGTTCGTATTTAGACCTCGACATTTTTTCTTAAACTTTTGCATCAACAAGATTACTTTTCTCCTGAATTCTTATAAATAAAATACAAATAGATTTTTTCACCATTGCATTTATCGTAAAAAATGGGTGAAAATGAAAAATATATATATATATAAAATGTCATTCTCCTGGTTATTGTTGCGCCGGCATGCTTGAATATTGCATCACAATATTTAGGAGTCCAAGTTTTCAATCTTGTACAAAGAATGAGCTTTGGATCTTCATGCTATAATAATAATAATGCAAAAATTAAGCTTGAACTGAATCTTAACCCAAATAAATTGTAATGATCTTGTGCCATCACGAATAAAGTAAATACTATGTTTTCTTTAAAATAAGAGAGCCTGTGGCTTCATTACGTTGCCAGTAATAGTCAACCGAAGCATACATTTTATAGTAATCAACAATTCACATGTGTTAACTAATTATTGCAGGAAAAAAATAACCTCAACAATTCCAAAAATGCAAAAAATAAACTAAAAATGTTGACCGCATATCACTCACTGGAACACCTTACACATCTTATCTCGAGAATCATGAAACTGAATCACATGAAATTTATTCAGGGGAAATGGTATTCCAGATACACCATGCAACATACAAATATAATAACACACAGCTCGTAAGGCTCTGTTTGGTTTGGGGAAAAATTGAAGGAAAAGAAAATAAAATAAAAAGGAAAATATTTTCCCATTGTTTTGGTTTGAGAGAAAATTTAAAAGAAAATAAAATATTTTCTTACTAAGTAAAAAAATCAAAGAAAAAACTAATTTCCATCTTCTTTTCTTTTCTTTTCTTCTCTTTTTTCCTTTCTCTTTTTTTTTCATTCTTCCATTTTCTTTCGAACCAAACACAGCCTATACACAGCATTACAAACAACATGATAAGGCATTCATTACAAACAACATGATAAGGCATACACAGAATTGACCCAATAGAGGGTTCAATGCAGAAAAATATACAACAGTTACAGATTACTGCATAGAGCATAAACGGCTGGGACCAACCGGAGGGCTGTGAACCAAGATCACTGTGCAAAGCACGAACCAGGGCCAATGGGAGGTTGTCGTGCGTCAGCGTTGGTAACTGGAGCAGCTGGAACTCCACGATGGTTCAACAAGCATCTAAAGTAATGTAATCGAGGTAGCACAGTCGGACTCCCACTTCCTGCAGCAGTGGCTTCCGTTGAACTCCACAGGCGCTCTACAAGAAAATCCAGAGGCATGGTTAGTTCAAATATGTAAATCTAATGGAAAAGGATTTAACTGTTACTACATAATTGCATATGCAGGAGAACATTGCGAATATTAGATGGTAAACAAAGTAGAAGATAGACTGTGAAAATGTAATAAATACATGTTCGGTTGAGGTTTTTACTAAATTAAAATTTGGAGCAACAAATAAACTACTGAGATGCCGCAGCAAAAACCTAATTAGACTGGCTAAGTTCATATAACTTGCATGAAATGATTCGGACCAAGGTGCAAAATAATTGAACATGGGTGAATATTGAGGAAATACTGGGGGAAAAGGAAAAAAATTCTGAGAGCTTCACCAACTATAAACCTGATATGACCTAGTAGTGAAGGCTTCATAATTATCAAAACTCACAAGTAGTCAGGAGGTGGTTTGATGGTTTTGAATACGCTTAGTGCCTAATAGTAGAGTTGTACAACAGGACATCGGCATGGCTGTTATAAGTAGTAACAGAATAACCACATTAACAGTCAGCTGTCACAACAGATTGTTGCCAGGGAACTTGACACCAACTGGCCTGAAGAAAGCAGCGGTTCATGGCAAAGTTTATTTGAATGATAAGAACATGATGGGTCTCATTTGAACAATACCAACACAGATAGAGCCCTTAATTTTGACTAGTATTTTGGCACATATGATGCACGTGTGCATTAAATATATCAATATATCGTATAATATATTTGATAGATTGATAATGTAGCATCATATTTGATAATGATATATTTTGATAGTTGATAAACAAAAATAACATTTTAAAAAGGAAAATTTTTTGGGTCTTAACAAAAAAGTAGAATATTTTGAGATTCGAGGGGGAAAAAAAAAATCATACAATAACTAATAAATGATGGAAAGGAGATGTCATAAATTAACTATACCTTTTTTAAGTCTAAGAAGAATTTGAAAATTTTCAAATAAAAATGAATCAGAGTGTACTTATTTATTTTTCTATAAAGAATCATAAAAGCTCTTGAGGGCATATGAGTTTGGGTTGTAATAGTAGAGAGATGATTTTCTGGCCGTGACAAGACTGGTAAGTTAGCTAAAAGATGGAAGCCAATGGGTGACTTTGTGCGAGAAAGACATGGTCAATATTCTTGCATGGCCGCTAACAAAAGATGGCCGAATTCAAGTGAATTTGCAAAAGCAGGAGAAGAGTCGTGGACCTCACACGATCATTAAGAGGCCCATTTCTCAGTTGGATCCAGACATAGCAAAACAAATTAGAATAGAACAAAATAGTTTGGTAGAGTATGTATCCTGAGATAGACTGAGGTGTCCATTATAGGGTAAAATACCATAAACAATTTACTTGGATAAGTTAATAATATATATTATTTATAACTATAAATAATGTAATGTGGGACATATCTGGTGGGAGGTGGGAACTAGGATTGCATGAAAGAGGTGACGGCTACTATATTGAAGGAGATTACAGTTAGAGTTTAATTGACACGTAGGGAAAAAAATTCAAATGACAAGAAGATAGGATTCATGGCTACACAGCACGGATGGTCTCACAGCAATTTGGATTCAAGCCCAAAAATTCTCCATCACAAAGAGTAAGCCCATTTTTTTTTATAAATTCATCTTTCTCTAATTATTTTGCATTGAGAAGACTTCCAATTATAAAAAGACTCTTACTTGAAGCCTTAAAAACTACCCCAAAATTTAGATACAAAAAGTATTGAGCATTCCTACCAAATTTAAAATGAATGCCTCTTAGGCTAGCAAAACATTATAAAATAAACTAAAATATACCTTTATTATAAAAAAAATAACTAAATAATTAGAATGCTCACTAGAATCTTTCCTAAATAAAATAATTAAACTGGATCTGTCATGGTTCACTGCAACACCTTCCTTGGCAATTTTGACCGTTTCAGGTTGTGTATGGTTGATGATAATGGCATTTCAAATTTACATTTGCAAATTAAAAGTGAGGAAAATTGAAATTTGGTGGAAATTCTAACTTCCCGTGCAAAATTTTGTAGTTGCAAGTAGACCAATTTTGAAAATTTGCATGTGAATAAGGAGTACCCAGCAAAAATCAAAATTTCCCTCCATTAAATGCAAATATCAAAAGCAATTATACCCAACAAAACATGACCTAAATAATAAAATTGATCAAGTGGCCAACATAAAAGCCGTGGCTTTTATTGCTAGCTTCAAGACAAAGGTAATTTGCCCTGAACTAATCCCTACATCCAATTATGACCTCCTTTTTGCAACTCTTTGCAGAAATCTGTATGTTAGGATCAACTCGAATCAAGAAGCCGGAAGAGCTAAGATGTAACACTTAACCATAACTGCCTTATATTTGAACCAACTTCAATTGGAATTGCCCTGCATCAAATCATCCCCTCCTGAAAGTTGACATCCTCGCTAAAGAGGTTAGAAAAGGACCATACATCTCCATCTTCAGAGCGGAGACAATGAAGAAGCAACTGGTACACAGCGTTTCAACTGGAGAAAAGGGGGATGGTTAGGAACTGTTTTTCTGTCTCGAGCAATTCATCAACACAGGATCCTACCAATTAGAAGCTGATCCACCTGATGGCATCAGCACCTTCTAATTGACTTTATCACAATCTGTGTACTTTCTTTAAACTTGTCTTCTCCAATAAACTAGCCAGAAAAGGATGGTCCGACTAAGGTAATCATCATTATGAGTTGCAAGAAAATGATTGACAATAATGGTGGCAACGATGTCGAAGTTGGCATTAATGAAAGATATGAAGAGATCTCAACCGGGGGGGGGGGGGGGGGGGGGGGGTGGGTTTCAACTTCTAAAAGCAGCAACAACTTTTTTATGTTGAGGACAGTAGCTGGTTAGAAAAAAGGATATGGTGAAGAATCCATTGTTTGAAATACAACTGGAGGCTTTTTCTTGGTCTTGCCCAAAGCAAATGTAAAACCTTCTTGCGGCTCTACCATTGCGGATTAAGATTTGCTTAAAATAGCCGACAATGAAGAAAAGAGCTTCGACAATGAAGACGTGACTTGATAAGAATAAAAAAGCCACTAGAAAAGTTATAATTACTTATTAGTTATTACGCTTAAGTACTTAAATAGCTATTATTTAAATTATTTATAAGTTAAGGTTCTAAGGTATTTTATATTACATTTTTGGAATTTATCTGTGACTTTATTGGCTGTTTAGAGCAATTTTGCTCACAGGGTATTCTCATAATTATGCAACTATGGCCATTCAGATCCATATTAGGGTTTCCAATTGGATTAATTGATGATTATTGATTTCGAATGGCTCGTAATTTGTGGAACTTACGATTTCCAACATAGTCCTTTTGATATGTGATGCATTATTGGATGTGGAATCCAATTCCAGTCTGATGACAGATTTAGGGTGTGAAACCTTCCTACCATCTGCTCTTATTTAGTTTCTTCTTTTCTTAAAAAAGAAATCTTTTAGCAAAAGCCTAGGCAATCAAAACCCATAGATCAACAGTTTTCTGAACCGTAATTGAAGCCCTTTTTGTTGTCTTGTACTCTACCACATCTAGCAATATATACAATCAATAATTGTCTACAAATCCCCTCGAAAGCCCTATAATCGCTGTCCAGCAGATCTGAAAATTAGAAAATCTTATATACAATCAATAATTGTCTACAAATCCCCTCGAAAGCCCTATAATCGCTGTCCAGCAGATCTGAAAATTAGAAAATCTCACGTCTTGATTGGTACTGATTTGTCTCCCTGTTTGCATCTCATGAAATGTGTTATATATATATATTAGTGTTATCCAAGACAAAGTTGCCTTATACCCAGAAACTTACCTGTAGGAGGGTTATTTCTCGGAAGATGAGCCATCATAAAATTTGATGGAACACACCATGAATGATAATAAACTTACTCATCTAGACAGGAGTTGGTGGCCAACATTTTGATCATAACACGAGTACCAAATGGTTCATGAATGTCATGAATGGGTTAAGGCAGTAGAACCAAATCTGTGGATTCTACATGAAGAGCAGAATTGAACAGTTGATGGTTTTAACTTAATTGGACAAGAAGAGCAGCATTTTAAACTGAAAAGTTGATAATTAGGGGCATGATAGCGTTATCTTGGTCAAAAATCACTTATGATATGGATGAAACAACAAGAAGTAAACATAATCCCTACTTCTATACAAATGACAAATGCTACCACTTAAACTGCATTAATTTTATCATGTACTCACCTGCAGCAGCAGCAGCACGTGGCCATATTGTCTGTTGAACATCTGATGTATCAGCCATCTCACCCCACATGCAAACCTCTCCCCCCAGCACAAGTTTTTGCTGCAAGGAATCACTTATTCCTTCCAATGGTTCACTATCATAGAAGTCCTCCCATGGAACATGCAGATGATCAAGGTACCATACAGCTTCATTGCTTACAATGCATCTAAAACCTTTTGCAACAACTTTGGGGCAAACTCCTGGCCCTAACCTGCAATCCATAAATCAACACAGAGACATGTAAAATAAAAGGACCACAAAACTTTAAGACAGATGCCTAGATGATGACTCGGATGAAATCATCCAACAAGATTGTTAGACAGAACGCAATCAACAACCCACCAATTATGTACAATTGTTTGAGGATTGAGTTTCTCCTTGAATGCGTTGAAGGTTTCTTCCCTGGGATGAAGCAGATAAGGATATAAGAATATCAATCACTACTCCCTTTCCTTTTACAAACGGAGACTGAAAGAACCTAACACATACCAGTTAACAGGAATCCAATCATGAGAAACTGCCATCTCTTGCGCTCTCAACACAAAATATTGATATGCATCTTTTGTAGTCATGTTGTGCTGCTCAAGCCTACAGGCAGAAGGAATCAACACGTGCAAAGACAATCAATGTCCAATTTGAACCAAGATGCTTACAATACATCTATAAATCCTTTTAGAGGGCACTTCTTCCCAGACAAAAGTAACAACAGATTGCAGTATATGGACAGCTCTTTCATGGAAGATAAGAGGATATGATGAACATTTGCGGTTTCTCACACAGATGAATAAAGAAGAAAACCTTCAGTATTTGGACTGATCAACGATTGGTAGTGGATGAACAATAGATACTATGGAAGATTGAAGGAACATGATTAACATGTGTGGTTGCTCATAAACGTACAGTACTTCATCAAGCTTCCATGCTTAGAGAAGGGGGGGAAAAAGAAAAAAGAAAACACACCAGTCTGAGAAAGTTTTTAAGTAATACAGGACTCAATCGCATAACATATTCTTTAATGTTTGTATGCATTTTCTGCAAGAGAATTAAAAAAGAAATTGACATATTCATGATGTTTCTGTAACAAATGCCACTTTCATGTTTTTTCATCATATCTTTAAGAATCTGAAAGTTATGCTTACTAACAAGTATTGCAAGCACAGGGAACTACTAGGGGAACGATAGGGGCAAACTTTGTCAAAGATTGTCCTTAACCACATTGCGAAAAACCTAAAACTGATGGATGGCAGGCTGCGTTTACATTGTAGTGCAAGGCATAAGGAAGAAATAGATGATGTTAACAAAAGGAGTTGCACCTAAGATGTTTTAATTCTAGTACTCTGATGATAATACCTTGGTATTCATTATATGGTGAAGAAGTTACATGCTTGATCAGATCTTCATCAAAAGATGGGCCAACTGAAACATGAAAAAGAAACTTCCAGGTTATTTAGTCTGCATTGCTGGACTTAAAAGCAATTCTTTGAGCTTGAGCTTGTTGGAGCATCTGCCTTGCATCAAGTTAGTCTAGAAAACTAGTCTACTTTGGGTGAATTAGTGAACTAAAAGGCAAACCAGGTATGCAATTAATCCACATCAAGCAGGTAGGGCGACGAATTAACATGCGGGCAGAGAAAAGATCCACTGAGGGTTTTCTGTTTCTGGGTCATGTGGGTTCTAAGGATATTAGTGATACCATCAACATTTAGCCGGCCCTTGTTGTAAAAAAATGCATCAGAATTCATTCTTCATGGGGTCTTGGATCTAAATCTCATTATTACCAAGTTAAAATATAATTATCTGTATTATTTATCTACCTTTTAAGTGTTCCAGCTTTCGGTTCGAAGCCTTTCCACATGGCCCAAGGCTAATATTGGGGGAGTATCATGATTTCTTGGAATTCATGTGGGCACACAAACCCATATTTCAAGCTCTTGTTTAAAGAGGTCAACAACAAAACTCATAAACAGAAACCACGAAAACTCATTATATTTTCAAATGCAATATGATATACATAGTTTTTTTTTTCAAACCAAGATTTAAAATATCAGAATCGGTATTGGTATCAGCTAGTCATTTATGATATCAAAATCGGTGATCGGTCATATTGTATTGGTTACATTGGAAATATCGGCAAGAAAGGACATATACTATACAATATATTGCGTACCTCAAAATTTACAATATATGTGATATATTTTGGTGTCAGCCAATATTTAAAACTTTGGTTAAACATTATTGCATGTAATAGTTCAATTTTTTTTTTTCCCCTATCACTTCTCCGTAGGTTTATGATAAATAGTTCCTTCTTAGAACTGTTCGGTTTCACTCAGGATTCTCTATTGGTTCCATACAAAAGTTTGTGGTTTTCTATAAGTTTCTCATTAATTTCTTCTTCAAATTTATCAAGGTTCTCAAAGTTCATGTCACTTGAGAAGGAGGCAGTAAATGCAGATATGACAGTGCATTTTATCCGACTTTGAAACCTAACATGTCATTTGGGTGATCGTTAATATTCACAGTTTTTGAGTAATCAAAGCTTCAACACATCAAAGAGGCAGGATTGTCTCATTGGACAATCCAAACTCACTAGCATCAAGGAACCATGGTTATGAAGTTCAGTAGGATGCGTGTAAATCCATTGGTTTTGCTAATCCCCTTGTAAAACCTATTGTCTTTAAATCCCCTTTTAGAGTGTTTTATAAGTAATTTTTTAGACTATTAGAGGACCCAATAAAGTCAGCATGACTCAACATCTTAGAAGACCACTTCGACATAAATTCTGATAATAAGGGGAAAAACCAAACTATCAAGCCCAAAAACAGTCATGAGACAATCACATGCAAAACTCTGGCAACAAAATTAAAACACGGAGAGAGAAAAGTGATATTTAGACTTTACAAAATAGAAACGTCTCAAGATAACCCAGTATCAGATAATAACATCAAATGTAAAAATTTGTGACCATATAATTTAACTAGTCAGAACATTCTCGTATCAACAGACATGTTGTAAAGACTTAGAAAAGCCTTAACTATCATTTGTTCCACAGCATTGATAAAGAGATGTTCTAAAGAAACAAGGAATCTAGTATAGTGCATTTAAAACTTGAGCTTGCTGGAGTTGTAAATCATGGATAAACAGAAAAAGGATGGAAGGTATTTCACATGATAGTCTCATACCATTGCTTCACATGTGGGGTAGAAGACCAACAACCTGCGAAACATTAATAACATAATCAGGAGATATGATATCAAGATTAAAACAGAACAACAGCGAATTAAACAAGCTTAGCAGGTTACTATATCAGCATACTGTGTGTCATGATTGATGTGTAGTACAAATGGCAGTAATATTGTTCATAATGGAAGCCACGAACAATCTAGAAATCCTTCATATATTCGACGCCATTATAAATGTGAAAACACCAGTTCTTAGTGCAATAATATTTTGTAAGAACAAGAGATGCATGAATCACAACGAAAATTAAGCAATATATCAACATGCAAGTCGTTAAGATGTATATGTTTAGTAGTAAGCTTCCAAGGAAGGGAAGCAACATGACCTCATTTTGTTGGTTTCTTAGTCAAATAGGAAGTTGATTAGAAGGCAACGATAACGACTAATAATACATACTTAAGAGGACCATAGACTGAAGAACATATTATATATATATATATATATATATATATATATACTCGAGTGCAAGCTACAGTTCTAGTTGATCCAGCTCTCGGCTACCAGACTGACTACCAGAAGTGAAAGGGCAAACTCTAATCTACTGATCAAAGCAGACAAGATTAATTGAATGACTAGCTGACTTGATATGGCTCCCAAGAACCAGTGCCACTGACTCGGAATATAGAGCAAATGGCTATTTCTTTATGCAAAGCACTTTGTCATTCTTTAGATATTATGGCCTGCTTTACAGACACATACAAACTAGATTTTCTAGTTAATTTTCACACATCTATCAATGCAGGAAATCATCCCACCAACTAAAATAATAAATTATTAAACAAAAAAAAAAATCTGCTCCAGCAATAACCAGATACGTATAACTATGACAATAAAATACCATGAATGCAATTATTGCAATATTTACAATATATTGCAGATGTTCCAGCCTCAGTTACCTCTATTTCTACTGAAAATTTTGAAATCAGTAAGAACATAATTGCATACAACAAAAATGCAAGATTAGTTTATTTGGTTACACTATACATGCTTAACTTTGAAAATGAACAGCAAGTTTTGTTTTGAATGGAAGAAATTTTCTCAACCTCTTTCAAACATGGTTATTTGTTACCATAAAGCAATAAGAAATTAACCTAGACTATAAGTTTATTTATGGGCTGTTTAATTTGATTTTGGAGTTGTAAAATGGAGATGGAAATGGAAATGCATTTCTATTTTCTGCTGCAATTTTGCAGCAAAATGCTGCAGCGAAAGCCACGGTCGATTTGGCTGCAGCATTTTGTTGCATTTTTACAGCAAAACAAACAATGAAGCAGGAAATGGAAATACATTTCATTTTCAATTCCCAACTCCAAAACCCAACCAGACAGCCCCTTAAGTCCCATGAATGTATTTTTCACTAAGGTAAAGTGCATGAAGCCATCTTCAATAGATGACACCAAACTTCGGTCACCAAGGCTGGTCCAATCAAAATTTCCAATATTAATCTTTCTAGCATCAGTGAATTAGAACTAGAGAACGAATGTTTTAAGTTTTAACTACTCCCTTATAGAGTAAACTGGTTGTCAGGAGAATCTTAAGAACAAAATGCAATGAAAAGAGCTAATTTATTCTGAACTCTTCGTTCCTACGAGGTATTTGAACTACGAGGGAGTCCCAGTGGCAGAAAGGTTTAGGTAAGTTCTTAAGAATAGAAGCATTCACCATTTAGCAGCATATGCAGGTTTTATCAGGATCCTGCCCATAATCTTGCATAATCTCAGAAATTCGGAATTGCTTGTCATGAAATCTATGGCCATTGTTGACGCAGGACGGAAATGATTTAGGGTTTGTGGTGGAGAAATTGGTAAAGAACTTAGGTTTTTTGGGGGATAAATTAGGGTTTGGTCCTCACGACCAGGCGAATCACACGCCTCACTCTATCACGAATTACTGGAGGAAAGATTTGATAAAGCAAATCACAAGCTCTCAAAGAAATCATATTTCACTCTCTATTTTTAATTAGGACTTTACAAGCCATATATATAGAGAATTCTAAAACAACAAGATAATAACAAATCTCTAAAAATCCAAAATCTAACTAAATTCCTAATCAAATCAAATCAAATCCAACTAAATAACTAATCTTATCTCTATCAATTGTCCTTTCTCAAATGGAAAACAAGAGAAAAGAAAGTACTGTTATACATCACCAAGGTGAAGTCCACTAAATGCATGTTACTAGTATCGTAACAATAAGAAAATACACTTTATAAATAAGAAGAACAAAATGACACTAACCAGTATTGACCTCGTCTCCTCCCAAGTGGAAGAACCCAAATGGGAAAATTTTTCTCATATCTGCACCAAAAATTCACATCAAGATCTAAGTACAAATTGTTAAATGTTTAAACACCATATACTCTCAAGTAATACTCTTCTATTAGTGTAACTTCTAAAATAACATAACAGAACATAATAAACCCCAAGTAGGTCAAACTTAAGATTTGTATCCATCATAAATGAAAAAATAGGCCACTTAATGGAGTGAGATTAAAAAAGTGGCATTCCTATCATAGTCTAAGACAACAAGAAGAGACAAATAAAACAGCATAAATGTAAAAAACAATGAGAGAGAATAAACAAAACCCTTTACGGAGTTAGCCTTAATCACAAATACAGTTACATTTCCATGCTATACACAGAACATGTCTCTTACTGGAGTGGTCTACAATTCAAATACTTATGTTCTAGTATCAGATAATAATTAAGACAGATGGGAAAAAAAATGTTCACGAAAAAAGAGAATTGCAAGATATGGAAAACAAGATTCCCGTAAAAAATTCCTTAATGTAAAACATTAAATCTCAGACCTTCCGCACCTTCAAACTAGTAGGACATGCCAAAAAGCCTTCTTATTAGGAAACATTTAAAGTCATAATTTCCTTAGTCCCAAAGTCCTTAATATTTGATTGTTTTCTCCTTGTTTCCATTATTGCTCTTAACGTTACATCTCTGTTATTTCTCTACAACAAAAAGAGTGATCCTGGGAACAGAATCAAATCTATGACAGAATTACTTCAAAATACTCCATAACCATGGTGGATTCTGAGGATATATATACATAAAAGAAAAAATCAGCAGTCCTTGGATGCAGGAGCAGTTGAATTTGCGTAAATGTTACTATATATTTTATGAGGAAAGGATATGATCAGAAACCTTGTAACCAAAATGTGGTTGCCTTCACCTACAATTTTCAGATGTAAAAGTTCCTTTGCTCTTTCAGCAAAGAAGAGGTTCATTCCACCATATTGTCTCTAAACCAAAGTGTATAATGAAATTTCTAAATGCACCTAGTTACTAAACATATGATAGTTAACTTAAACAAGGAGATGGTCCTTAACATGAATCAAAGGAAACAAAGAATTTGATGCGCCAACCACAGCATTGCTGTAGTACTTTTGCTCAAACCATCCACTATTAACTTTCAAACAGAAATGAACAATTTATCCATTTGCTCAAGCAATTTAAAAAGAGATAGGGGTGACATTTATATTTAGGGGCTCGTCCAAAGCAAGAGGAACGTGTGAAGGACGGATCCCCTTGGAGCTGAATCCTTTATTTATTTCATTTTATTATCTGTTTGTCATTTATATCCGTGTGAGTACCTGACTTGAACCATGGGGTAGGGGATTCAGCTTTGCACAATATTTACCTGATTCATTAGAGTAACAAATTCACTTGAACCCAACTCAAAGTAAAAGAAGCCATAATCAGGTGCCATATCTTACCACTTCAGGTTTCTTGATTTGTGTTAATGCTGAAATTCAGATTTCTGCATGCGCCTGCAAGAAATAGTCGTAACTGGAATAACAGAGGTCCTTTTTTATAGTAGGCCACAGTCTGATTAAATACCAACGTTAAATCCACCTAATCAACATTTGTGGTATCAAAGTTTAGGAAGGGCAGCATACCCTCTTTAGGGTTTGTCCTTTTTTAACTATAGATGATAATAGAATCCTAATATAACTGCAACTCTAGATATAATACTATTCCTATACAACTCTAATCACAATACTACTATTCCTAATACAACTCAAATCATAATATTACTATTTTTAATACAACTCAAAATCATAATACTTTCCTAATACTAGTCTGATACATGCCATCTTGTTAAGAAGAATAGAGTAAGACTTCTAAGACAAATTTGTAGTGAAGATATAACCATATCACCAACTTGTGTTTCAGAAGCAACATAAGAAGTGACAACCACCTGACTGTCACAATAGATCACCATACACATACACTGAGAGGAAGTAACATTCATCTCACAGAGGAGACTATATCTACAATCATCGCACCAACAATATGAGTCATAGCTCCGTACTTAAGTACTAGATCTCGTAACCATTGCTCTTTCTTACTAAGTCAAGTGACAAGATTACTCCCAACAAACTAGAAAGCACGGGCATGAACACGAATTCGGATATGGACACATATGTGGACACGTGACACATGATATTTGTTAAAAGATGAGGGCACAAACACGGCAAAGATACGGAAAACAATATAAATATAAAGTATATATATTCGTCTATTTTTAACATAATAATTTTACTAAAATATACAAAAGAAAGCATTGGCAATGTACATTTGTGTCTCCTTGTTCCTATACGTAGGACAAATTTCACCAACAACCATATAGCTCTCCCTCCCTCCCTCCACTTTATAGATAAATAGATAAAAAGAAAAAGTAATGATGGCAATGAATCATAAATCACCATAGATTGTGAACGCAAAAAATTATTTCTTTAGACATAGGAACCAAATAAGATCCATATCCACATAAAAATATTAAAATATAACTTCATAAAACTAACTAGTTATAAATAGATATTACCAATTTAGTCATGTTTATTTCGATTTTTCTTTACCATTTAACTTTTTTTTCCAGACACAACCTATAAGAAGTATAGACACAACATGACAGTTTTTTTCTTTTCTATTGGACACGCTGTGTGCTTGTGCGACACAATTTTTGATGTTTGCGGTATATGCGTCAGACACGCGTACGACACATACATGACATCCCCGATAATGTGTCCGGACTTCTTAGCCAAAAAAAACACAACAACCACTAGTAAAACGATGATCAAGGAAATCTCTTGCCCATTTAGCATTATAATAAGCAATCACATTCAGATTTAAAAAAGGGATATAGTCTAGAACAAGCCTCTATCAGAAAAGCCTCGTTAAAATATCTCAAAATATGACAAGAAGCTTGCTAGTGGAGCTAGGAATACTACATATAGTGGCTCAGTACACCAATAAGTAACTGAGAAACACAAATTTGACAGCCCTAGGATCTAATTTAACATGTCCTTTCCTGAATACATGAATAGAATATAAGAAACCAAAAACTCTAGGTAGTAAGTCAAAATAACTTTTTATTCTTCTAAAGAACAGAAAAGGGACTTTGTCCACCTAATACAGAGGAAGGAGCACAATTTATAAGGTAACATGCAACTTAAAAAGCATCACCCAAAAATATTTTAGAATATGCATATGAATCACGATGGACCGTGCCAAGTATATGAAAATTATTACGCTATGCAACACTATTTTGTTGTAGTGGGTGAGCATAAGAAGTTTGATTCATGGTACCAAGTTAAGAATATAGCTCTTAAAAAGTATTTTGCATGTATTCCGGGGCATTATCATGATCTAACTTAGTCGATCAACTAATTTGATTCATATCTATGTAAAATCGTCAATGTAAGTTACAAAATATGTAAAACATATAAAGAAAAATCAGCAATGTAAGTCACAAGATATGTAAAAATAGAGGTTGTTTTGATGCAAAGCAAGTCCACAAATATCAGTATGAATATCTCCAAATGGAGAGTTACAACTTCTATTATCCCTAGGAACAAAGTAAACCTATGATGTTTTGCTAAATGACACGATGCACACTCCAACTTCGATTGAGAACTAGTTTAAAAAAAAAAAACAATTAATTATTGACCCAATAGACACATGACATAACCGGTAATAAAACATGATAGAAGAAATAACAGTTGTTGTTGCAATACTTAAGGAATAATCCTAGCATTGACAATAGTTCAGTCCATTATGCTCATAACCCCCACCAATCACTTTCTTCTTTTGAAGGTCCTAAAACAAACATGAGGAAGGAGAGAACTTACATATCAGTTCACGAATTTTAGTCAAGAAACTTAGAAGTAAAGATTAAATAAACTCTATGAATGTGATGAACATTATATAAAACTTAAGATGATGTGGGGGTAAATAGTACCATTGCCAATGATATGGCTAGAGCTACAATCAACAAAGGTAAGAGAGAACATAGTAGTGGATGGAGTGAAAGGAGAAAACAAGGGGATTTACTGCTAAATGAGCTGAAGCAATGTTTAAAATAGCGATAACGGTAACGTAACGTTTTTCCTCTGGTAGGTTATATTGCATATAGCGTAACGCATAACGTAGTATATACAATTTTCTATATATTTAATAAAAAATATAAAACTATATAAAATAATTTTTATAAATTGAAAATTAATACAAAAAGAATATAAAACTATTTTGTAATACATAATCCATTCTAATTTTTTATTAAGTTTTACAACAATTTTCGTATTTATCAACCGTAATTCCTGTCGTCATCTGAAAAGAAAACAAGATTCTAATTTTTTATTTCAATTCCAGCTATTATCATTGTTGTAATTTATATTTTGTTATGTTCAATTTATATTATTTGTAATTGTTGATTTCAATTTAGTTAAAAATTCAATAGAATCAACAAGCAATATATATCAAAAATCAGAGAGCAATTTCAACAAGCGAATAAGGAAATAATCGCAAATTAGTAAGTTAGCAATTCCACAACCAATCAAACAAACCAACAACTAATTAAGTAAGAAAGTTACAACAATTCACTAATAATCAAAATGATAATCCACAACAATATAGAAATTACTAAAAAAATAATTCTAAATAATGTAGCGTAACGTAAATTAACGTAACGTTACGTAATATAACGTAAAAAATGTACTGTTACGGTGCATTGAGTTACTTTTAGTTGTTACATAGCACTGGGGTTCCGTTAGGTTTCGTAACACAACACGAGTTTCATAACGCATTGTTTTCAACATTGAGCTGAAGTACCAAAGAATGTCAGTAACGAAGGTTCTAAATATCGGATATTAGACTTGTATTGGATGAGGATTTTCAATTTCAAGAAAATATAATGTCAATATCGGGTTTTTGTATTGTATTGGCAAACCCCTAAAATGATATTTCGGTCGCTACATCTTCAACAGGGAGTCATACTCAACCTGATTAAGAGTAACATACTTGTCAACAGCAATAGATCCAACAGAAATATTATGCGTTGTAAATGATGGGAGCAAACCTTGGATGAGCTGCCTCCATCCAGTAGATGGCACTAATAAGGAGTTATACATAACCTAATTAAGAGTAAATATAATGTATTATAGAGGATGTGAGTGAACCTTATTTGTGTTGGTTCCTTCCAATAAGTAAATTATGAAGGTGTCGCTCACCATGGCTTTTCATATTATAGTTTGGTCTGTTAATTATGAGGGTAGTATGGTGATTCTTCATGACCGAGGCCACAACCGTGGCCACCACCACGACCACGAGCACGGTGTCCACATCCTCTAACAGTGGCCCTAGCAGTAGAGAGTAATGCAAAAATCCCCATAGTCATACCACCGATGAATGTCGTAGGTGATGGGGCACTCATGATCTGAGAGAGTCTAGAGTATGCATTGTGAAGGGGTAGGATTCCATCCTCACCAACTAGAAGTTTCCCTCTTAGAGACTTCAAGGTCAGACTCAACCAAGATAGGAATAGACATATTGCTCTGCACAAAGCCACTTGAAAGTGTGAATAATATCAGTAAGTGGATGGTATTGACTCACCTCTTCAATCATAACCTTTAAGCTGTTATAACACTCCTCCAAAACCTTTTCTCCTTGTCAAAGACTAGACCATTGTTGAAAAAAACGCGCTCCAGCGTAATAGCGAAAATTCGCTCCGTAACGGGGCGAAATAACGCCCCGCTGTGGAGCGCACAGTTATTTTAAAAAAACGTACGTTACATTACGTTTTTTCGTAACGTTACGTACGTTTTTTCCCCACTTCGAATCCTATAAATTCCCGAGCGAAAAAAAACCTTAACCCTAAAATCGATCATTCCCTCTTTCCCACCCGAGCGATTTCTCACCCGAGTGAAAATCCCCCTCCCATCCGCCTCTCCACCGCCGATCCTTCTTCAAAACACCGACGATACTCTCCAATCAAGCTCCTAACCTATCAGCTGCCTCAGAATCTTCGATTGATCGAAAATTCGACGCTTCTCCCGCCTCGTCGCTCCGGCTCCTACTCCGGTGATACCTCTCCCTCGACGCTGAAGCTTCCCCGGTCGACCTCTCTCTTTCTCCCCCTCTTGAAGAACCTCCTGGAGCTCTGAAGCTCCGACCAAGACTGTAGCGGCCCCCTCTTTCCCTCAGCTATCCGGCAGCTCCTTCTCCACTTCTAAGCAGCTCGATCGACATTGAAGCGGCCCCTCTCTCTCCCTCAGCCTCCGGTTCCTCTTCGCTGATTCAACAGAGGTAAGCTCCTCTCTCTCCCAGAGCCTAATTTTCCTAAAACTCTTTAAATAAACTTAATTGAATTAATTCTATAATGTTGGATTATTCATTGCTTGATTATTTGCATTGTTGAATAACTTGGATTTTTTGCAATTTTGCATCGGAGTGTTAGATTGATGCTAGAAGGTTGTGGAATTTTGCATAGGGTTTTTGTGAATTATGTGCAGTGTTGATTGTTGGATAATTGGATTGTTAATGGACTGAATTGTGCAGTGTTGATTGTTAATGGACTGAATTGTCTTAAAATGGATTATGTGCACATTGCATGGATTTGTTGTCATTACATTTTTAGTGCTGAATTGTTGTTAGTGCTGAATTATCCAAAAATGGATTATGTGCACAATTCAGTCCATTAACAACAATTCAGCCTAATTTTCAAGTCCATTTTATACTAAATCCATTTTCTGAAAATTGGTGTAAAGAAAATGGATTTAGTATAAAATGGACTTGAAAATATGAATTGTATAAATAATTGTTGTAGAAGTAATTGTTGTAGTCTTGTAGAAGTAATTGTATAGGTTGTAGAAAAACTTTTGCATAGATTGCACTGAAGTAATTGTTGTAGAAAATGGATTGTGAAAAATGGACTAAATTGATTGTAAAGAAAATAGATTTAGAAGAATAATTTAATTATTGAATTAATTGTTGATTCTCAAATAATTTAATATTTGAATTATTGGTATGTTTGTGTAGATTGAATAATGTCAAAAAATTTGGATCCAGCCAGAGAATGGGGGATTCACAAGGAAGGGGAACCTCCAAATTATTTTTACTGCAAATTCTGTAATCACCACATTACTGCTGGAATCACCCGGCTTAAACACCATTTGGCCGATACAAGACATGGGGTGAAAATGTGTGAACGAGTCCCGCCAGATGTAAAGAAAATATGTAAAGATATTTTAAATTCTTCAGAAGTGAAAAAGAAGAAAAAGGCATAAGTCGTGAAATTGGTAGAATGGGGGAACCAGATACTGAATTGGTGAGCGAAGAGCTTGAAAGCGCCGTCGATAGCAATATTCAACCTCGAACTTTAGGAGCAATGAATAAATTTATTAATCTTGAAGCCCGACAATTCACGTTAGAGACAGCTTTAAAAGAGGTAAGAGAAGACTGTGTTAGAAAAATAGGCAGATGTATCTATACAAATGGACTGTCATTCAATATCTTGAGTAGTCCTTATTGGAAGGAGATGATCGAAACAGTTGGGAATTTCGGATTTGGTTTGAAGCAACCATCTCCGTACTAGATAAGGACATGGGTTTTTAAGACTGAGGTTGAAAATATTGACAAGATTAAGGAGAAGCACATGGCGGCTTGGGAGAAGTACGGTTGTACAGTGATGTCAGATGGGTGGACTGACAGAAAGAGCAGAAGTTTAATAAACTTTCTTGTGAATTCACCAGAGGGGACTTTTTTTTACAAGTCCATTGATGCATCTGCTCAGTTGAAGACAGGAGATTACTTATGGGACTGTCTTGATAAGCTAGTTGAGGAGATTGGAGAGAATAATATTATCCAAGTGATTACAGACAATCACGCTTCGTATGTCAATGCGGGCACAAAACTTATGGATTCACGAAAACGTCTTTATTGGACTCCTTGTGCAGCTCATATTGATCTGATGCTGGAGGATATAGGCAAGATGAAAATCCATAAGGAAACTCTTGAAACAGCAAAGTGGATCATCCAATTCATATATAATCATGGCTGGATTTTGAGTTTGATGCGGACATACACGAAGTGAAAGGAACTGCTAAGACCGGCAATCACTCGATTTGCTATGTCATTCTTGACTTTACAAAGGCTCTATAAATTAAGGCAGCCATTGAAGAAGTTGTTTGCTTCTGATGATTTCACCAAGAGTACTTGGGCGAAGAAACCTAATGCAGTGAAGGCAAAGAAGGCAGTGCTATCTAGCAAAAGTTTCTGGGGCCGAGTTCTCTTTTGCTTTAGCACCACACTGCCACTGGTCTACGTGCTGCGAGAGGTTGATTCAGATGTGAGGCCTTCCATACCTTTTTTATATGAGATGCTTGACAGTTGTAAAGAGAAAATTGCTGATGTCTGTGGGGACAGTAAGAGAAAATACATGTCATACTGAAATTTGATTGATAAGAGGTGAACATGCATGTTGCATAGGCCCCTCCACGCAGCAGCTTACTTTTTAAATCCTAAATACTTCTACAGTGATACATTTTCTAATGTTCCTGAGATTAGAAGAGGCCTTCGTGAATGCATGCAACGAATGATCCCTGATCTCAATGAGTATGCACAAGCTGATGTGGAGCTGGATCAGTATAAACAGAAGCTTGGAGAATTTAGATCCCCACTAGCTCAAATGACTATGAATGCTCGAAGTCCTGGTATATCTTAATTTATTGTTTCCATTCCTAGGGTTCTATTGCTAGATACATCATTAAGTTTTTTCTGGAATTTTTTAATACCAAAATTATTTATCTATTTTAGCTACCTGGTGGGAAAGATTTGGAGAGAATGTTCCCACACTCCAAAAATTTGCAATTCGAATCCTCTCACTTACGACTAGTGCTTCTGGATGTGAACGCAATTGGAGCACTTTTGAACAAGTATGAATTTTAAAAACTTAATATATTATTTTCAAATACTTTATTTATCATCATCCTCATATAACAATTTACAACTTCGTTTAAGGTGCATTAAAAAAAAAGATGTCGTTTGAAGCAAGAATACCTATATGCTCTCGTGTACGTCATGTACAATATTAAACTTAGAGAGAAAAATATTCGAAAGAAGAGAATGAATTTGGATCCAATTTTGATTGATGAGGCGACACCAGAGGATGAATGGCTAGTTGAGAGTGAACAGCCTTGTCTCCCAGAAAATCTTGGATTACTAGATGAGCCTGCTGATGACGATTCAGTTTCAAAAACGAATGATTTCTCAGAAATCACTGCAATTAATAGCAATCAAAATGTTCTTCCATCCATTGTAGATAAAGGAGACAAGTAAGATGAAATTGAAACCCCAGCAAAGAAACGAAAGGTCGATACTTATAAGTTATCCAATTTTAACAATTTAATATTCTTAAATGAATACTATCGTGATTTGAGTATCTAATAATATCTTAATTTGTATATTTCTTGTGTAGCATCTTCTTCAGATAAAGGAAAAGCAACTGATAAGACGGGGGATGATATCGATCCGGAAGATGCAAACTATATTCTGGAGGAGGATGATCTTGTTATTATAGATTAGATGGAGGAAAAACAATATTGTGTTTTGTATAACTTAAAAAATTGTTGTGATGTTTGCTGTGAAATTTTATAATTTTTCTATGCCTTTATATTGATTTTACAGTATTTTATATGATTTTTAAGATTTATTTACTTATTTGTGAAAATTATTAAATGCAGTTTAATATTTATTTTAATTAAATAATAGAAAATTGCGTAACCTACGTTAAGCGTTACGTTATTTGCTACATAACCTAACAAAAAAAAACGTTACGTTAACGTTATCGTTATTTTAAACATTGGACTAGACATATCTTCATAGACATTGAAAATTTAAAACCATTTTTCTTTCTCATCCCAAATATATTTGGCACTGTCCAAAAACATAAAATTAGCCTAAACATAAGGCTTAATGTGTTACACAACCAAGTCATAACAAGGTATTTCTCACGTTTCCAATCTTCAGCAGTCGTAGTACCAATAAAAGGCTTATCATCAGTGACAGTAGCGGAAAACAAAGGTTCGTTGTTGGTAATTATCTTCAACTTTCCCTTTGAACAAATATACACTTACACCGATTTCTTCCAAAGTAGATAATTCTTCCCATTCACTTTAGTCATAGTAATATGAAGATTAACAGAATCAGTCGACCATAAGTATAGACCATAACACTCACAAGAGTAATAGAAGACAGAATGTTAGAAATCAAATCATTATAATAGGATTCAAGTTGACTCACCAAATCATGGATAGGCAATAGTTACAAGAGGATGCAGTAGTTACCATATATTTAAAAAAATCTGAACCAGATCTGATTCAGTTCAAACAACAACAATAACTAAGCCTTTTATCCCAAATAGTTGGGGTAGGCTACATGAACCAAAAGAGAATCACGCCGGATCAATCACGTTGATAATCTTTCTCCATTCATTCTTATCTAGTAATATTTCCTCATTTAAACCTCTAGAATTCATATCTTTTCGTATCTATGTTTATTTTAGTCTTCCCTTCGCTCTTTTAACTTGTCTTATATGGATAAGGGCTCCTCGCCAAACTGGTATATTTGTAGGTTTACGCTGCACATGACCAAACCATCGTAAGCGATTGTCTCACATCTTCTCATCGATGGGGGCTACACCTAGTTTAGCACGAATATGTTTATTTCTCACTTTATCTTTCCTAATATTGCCGCATATCCAACGAAGCATGTGCATCTCTATTACACTTATCTTCTATGAATGATGTTTCTTTATAGCCCAATATTCCGTGGCATATAATAAACCTGACTTAATAGCAGTTCTACAAAATTTTTCCTTTAGCCTTAACAGAATGTTACGGTTACATAACTCCCGTTACACTCCTCCATTTCAACTAGCCACTTGTATTATATGGTTGACATCACTATCGATCTCTCCATCATTCTGAATAATAGAACCCAAAAACCTAAGCCGATTGCTCATTTGTATCTCTTACCCATTCAGTGTTACAACACTATATTATAAGGTCCGTCATTTACTAAATTTACACATCATATATTCTGTTTTAGATCTACTCAATTTAAAACATCAAGATTATAATGTGTGCCTCCATAACTCTAATTTGACATTCACCCCTGCTCATGTCTCATCAACTAAGACAATATCATCAACGAATAGTATACACCAAGGTGTCTGATTCAGTTCAACATTTTTTTTACGGATCTGAACATATCTAAGAGGAAGAAGTGAGGAAGAGGCATTGGAACTGTTCAGGAAGGTGTCTAAGGATTAAGACTGCATTGGGAATGTTCAGGAAGAGGCATTAGGATGTCAGCAGCATTGGGCCAACAAGGTAGGCTTAGGTTTAGATCTTTATTTTTTATTTTAATTTGTCATCTGATACCACATTAGAGTTTATAAAAAGGAAGCCTACCCATATTTAGATTTTTCCTTTTTTGTTTATAAATGATAATCTCAATACAATTGCAACTCTAATCATAACTAGTGTTTTAAAAACCAGAGGACTCATCTAAGTATTTGATCATAACTAGTGTTTTAAAAACTAGAGGACTCATTTGAGTATTTGGCTGAATAATGGGACTTGTTTTTCGAATGCACCATGTTCAGGAAACTTGCTCAAAAAAGCAGACAAGACAAAATGAGTACTTGTTTGACTCGACCGATTCTCCAAAAAATAAAAAAGGATCATAACTTTTTGTACCTAAATACTACCCGGCAATTTTTGTTATAAGAACCGTTTGAGAGAAATTAGGCTTGATCACGATGAGTATCTACAGTTGCAATGAACCAGCGATTCTCGAAGAGGTTTCAAGGCGGTGCAATCAACAAGAGAGCATCAACAGGAGCTCACAAAGTGGCCGTAGTAATCGGTCTGGAGAGTGGAGGACAAAAACAGGTCAACCTCTCGTAATGGTTCAAGTTCAGCAAAAATGTAAAACTGGTCCTTATTTTATATTGTTGTTTTCGTTTTCTTTCTTTTTCTTAATATTTTCAATTTCATTTTCTTTCGTTCTTTCATTTTTTTAGTTATTTCAATTTTTTTTTTTTTTTTGAATTGATTAAGTTGAGAATCAAGTTAAGAACGAAGGGAAGACCGAAGAAAACATGGATGGAGGTGATACGCAAAGATATGGAGTCTAAAGGTTTAAATAAGGAGATATTACTTGATAGAAATGAATGGAGAAGGAATATCAAAGTGATCGATCCGGCGTGATTCTTTTTTTTGGTTCATGTAGCCTACCCCAAATACTTGGGATAAAAGGCTTAGTTATTGTTGTTGTTGTTGTAAGTTGAGAATCAAGTCAGGAAATTGGTCAGTTTTGGGGAAATTCCAAAACCGAGATAGGAAATGTTCATGAATATTTGTAAGGTATAAAGTTTGTTTTATTATATTTAATTTATTTTTATTTTTAAGTATTGTGATTGCATGTTCTTGTATTACATATTTAATATTTTGGTATATACATAATAAAATGTTAATAGGTTGTGTTCGAAACAAGTAATCCGAGAATTTATTAAGTTTTCCGAGTACTCATTACTCACTCTTGGACCAAACGCGTAATGGATTTAGGTTTTAGAACAATGATTATAATGCTTTTCCTAATACAACTCTAATCATAATATTAAAGTTCCTAATGAACTCAAATCATGATACTAGTCTTGGAACTACCCTACTAGGTGCGAATGGAACTAGAAACCTTCATCTTGGACGAAGGGGGCGTTACCGAAGCGGTCAATTAAGTTCAAATAAATTGTTTCAAAGCTAAAAAGTAATAAGGAGAGGCACAACTTTGTCATTAACTACTTCTCCAAATTCTACCATATAGAAGGCCAAAACCACAAAGAAAGTTGGCACATGGGTCCAAAACAGATTCAGGATCAATTGTTTTGGAATTTTTTTCAGGGCTAGGTTAGGTTTCATCCACATTTTCATTAGCTTGGATCAATCTTATTCTGTTCTATCTTTCAAATCTTTTTGTAAGCATAAGGACACATCTCATAGACCTGTCTAGGATTAAATTTGCTGTTGAAATATTTATGTATCTTTTTGGATTCATCTGGTTTCTTAGAGTTTAAAACAGTAGCTATTATAAATAAAGGCATGGTGTTTCACGCAATCAGTAGTAATTCATGAAAAAAAGGTTTGAAAACTTTTTGATGATTGAGAAATTAACTGAATATTGTGAAGCCACTTGCAGTTTGAGGCCCTTTTATCTTTGTTTTTCCGTTCATTTTCTTGTTTCTGCTCACATTAACTCTTTCTCCACTAGTTTGTCTACGAGATTTCCAATCTTTCTCTTGAGAAAAAAAACATCCAGGATGGATAATTAAATTTGAGATGTCGTTACTTGTATAGTTGTATGTTGGAAAATAGATCAATTAAGCTAAGCTACTAGTGAAGGTTATTTTCTGATGATCAAACCTTTCTTGTGGCCTAAACCGGAAAATTACATTCAGGAGTGTATCTAAACGCGACATACAGAATCACTTTCCCTTCGACATTTTTGTGTTTTTAGATGTGTTAATAAAAATGAATGTGCTAAACACATGGAACAATACCACAAAACTTGTCAAACAAATAGCTCCACGTATATCACAAGAGAAAAGCTAGTATGGACTAAAACCAACATCAGGTCCCATTAATACATTAAACTCAGGTGGTAGTCTTGTCTAAGACTATTAAAGAAAAGCCTCACAGATTCAAATTGGTTGTTAATGGGTATCCATTAACCAACCACATAACTTTACATGCTCCCCGATTCACATCTGAAAATAATAATTTTTTTTTTTTATTTTCCTAATATTTTAGAATGATGGGTAATGTCCATGACAAATGCCTGCAATAGGTTCCTGATTTCAATTGTTTAAGATGGTGGAAAAGAGATAACAGGGAAAAAACATATGAATTATCTACTTTCTTAATATGTTTGGTCAATGCATTCAGTCCCCCAAAAGGGCCTCCAAAGGAAAGCATTAACTTCTGGAAATTTATTTCAACCAACTTTCCATATTGTGAATATCTTGCACCCCATGACACTTCAACTGTCCTACATAAAGTCCCAAGCTAGCATTCTCAACAAAACAACCACCAAGCTTTTTATCTCAAGTAATTGAGGTAGGCTAAATGAACCAAAAGCGAATCACGCCGGATCAATCATATGGATGATCCTTCTCCACACATTCCTATTGAGCAATATGTGTTCATATAAGCCTCTAGCATTCATATCTTTCGTATCACCTCCATCCATATTTTCTTCAGTTTTCCCTTTATTCTTTTAACTTGTCCTACATTGATAAACCCCACTCATCGAACTGGTACATTTATAGGTATACGTTGCACACAACCAAACTATCATAGACGGTTTTCTCGCTTTTCTCTTCGATGGGGGTTATACCTATTTTAACACGAATATCCTCATTTCTCACTTTATCTCTCTAGTGTTACACATATCCAAGAAAGCATGTGTATCTCTACTACACTTATCTTCTGTAAACGACATCTCTTTATTAACCAATATTCCATACCATATAACAAAATTGGCCTAATAGTAGTTATAAAATTATTTTCTTTAGTCTTAATGGAATGTTACAATCGCATAAAACTTCCGTTGCGCTCTCCATTTCAACTAACCAGCTTGCATTTTATGGTTGACATCATGCTTGATCTCATCATTGTTTTGGATATAGAATCCAAGTACCTAAATGATTGCACATTTGTATCTCTCGCTCGTCCAGTGTCACAATACATTAATTTTTAACATCGTGGTAGTTACAAAATTGGTCATTATAACATTACCACATAACTCCAGCAGTCATGTCACTTCCTTGAATGGAAAAAAACAGAGGATAAAGCAACGAGCATGAGCACCATCGCATAATGATATAATGTTAATATTCAAACCAAATAGCATCTATTCCTCATATTACCGAGAATCTTGTCACCAGCACAACATCATCATAATTGTAAATGTCAAGAAAGTCATAGTAGGAAGGGGAAATGATAAGTTTTGCATTAGGAATTCCATGAAGAACTATTCAACAGTCAAATTATATTACAATATTTAATATAAGTATTCTCAAATTTCTAGAATCTAGATAAAAAAAATCTATTTGTGTCTAGATAAATCATGCAATATCCCTACAACTTGTAAAATCATGTAGCTAAAAGAGTTTCTAAGAACCAAACATGCAGTTACATGCCCTAACCATCTCTAAACAAAAGAAGTACATAACATGGTCCAGGTTACAAATTCAGAACGTGAGCAAAACGTTATAATATCCAAGGATAACATTCACACAAAGATCACTTTTTCATGAGTCAAACAACAACAACAAAACCTTTTATTTCAAGTACTTTGGATAGGCAATATGAACCAAAAGAGAATAACACATGATCGATCATGAGTCAAAACTAGAAATAAACTTTTTCTAGCAAAAACAACATCAATCAATTAACAAAAGGTTACAAAGATGAAAATTTAATAATTAAGAAAAGTATAATTTACAAAAGGCTGAGTACGGTAGTCCCTCCCTACATCATACAATGCAAGAGCCTCGTATACTAGGTTGCCCTTTCTAGCATAATTTTACATGTTCATTATTCAGGAAAAGGAGTTTAATGATAATTTTACCTGTCAAAATTCCAGAAATCAATTCAAATGTGAACTCTTTTGTGACATCTAGGGGCTCGGTGCAATTAGGAGAAGGCCATAGATTAGGATAACCAATGCCCCTGTAGAAGACCACAAATTAGTCCATGAGAAAGACAATACAACTTTAAAGATTCAACTTCTACAGTAACTTGTGAGTACAGACATCAAAACACGTATAAAAATTAAATGTCTAGGGTCTTGCACAAAATAACAAAGTTATCAAGAGATTTATGTATATATTCACGGGCCATTGCACATATGATACTTTTTTTATACAAGAAAATATGCTAAATCACTATCAATAAAGCACAAATACTACAAAGCGAATCCATAATGGTATCGGGCAATGTCTCAAACACAACGTATTTTGGACACACCAAAACCATAACAGTTTTTAAGAACCGAAGAAGTTGCTTCAGAGTCGTGTCCGTTTCAAAAAGTTTTAAAGATCGCATGTATAACGGTTTTTAAGAATCCAAAAAATAGAGCAATGGAGTCGTGTTTTCAAAAAGTCCTAAAGATTGCATGTTAGGCACCATGCATTACTTAAAGAAATATATAAAAAATTCTTCCCATAAAAAGGGTACTAAATTAATAGACTCCAAGTACCTTATAAAGATGCGAGTCTTCACATATATTATATGAGGCATTGGATTGGAACTAAACGATTTTTTTCTTTAATATAGTTATACAATTTGAATCTATATTTTAAATAATTCCAATTTTATTTTTATTCTCTTTCTACTTATAAATATATCCAAAAGATGTTATGTTTCAGCGTACATTATATATTAAAAAAACATGCATAAACATACACATAGCCATGTCGCTATGTCCCTATATCATACTTTTTTAGGATTTGCCATGTCCCTGTGTCCATGTCATATCTGTCCCATTTCAATGTCCATGCTTTGTAGATCACAATAGTACTAGAGAGGAACTATTTTAAGATAGCCATTTTAACCACTACCCTTAAAAGGGACCATAACACTAGTGGATTCTATGGTAAGCTAGAACTTGTAGGCATTACTCAACTTAACAATTATTTTATTAATTATAACATGAGGAGTTACATCTTCAATCTTATCTTACTGATGACTTTTTTATCCTAAGTACCGGTAATGATCAATTAATATGTCCTAGCCATCAACCCTAATTATTCCTCTTTTCACTTTATCCATTTAAAAGTCAACCTTCCTAAGCTTGTACGTTCCACCATTGCTATGCAGTTCTAAATTATTTAGATTCAGAAACTTCTCGCATTGTCTCTCTTGCATAAAAACAACTCCATCAACAGTTAACAAGAACCAAGAACCTCGTAATCAATAATGGAAAGTTTTAATGACTGCACTATTGCTATGCAGTTCTAAATTATTTAGATTCAGAAACTTCTCGCATTGTCTCTCTTGCATAAAAACAACTCCATCCACAGTTAACAAGAACCTCGTAATCAATAATGGAAAGTTTTAATGACTGCTGACCCTTGATGTCAATATTTAGTGAATGACAAGGACTTCTCCCGAAATTTCCACCATGCTTGTTACTAGTCACCTTACAAGCCCTTAACAAAATTGATCTTCATATCTGATTCGATTTGGGACAAAATGCAATACCCCACTCGTTCTCGATTGCTCTCTACATTCTGTCAGTGAACTAAGAAAAACTATCTAGTTAATAAGAATTCAAGATTAATTTACTGTCGAAGTATACGGGGCCACATTTGTAATAATGAGAAAGGAAGGCTAATAGAGCATATTTTTGTCTATCTACATATTGGCAAGATTGTAATAAAGAAATGAGAGGGGCCTTTATAAGATGATAACAAATGTGCCTTTATCCTCATAGCAGACCTTCTTTTTAAAGAGAGAGACGGCCTGTGGCTGATGTTTTGAGAAGACAGATATTAAGAGGCAGTGATTCCAAGGGGGGGAATGAACAAAAAGAAGGGATTTGGAAGGAGAAAGGAGAAATAGTAGAGAAGGAGGAATAAAGGGTGGTGTTGTTCCCTGCAGGAAAGAAGAAAATAAGAAGAGGAGGGGGAGAAGAACAGGGAACTGAAAGACAGGGAAGTTCAGGTCAGAAATACAAGGAGAGAAGGGTTAATTTCATGGAGACAAAGATATTCAAGAAAACAGGAAAAGATGGATAGTCTGCTGCCAAGTAAGAATAGAAGCAAGAGAAGTATATGAAGGGTTTTCTGCTATTTTTGCTGCTGGGCAGTGGGGAAGAGAAGGGAAGGGAAATTGAGAAGGGGCTTCTAAATAACGATAATTGACTCTTCAACTTATGAATTTTAATACTTAACTGCTATTACTTTTACTTCCACTAAAGAAAATTCAGATTTGAATTTTGAATTATTCGAGGAAATTATGGAATTTTCGGTAATTCGTCTAGGACAGAAAATTTGCAATTAATGGTCTGTTTTTATTCGTTTAATCAGTTCCAAAGTCAGTTGAGTCTCCAGTCATAATCTTGGAACCATGAGTTATTTGAGAAATTATTGGGTTCTCACCATTGATCTTCTTAGAAATCATAAAAAAGGGGCTGAAAGTATATGAAAGGACTATTGACTAATAACAGATTTAAAACGCAACTAGAATTCATACATATAAACAGCCCTCTGCTAGATATAAGCTGATTATGAGTAAAACATCACCTACAGCTTTTGATGTACACCATAAATGGATTCTACATAATTTTATTGTGGGAAACGTGATCATCTTTGTTAAATAATGAGGAATACATTTCTTAATGAGGATATTTGGGTTTTATTATTTAGAATGATGGAGAGATCGATAATGATGTTAACCATAGGATACAAACTGGCTGGTTGAAATGGAGGAGGGCAACGGGAGTTTTATGTGACCGTAACATTCCGTTAAGATTGAAAGGAAAATTTTATAGGACTGCTATTAGGCCAGTTTTATTATATGACACAGAATATTGGGCTATAAAGAAACGTCATTCACAGAAGATAAGTGTAACAGAGATGCGTATGCTCTGTTAGATGTGCGGCAATACTATGAGAGATAAAGTGAGAAATAAAGATATTCGTGCTAACCTAGGTGTAGCTCCCATCGATGAGAAGATGCGAGAAAATCGCTTACGATGGTTTGGTCATGTGCAACGTAGGTCTATAAGTATACCAGTTCGAAGAGAGGAGTTTATCAATGTAGGACAAGTTAAAAGAACGAAGGGAAGACTGAAGAAAATATGGATGGAGGTGATATGCGAAAATATGGAGTCTAGATGTTTAAATAAGAAGATATTACTTGATAGAAATGAATGGAGAAGGAATATCAAAGTGATCGATCCGGCGTGATTCTTTTTTTGGTTCATGTAGCCTACCCCAAATACTTGGGATAAAAGGCTTAGTTGTTGTTGTTGTTGTATAACCGTAAGTGCCTTCTAGATTATGACTTATGTAAACTACTCCTATGATATGTTTGAGGACGCATGATAGGAAGTGCACAAATGAAGAAGATGTTTATTCTAGTGTATATACAGTATGTGGATTTGGGAGTTAATTTGACAATATTGTAAGTATTATCGCTGTATTAGAAACTAATGAATATGTTATTGTGTATACTTCTATTAAATAGGATCCTAAGAATAACTTGGATAAATATATGAAATTTATGTACCTTCGACACTTGTTGAACATTTGGGACATACAGATGATAAAAGAATTTTTCAATAAAATTCTAGTAATATGGTCTTCCTATAGGAAAGATGATAGACAAAATATTAATCTAGCCAACTAAATACGGCGACATCATGAATAATTATTTTGTACTTGAATACCTAAAATGGACTACTGTAAGCACACATATTGGTTAGAACTAATGAAGAAAGAATCTGTAAATTTCATAAGATATATTATGGCTCTCAAGCTTGAAAAGATATTTATCCTCATGAAATGATTGTTTTAAATACTATAGAAAAGCTATCAGATCATAAAGCTTTTATAATTATTTTGGTAAAAAATGCTCTATGATCAAATATCAAAAGAGTGTTAAATGCTATACAAGTGCTTCTATATAATCTTAAAATATGACAAGCGACTCGATGAGCTTTTACATGTAAAACGCTAGCCAAATGGTTGTAAACCCATGCAGGCAACCAGTGGGAAATCAAATACACTAATACCTTGACAGGTATAGATCACCATGAGTATGACATGCTTAATTGGCAACGTTCACAGAGAGTAATTCATGGGACTCCATGACTACAAAGTTATATTACTACATGACTTCACAACTGTATGTTTACATAACTACAAGATTACAAGTTACATGTCAACATGACTACATGACCTTGGTAAAATTAACAGCGACCCTGTCCGGATAATACCATTAAGAAACAAGACCACTGGCTAGCATAAAGTAGAACCGTTGTTTTAGAAATTATTGGATTTATATAAATTTACTACACTTATTTCAAATAGTTATAGATTATATATGCAAAGATCTTTGCTTTATAGTTTAGATATAAGATTACATGCATTGTAGTGGTGGAAGTAAGCATTCTTGATTTAATTTGTGTTTATTGTAATATTATAAAGTACATGTATTACAGAAGAAAATAAAATAACTTGGTTTCTGTTAAAGATAATGGACTATTGGACTAAATGCATTATATGAAGTTCTTCCTTTACGGAAGTGTTTATAGAATTTTAGTATTAAGATTGCCTGATAACAATGAAATGGCCAAGGACTAACTTATGGACTACTAGTTCTACAGTAGTTGATAATATACTATATGATGCAAGTAAAATTGAAATTCTTTACTATATGAATTTCTTTCTTTGAATGATTATTAGGATTATCAATTATATTAAAAGATATAAGAAGCATATATATGAATTTTATAGAATGTTATCATTCTCCGCATGACGTAAATTATTCATGAATTCAAAGTGTTGCTTATTGAGCGATGGACTCATTCCTTCCACCTCTGAATTTTCCAGATTAGTGAGCTGTGAGCTCAGTCTTGTCGCGAGGACAGGTTTCTCATCAGAATTCTATGATATGTCTGACTTTTTGTTTCCATCATGGCTTTAGGTGAGGATTGTGCATGTTGATATCATACTTATGCGTCTTAGCGTGAGGTTGCATATTTTGTTTTGAGAAGATAGAACATGAGTAGTTGGACTTGCATAATTACTAGAGTTATTGTATTATTTGTTGTAAAAAGGTGATGCTAAAAATTGTCGAAATGTATCGATGATAATGGAATGGAAAATATTATGGACAAATATAATTTCAGACCTACGGAATTTTGTGGATTGTTTTAGACATGTGATAAATAAGTTCAATTTTATTATCCTTACCATTGACTATCATTGATCAAATGTGACAAATATATTTGGGCAATTTTTACATGATCGGCTATGTTTAGTTGCACTCTGTGGGTTTGGACTGCATAGATCCTGGGGGTGTGACACAAATAGGAAATGGCTGCTTAGACCATTGAAAAAATTACTAGGAAATGTAGAAGCATATTACATGAAACATACAATTAGGGGCTTCTTCAGAAAAAACTAAACAAGTTTACAGTATCTTAGAAAATGCTAGGTAGGCTTGCTGACCAACATGGTGCCTAGCAGTTAGGGCCTCTTAGGCCCCTTTTACAGCATTAATCAACAATAATCATCCACGACAATTGATTTAAAGATTATCAAGTGCACCCATCAACCAAAACCCTTTGTCTTCCTGAAGCTCTTCTCATGCATGTACACTCTTTACAAACAACATTTCATTTCTTATACTGTAGTCACTTAAATATAGAGTTTTTAATACTATAAGGGCTTGCTTGCAAAGTGGAAACACCAAAAAGTAATTGGAAGTGCAAACTGAAGAATAAATGTGAATTTGATTCCAAAAATAGTATGTGGAATTAGAATTATGTGTCCAAATTGCTTGCTCTGAAGATGGAAACAGAAAATGAAATTGCAAGTATTGCAAGTGTAGGACCCATCATTCCTTATTTCTATTCCTTGTTTCCTTTTACTGCAAGTTTTGGGATTTAACATGATATGGCAGTGTGGGCCCCACCAACTAAAAACAACTTTTGGAATTCCTTCTTTTATCCCATTTGCCAAGCAAGAGAGCAAACAGAATTGGCTTCAGTTTCCACCTAATTTTACTTCTTTTATCTGTACCCACTTGCCAAGCAAGCCCGATTTATAAATGAAAGAGCTACTATAGACAAAGGCGTGGAATTTGCATCTACAGGACAAACATACCAGGATTCTGCATGACCTGGTACATCAACTTCTGCCATAACATGGATACCTGAAAGTTCACATCACAGCAGTTAGTAGAAATCTGGAAATCATAAGCCAAAAAAGAAAAGATGCATAAGATTGTTTGTCATCATCAAGAATTTCAATCTAACAATGATAATAGCCAACAAAAAGATAATTTTTTAAAATCCATATTAAAAAATTCTTACAGAAAATGAAGCCCAAAATGAAATGAAACAAAAAAAATATCAGATTCTCATATATATTCCTGTATATATAATATGCCTTGTAACTCTAGAAGTCAACATACCTCTACTCTTTGCAAAGCTGCTCACCATGTAATAGGCATGCATCAAATGAAGAGGAACAACAATCAGAGAGCGATCATATAAATGAAGTATTCATTGAAAATTTTAGAGAGATATTTAAAGTGAACTCATTGTAAATGAAGATGCATGCTTAAATCTTAAATCTCAAATGTCGGGAACCTCATAGCGCAGCAATCTTAAACTGTTCTCATCAATGAGAAAAACATAATTCATCAAATACAACAAGGAATGCTCAGAATTGAATGTAAATATATAGCACAATTATGGCCTAATCAATAAACAATAGCCCATGTCACTCCAGGCACATTGCATACTGATCAGCTATTTCATGGCACATTCATGTGACATGTTATTGGTCAAGATACCTCTTTCCTAGAATAAAATGTAAAGATATTGCATCCACCATTAACTTCCACAAACCATTAATAATGTTCCTACCTTCCATATACATAAAATCAGCTTTGATACAGATGAGAATTGAATGCATGAACAATAAAATCAAACATAGGGTCCATTATGAATGCTGAAAGGTTTGAGAGTTGTTCTTGTTCTTCAAGAATGCACATCTATGCACAAACAAGAATATGATACAGAAGATAAATTGCTTACCTAACAACTTCCTGTGCATCCTCAACTGTGTATCTCTCCCACTTTGTGTAAGAACCTTTCCACAGATCTGGAAGAGAAGGTACCTCTAAAGGAAAGGACTGTTCATCTATGATGTGCCAATGAAGGACATTCTACTGAATGTGACGCTCAATAGAATACATGCAAAACAAATATTGAAGGAAAATGCAAGATGAGAAGTAATGACCAAGCAGAAGAACTACTTTGAATTTTCAAAGAGCATATCTCACCAGTTTAGCATAAGACATAGACTCAATAACTTGTTTGATTACATTCAGTGGTAGAAAATGCCGAGAGGTATCTGCATATGGATATACACCATAAATAGTCAAAACACTTTTTGTTAACATCAAGTAATCATGATCAAATTCACAAATTGATGAACAAAATTTTACCAAGAAGAAGCCCACGAAAGGCAAATCTTGGTTCATCATAAATGTACCATGGAGCCTCGTGCACTTCTACAGTTTTTGTATCGTAGTTAAAGATACATAACTGACTAAAAGTCTGAAAATGATAAAAGTTGAATTAGAAACTAGAAATCCCCTTAGGAGAAGGGTTTGATGGAAGCATGTATAACAAATAAAAATATATATTTGCATGCCATCTTGTATAGTAAAAACTAAAAGCATGCCATCTTGTAGTTTTTTGTAGGATGTTATAGAGTAAGATTCGTGGTCTTTCATATTTACAAGGAAAAAGTGCATATGTGTTTTCAGGTAATTGATATAATTGCACATATGTTTAACACATCATACACGTATAACACAAAATTGACAAAAGGGACCTTATCAATCACGAAATTTACACATTTATCCTTCCACAAGCACTAACTTTACACTACCATGTTTATAATCATCTGAAAAGGGAAAAAAAAAGAAAAAATAGAGAGAGATTGTAGTGTATTCTTTCAACAACAGTATTCATCACCAACTCTCATATGTTTTCATCTTATGTCTTTTTACCTCCTTCTCTCTACCCTAGATCTACACCCTTTTTGAGTTGCATCCTTGTTAAAATGCTATCTCCATCCATGCTTGATGTATCATCTCGGAGAAACTCGCCATCATGCTCAAACTAGTTTATGCGCAAACTCAACTTACTTATGAGATGAAAATCATTTGGCTTGCCATTTTATTTTAAATTATTGTCTAACCAGAGATCTTTTAATCGAATGTCTTTTATCAAATCTATTCTCTAATCTCTTTATTTTTCTCATTTCTCTATTGCCAATAATTGACAATACCATCACTCAGCAAAAGTGCAAAACCGATCTTCTACTCCAAATTCTATCATCCGTTCCAACCATCTTGTATGTAATGCACCAAACACCCCACTTATCTTTGGACAAATGCCTCCTCTTCTCTGTCACAATGTTAATTACCATAGCTCTTAGGCATGTTTGCTTAGAGTTGACAAATCAAACAATTAAAAAACATTACAAGGTCATAAACCACTTACACCCATAGACAGGAATTCTGTTCAGCAATAGAATGCTATGATTACAATAATAAACGGACAGGTAAAGACCATACAAAAGAAGAGTATAATGAGGAGTGGCACTATACAGTTTGACCATGTGAAGTGGAAGTGGCACCGGAAGCAAACACGTAAAAACATTAAGGACGAACATAGTTGACATAATGTCCACAAGCTAAGGGGCAAAGTTGCCGTTATTCATTACAGAGCTTCCTGCAAAAGGCACATCCAAGACCTACTGAGGAGTTTAAAATTTAAATACAGATAATCCAAAACCTACTACCAATATTTGGCATTGCCATAACCACCAGAGTTATATCGTTTAGCTGTTATTTGGAGAAAATTTCTAGATTTCTTTCTACAAATTGAAATGCTTATTAGTAGTATTAAAAATGATGAGCAAGGGAGTTGCAGCCCACAGATTTATTAACGGCTGAGAAAATTAGGGTCAACTAAGTGTCATACATGTAAGAACTGAGATCTAGCTTATCCAATGATGAAATGCCTTAACGAGATGGTAGGTTCGCAAAACCTGTTTGCACGCTTAATAAAGATGTTTATCAAACATATGTATTTACTTCCTGGAGCTTGAAGAATACAGTGCTGAAGATAAGAGAACATAAAGGGTCAGGTCAATGAAGGTGAACATATGTAGCACAACTTGAATAATTTAATCATATATATAAATATTGCTATAAGATACTCTAGTACCATATGAAAAATGCAAGGCGGGAATCCTATCCATAGGACTTGACAGTGAATTTATAAGTCGGTCTTATTATTGAACCCTGCAATCATACTATATTGAAGCATACCTCTAGCCCACGTAGTGCTCCATATATGGTACGTGCCTGCAAACAAACAAGTTGATGTGAACAGCTAACCGGGAGGATTGCATAAATAACTTTATTTAAAAAAAAAAAAAAAAACAACAACAACAACACTAAATCTTGGTTCCATCAAGAAATAAAAACTAAAGAATACAGAATTACCCATTTGCAGAACATAAGAATAATAATTCTTCCTACAATTTAGCTGCACACAAGCGTGCTATTAGCTCATTCAAGTAGCCAACCTCATACCAAAACGAATTTCTAAATGAGCACTCCACTGGCCTTACTGAGACCAAAATTGACAAAAGTTGAGCAGACAACAAAGAAACTACTGCCATCCAAAAAGAATTACTACAATCTAATCAACATAACATTATCCCATACCTCGATCGTCGCTCCATCAATAATCAACCTCCCGATTCCTCCAGTACTGACAACAAGACTATACGTCTCATCCAACCCAAAGTTGAGCTGCTCAAGCCACAACATAAAACCCAAATCAAAACCCAAATCCAACATCCAAACCAAATCCTAACAATTCAAAGTCAATCCTCACCGTCTCATCATCTGAATCGACGAATACCACCAGCTTACTGAAGTCATACTTGACCCGATTCCCGCTTGTTTGCGCAAATATCAAACGTTTGTACCTGTGGAAGGCTTCGATCAGAATCTGCGAGTTCGCTCCGGCGCCTATGGTCTCTAGGGTGAGGTTGGGATCGACAGTTAGGGTTTGAGCTCCGCGGTTGAATTCCTTGGGCAGCGGCCAGAGGTAGACGGGTGGCTCCTCGCCGCCGGCGAGGTGGACGGTGGAGTTAAGGTCTATTAGTGTTTTCCGGCCGAGAGAGGGGACGGCGAGGGGGGAGAGGAGGAGGAGGAGGAGGTAGGGGAAGGGGACATGGATGTAATTAATTGATTTGTTGGGGGGCATTTTTTTTGGGGAAAGATAAGAGATGGGATATAGAGAGAGAGAGAGAGCGAACGGAACGAGAAAGATATTGGGAATTCCGAGGGGGGCAATGATTGGATAATGGGCCCCCAGTATTCGCTGGAATCGACAGTACGCTATCAGTGCATATGATCGGTTTTGGGGAAATTTTGGGAGTTTCTAGATGGGCACAGCATATTTCCTAGTGAGCCCACATAAACATCGTTTTATTTACCACTTTGCCATTATTTTTTTGGTCAAAAAATGCACTTCCTTCATCTTGGTCAGAACCTGATCCGGGCTAGTCAGTCCGGATGAAACCTCCACATCCGGACTAGCAGTCCTGGACAGAGAGCATAGGTCCGGACTGGTTAGCCCGGATCAGGGGTGAGAGATAAATAGTACTTGTAAACACATGACTAAGTAAAAAAAATTAAATTCCCATGTCATAACATATGCATCTGGTGTAATGGTATGATATTTTCCTCCCACAAAACTGACCAGAGTACTATTTATCTGGATGCGCAATTTTCATTTCTTCTCTTTTATCGCAATCGCTTGTTATGTTGAATTAGTCTCACTGCCTTGTATGTTGAATTTTTGCCCTGTGTTTTAAAACGAATTTATTACTTTCAACCAATATGCCTAATAGTTTTTAGGTTGAGCATAGACTCAATCCTAGGGATTATATTCCTAGATTACATTTTCCAGTGGATTAGGAAAATCCAATGGATTAATTACTGGTTACATTTATGTGCTTGTATATCAAGGTTTGTTTGACAAACCTAGCTCCTTGGTCCGGGCTGCATAGCCCGGACCAGTGCCCACTGTCCGGGCTAACAGTCTCGGACACAGGGCTCTGGTCTGGGCTGTGCAGCCCGGATCAATGACACAGACCAATTAGCTAGGGTTTCGTTGGGCATGAACTTGGCAACAAACTCTGCAACGAACTAGGCAACGAGATGCTTGGCTAGGGTTTCGTGGGGCATGAACTCGGCAACGAGAAGCCTCTCGTCCCTCTCGCAGCAGCAACCAAGGTGGTGATTAATGAAGGAGATGAAGGAGAGGAGGAACGAGAATTAATGAGTGAACCGAGGAGGAGATGAAGGAGAGGAGGAACGAGGGTATTTAGCCATGAAGGAGAGGAACGAAGGTGGTGATAGGAATAAAGGAGAGGAGGAGCGAGATAAAGGAGAGGAGGAACGAGGAACCGAGGAGGAGGAACGAGGGTATTTAGGGAATATTAGTGGGCTCATTAGGAAAAACCCTCTCTTTTCAAAAGAGAGGATGTGCACACTAGGAAAAATGAGCTCACTATGAAAAATCCTGTGCCCATTAAGAAATTCCCGAAATTTTAAAGAAAGGCACCCCAGATCTACTCACTGTTTTGTATTGTTGCCAACCTGTACTTGGACCCATCAACCAGATCAGCCAGCAAGCGGATACACATATTCATTGAATATTCCACTATTTAATGTTTTTCTACAGAAACTATCTATACCTTACACACATACACATCGTTCATTTATATCCCCTTTTTTTTTATTTTTTTTGGAAGAACTTAATACTTGCAGAAGGAAAGCATTTGTAGAATACGCAATCTTTGAACCTTATTCAGATATTAATAATTTTACAAATCTATATTACATTCTTAATATTACTTAAATTGTTTGTCCTTTTTTTTTTTTTTGCACTAAATCAAAGCCAATAAAACATTTATAAAACTGCTTAGATTAGCTGCATAATACCCATATCCGCTGGGAAATTCTAAATCTTCGCGAGCACCACATATTTCTTAGTGAGCACCACATCCTATTCTAAAGTGATTTTCAACATATGGTAAAATGGTGCTCACAAAGTCATTTAGAATTTCCCACATCCGCTGCATATCCAACAGAGACGGAGGCAAATACAAATCCCTACACAGGCTCTCGGGTTGGTTCAGACTTGATACAAGCAAGACAGTTACTGTGTCCTCGTTAAAAAAACATTCAGATGAAAGCATGAGCACACATGAACCCCAGCAAAACTAACAGAAGAACAGCTCATAGCTATTCCGCCAGTGTCATCAAACATAGATAAAGTAGCAGACTATCCCGACCTTATTGATGATACCTAAATGCATAAACGATACTGGCCAGCTTCACTTGGCGGGAGGGAAGAAGATCTCGGCTGCAGTTCTCTTGGACCGGAACAGCTGCTCCATCTCCGGAGTGGTGTTGAGGGAAGCCTCAAGCACCTCTGGCGACAGAGCCTTCCATATCCCAGTCCTCCCAGCCAAATGACAGAAAATCGGGCTGCACATGAAATCAATTAGATCAAACACTTTCGGATGACAATGCATCAGTACATAAAGAGTAGTGCTGAGAAATGGGGGCGAACTCACTTGGGAGTAGTGATGATGGAGAACCACGACATGCCATCAGCATCAGCGATCTTCGAGACGACAAAGAACCTGGGAACGATGAAGAGATATCCCGCCTTGACGTGTGTTTCAAGGACTCGTTTCCCGTCAGCACCCACGACCTGGACACGGCCGCTTCCGCTGACAATGTAGGTAACCTGGAACGCTGAGTCGCAGGAGAAGCCTGGGGAGCACATGGAGAAACCGTCGATCCTCACAAGATCAGCCCCCAGGCCGACCTCACCGACAAGAGGGAGGTTCTTGGTGTTGAGCACCACCACTCGCCCACCATCCTTGATGTCAACGTCAAGGGGAGCCTCGAGACAGTTCAAGACCATTCCGTCCCTAGCACTGGGGCTAGGTTCAGGCATCCTCTGACCGTCCTTGACCTTGATGATGCCACAGCCGGTCTGGCTGGACACAAGCTGCTTGACTTGGTCCTCAGGGAGGTCCCAAGCACGGCTCACAAACTCGGGTGTGAAGCCAGTGAAGATGCCACTGGTTCCCGTGACCTGAAAGTTAGTGAATGCACCCCTGCGGTGGCCCTTGGAGGTATCACCGAGGAAGAGGATAACAAGCTCCGTCTCCGCCGGGTTGAACCACCAGGTCAGTACGCCAAAGGGAAGGGCAAGGGAATCGCCAGCCTTTATCGCTAGCACCTTCTCCTTCTCGGCTTCAGGGAGGAGAATTCCACAAGTCCCGGTTCCTATAAAGTAAAAAAGATACAGAGAATTTGATTAAGAATGAAACAAGATGCATCAAATAGAACAGTCATAAGTAAAATTAGATATCTTTAAAATGTATGTTTGGCCAGTTCTTCGCCTTTTCTACTTAAGTGATGTATTACCATAAGAACTAAATCCACGCACGCACACACTTGAGCTTAATAGGAATTTCACAAAAAAGATTGTTAATAAGTTAATTTCAGCACTATTCAATGTTCTTAACAAAAATAATTTTCATCATGAATGTGATGGTCTTAAGTGTTAATCATATATTTATGATAATACATAATCTTTGCTCGTTATAATTGACAAAACTCACAAGAATAAATTTTAAATAGGAGTACGATGTGCAATGTATGCAGGGGAGCAGTAATAAGTAATAGCAAGCTTCAGAAGAAAATTTGGTGCAAATGAATAAACACTAAAAACAACTACAAGGAAGAATTTGTAAAAGGAAAAAGGGGGAAAAAAACTAAAATAAAAAAGTTAGGCAAGCTATAATTGATTTGGAGAGGAAATAATAAAATAATTTAAGCATCGTACAAACGAAGTGACTATATAAAAGTAATTTATATAATGTACAAGGGAAGGATAAGCAAAAAAGAGAGTTGCAAGCGTTATGTATGTACTTATGTAGTATGATACTCCTTGTTTTGTTAATCGCAGTTTAATGGAATGCGGAAGGGACCAATCCCACCGTTTATGCATTAAAAAAAAAACATTCAATATGTACTTTGAACTATTTTGGCAAAACCTGATTGTCTGCATACATTTATCAATAATAATTAGCCATGAATAAAAAAATAATATCATAATTAAATAACCCAATACTCAACATACAAATTAAAACTTACTTTCTAAAACACATTGTATGTAAATGGACATACTTCACTAAAAAAGGGATTACATTTTAAACTAATGTAAGAAAATTTCAATTAGGCTAACATTCTTCCTTGGCTGCATTGTATCAAAATGGGATCAAATCTAAAGTAGAAAGTTAGATAGATAACAACTAAACAAACATTCTAACCTGAAAGGAATAAGAAGATATATTTACTTTTAATAAAGACATCCATAAAAAATGTAGGAAGTGATAGGTGAGAAATAAGTATCATTAAATCACAAAATGCATCAAAAGAAAGATAAACAAACAAATGCTTGCTAACATACAAGTCAACTTATAGCTTTATTCAGTTAATTTCCAATTAATAGAACGTGAAGCGCATTAGCCCACCGTCATGCTAAAGAAACATACAAGTCAACTTGTAGCTTTGTTCTATTAATTTCTAATTGATAGAACATGATGCATATTTAGGGATGGTAATGGACGCAATCATAGGTCTGCTCTATACAAAATTTTGAATTAGAAATGAAAAATTTATTTTTCTAATTCAATTTTTTGTATATGGAGTGCCAAAAATTGGCCCGTAGACACGTCCATTACTATCCCTAGGTGCATTAGCTCACCGTTTAATTTTATGCTAAAGAAATGTACAACTCAACCTCCTATCCTTCCACAGAGGAAAAAATGCCCAACTTATTTTGTTGAGACATGATCAAAGCTAATGTGGCCACTAGTGTACCACCATCTTTTAGCACATTAGGGCAATTATTTTTTCATGACATGATCAAAGCTAGTGTGGCCACTAGCGCAAGACCATCTTTTAGCACGTGTAGCAATCGATACATGTTACACCAAGGACCCACTAGAATTAAAACTTATAGATCTTGCACATCATTTTCTAAGAGATTTAGAGTACTAATTAACTCCCAAAGAAAAATCTAAATTCTAGCACAACAATTATGCCAAATCCAGTAGGTTAATGGCTAACATAGAATTTTATTTGTCCACGATAAAATAACTATAGAAAAGGATTATCAAAGTAACAGCTGTTTTCTGCATTTTAGAAAAGCTTTCCCATTTAAAAAATACTTATCTCTAGAGTTTATTGCAAGACATGATCTCATCTAACATGAGAGATCAACATAAATAACACATTATTGAAGTTAAAACTAATTTATAAAACAAAACTTCTAAAATTCAACCTCTTTACAATAATATTAACCAGAGCATAATAACATGAAGATTAGATCAACTAAAACTTATCTATAGAGTTTATTGCAATATATAAATTTCATTAGAACATGCAGATTCTATATAATAAGATAAGCAAATATGAGTGCACACATTAAATTAGTAAATCATTAAAGAACAATATACAGCACCTAATCAAGAACAATAAAATAGCAAATTTCTAAAGCAAAATCTCAAAAATCCAATTCCATTTACAATCAGTGATCAAAAACCTACACATGTTCTTCAATCTAATGGAAAACTACGACGAAATCATTTACTCAGAACATGCAGATCGAATAATCAATAAAAAATATATATATATGCAAGAAAAGAAAAAAAAAATCAACAGGGGATCTACAACCCCGAGATCATCAATATAAAAAAAAATGTTTAGTAAACCCAAAAAAAGTTGGAATCTTTATACCTTGGAGGACATAAGCAACCTTGGCGGAATCTGAGTAACTGGGGAGAGCGAGTCCCCTCTTCTCAAGGGCGAGCTTCGCCGCCCCGATGTTGGCCTTCTCGAGCATCGGCAGCTCGTTCGGGCACCACCCGAAGTAGGAACCCCCATCGCTGCCATAGACCTTCTTCGAGAGCTTCGGAGAGATATCGACATCCATGGCAAAATTGAAAGAAGAATAAAAATGAGACTTTTTTTTTTTTTTTTTTTTTTTTTTGGGAAAAAGAGATTTTTGAGAGAGATTGATGGAGAAGGAAGAAGAAGAGGGGGCTTAATTTATAAGGAGGAATCGGGGTACGAATGTAATTTTAAATGCTGGAGAATTTAATCTAAACAAATAATTTCAGATTATTTTGTGGCTTAATTTCAGGGATTTTATTGTTTTCTCATTCAAAAAAAATAACAGGATGGTTGGATATGAGATTTTTTTTTTATTGATGTTTTAGATTAAATTTGAGGTTTATTGGATAAGAGATTTAAATATATAATGTTTTTTTAAAAAAATAATTATAAGATTTGAATTATCTTTAAAGAAGGAGATTTTTTGTACAATTCAAAAATGTATCTCCCCTTTTCATTAAATTTAGTAGGTTGTTAAGATATTTTCTAAACTAATACTCATTTTACATATATGATTTGAATCAAAATTTACCTTACACTTAAAAAATATTATTCCATTCTTTATTATTTTCCCTTTATCTTTCAATGAATTAGTGGATGATTAACCCTATTTCCATAAAAATCTAATTTGCACTGAAATAAATTTTAACCACTTTTTATTTATGGATGGATATTTTATTTTACCTGTAATTCTGTTTTTCTATTAAATTTGCATATCTTGTTTATTTACTTCTACTATTAAGTTATATTTTTTTTACGAAGGAAAATTTAATGTTATTTATTTTGATAAGAAAATTTTATTATGACTACTGAAAAAAAAATAGTGGATAGAGTTTGGATATACCTAATGCGTAGTGGATTTGACCGGATATGAATATCTTAGTAGATTAAAACTTATCTTTATTGGATATAACTATAAAGATACGATAATCATTCAATTGGTGCTTAAAAAAAGTTTTTATTACAAAAACTAATCATGTAATGTTGGAGTGTAGCACTTGTATTCCTTAAAGAATTTTAATCACACTTAAATACTTAAAATTTAACAGAGTTAGACTACAGTTTGATATAATTACTGTAAATAAAAATAAAACATACCAAACTCCTTTTTCCTTTTATCTTTATACTAAACCTATTTTGTTTTGTCATATGAGCTAAAGTGGTGGTCTGACACTCGTTATCATTACAGGTACTCTCTCTCTCTTGCTAAAGTTAGGGGATATGAACTAAAATTATGGGTAATTTACTCTCTCTCTCTCTTGCTAAAGTTAGGGGATATGAACTAAAGTTATGGATAATTTGATCATTTCTATTCACGTTGAGTGTATGTACTCGTTACAGGTACTCTCTCTCTCTTGCTAAAGTTAGGGGATATGAACTAAAATTATGGGTAATTTACTCTCTCTCTCTCTTGCTAAAGTTAGGGGATATGAACTAAAATTATGGATAATTTGATCATTTCTATTCACGTTGAGTGTGTGTACTATCTAATGTACTATCTAACGCTCCGTTTAAGTTTCAGGAACTCTATGTGCGAATAAAATTCTCAAGTGAGTATAAGTGATACAACCTATTAAGACAGAGATGATTATTGTAATTAATCTTCTGAAAAATAAGTATCTGATTTTGAAAAGATTACAATAGATATGCCATTTTTTTTTTTTTTTTTTTTAAAAAAATCCAGAAAAGATTACAATAGATCTATCCTTCAATTTTATTTTTTTAAAAAAGAATTTGCCACGTATTTTTGCTGTCAAACTCAAACTGATAAAGAGACTAAGCCCTTTAGGTAAAGCAACTCAGTGGGAATTTATTCTTCTATTGAAGAATGACAAGGCACAACTTTAGCACTTCGATTGAGTTAATCGTTTAAAAAAAAAAAAAATTGCGACTCTACCGGCTAGCTACTTTTCTTTTGGCATGTACAACTCAAAATTTTGTGTTGGATAGTTCAAAAATTAATCCTTAAATTTATACATTCTCATCTCTAAGTGCAAGACTGTTCTTATACCTGTTTTTAAATTTTTTTTTTTTTCCCAAGTAAGATTACATGCATTTTGACTTTCAATATATCAAATACGGCGGATATCACTGGTTATGATCAAAGTTTAAGAACTCAAAAAAACCTTTGTGTATTTTTAAAGGGCAGCTAATAACCATCGATGATCAAGCAAGCAAGCGATGGCGATGGTTTGGTCATGTATCATGTATAACATATACCTACAAATGCACAAATGCACCTGGTGGACACGTAAAAGACCAAAGAACATATAAATAAAAATGACATGAATAAATATTTGATCCGTTCTCTTCAAAATTTCGAATTAAAAAAGAATTAAAAATCTATTTTTAATTCAAAATTTTAAATATGACAACAAAAAAAATACCAACTAATGAAAGCGCCAAAAATCTGTAGCAAAATGACGAGGGCTTCGGATAATGAAGAACACAATACAATACTCCAATATGCAAATCTCTAATACAATATATTAACAGATAGTTCGGTAAAAGGTACAACATCTTGCAAGCAACAGCCTCTTAAAAATAAACACAAACCAAACCGAGAAGTACAAAATGGCGATCCCTTGCTAAAATGCCAGAGCATACAACTTCTAGAAAAACCAGACAACAAGTCTACAGAGAATGGAGAAGTAACTCCCATAGAATTACCTGATAACGCTACTCGCAGACGCAAACGAAACAACCTTGAACAACACAAGCCCATAAACTCCGACTTCGGGGGCCAAAACTAACCATACATCAAACTTAGAAGCATTTACGGTGGACAATGGACGGACCAGACTCGTCGTACTCTCCTTTGGAAATCCACATCTGACCATTAAAATGGAAATTTACAGTAGGTGAGAATAAAATATTAGAAGGCTAAAGTACAAGAAGCCCCCACAAAAATATCATGTTTTTTTTGTTTTTCCAAAACCCCCGTGAATTATTATATTCTATGGTTTCCAAAACCCCAAATGACATTAGTAGAAAATTAATAAATCGATTTAAAAATACATTATATATACAATATTCAATCTCTAAATAGAAACTTTCTGATTTAGTATATTTACTCAAAATATGTATACCTGAAATTGTAGGAGAGTGGATATTTATTGCATCTTTAAAACGATTAATTAATTTCATGTGAGGGTTTCCTTGAAATTTAAAGGGTTTTATATAATATAACAAAAGCTTATTAGGGTTTCTGGAAAAAAAAAAATTAATACTACATGGGGGGTTTCTTGTACTTTTAACCATATTAGTAATTCATACAATGTACTATGATGAAAGAGATGCACATAAACTTTACCTGCTGGAAGGTGCTTAGCGAAGCAAGAATGGACCCTCCGATCCAGACACTATACTTGCGCTCGGGAGGAGCAACCACCTTGATCTTCATGCTACTTGGAGCGAGGGCCGTGATCTCCTTGCTCATACGATCGGCAATGCCGGGGAACATGGTCGATCCTCCACTCAGCACGATGTTGCCATACAAGTCCTTCCTGATATCCACATCGCACTTCATGATGGAGTTGTATGTGGTCTCGTGGATTCCTGGAGCTTCCATTCCGATCAAGGAAGGCTGGAAAAGGACCTCTGGGCACCTGAATCTTTCCGCGCCAATGGTGATAACCTGACCATCGGGCAATTCATAGGTTTTCTCCACAGAGGAGCTGCTCTTGGCAGTGTCCAGCTCCTGCTCATAATCTAGGGCAACGTAGGCGAGTTTCTCCTTGATGTCTCTGACAATTTCCCGCTCTGCAGTTGTGGTGAAGGAGTAGCCTCTTTCGGTAAGGATCTTCATGAGGGCATCAGTGAGATCACGACCAGCAAGATCCAGACGAAGGATGGCATGGGGTAGTGCATATCCTTCATAAATTGGGACCGTGTGGCTCACACCATCACCAGAATCAAGCACAATACCTGTCAACAAGGACAACCTCCCTTCAGGAGAAACACAAGGCACGAATGCATTCACTGAATGTATAATGACAACGATACAGACCGGTTGTTCGTCCACTGGCATAGAGGGAAAGGACGGCCTGAATAGCTACATACATGGCCGGCACATTGAAAGTCTCAAACATAATCTGGGTCATCTTTTCTCTGTTTGCCTTGGGGTTCAGAGGGGCTTCAGTGAGGAGGACCGGATGCTCTTCAGGAGCGACACGCAGCTCATTGTAGAAGGTGTGATGCCAGATCTTCTCCATGTCATCCCAGTTGCTAACAATACCATGCTCAATTGGATACTTCAATGTCAGGATACCTCTTTTGGACTGGGCTTCATCCCCAACATAAGCATCCTTCTGGCCCATGCCCACCATGACACCTGTATGCCGAGGTCGCCCTACAATGCTCGGGAATACTGCCCTTGGTGCATCATCACCAGCAAAACCAGCCTGTACAAAGAGAGAAACCGAAAGGCATATAAGTTGATTAAAGAACTAGAGCTGAGGAAGAATTCAGCTAAAGCTAACAAGTAAATAATGAGGCGATGTGCATAATACACATACCTTGACCATTCCTGTTCCATTGTCACAAACAAGAGGCTGGATATCCTCTTCAGCCATCTTCTATAAATCTGTAAAAGGACGACTGCATGCGAGCATGCAAAATACGATCACAAGATTTAGAACTCTAGAACACTGAATGGAAAGTTTCCTGTACTATAGTCCTCAGGAAGCAAATTCCTTCATTGATTTCCATCCAGACCAATGAAATATTAACTGAGGGAGATGCTGACAAATTTACCATAGGTCGCGTAAATGCAAAGGGTCCAAACATTTTATTTACTTTAACAAAAAAATATATATATTTAAGCTTGGAGCCTTGGGACAAGCTAAATTTTACTCAAACAAACGTGCATTACCGAGATCGAGCCAAATGGACACTGAGATACAACTCTACGCATTTATCTACATACCTATATCACGTATGCTGACACTTATGACCTAATATAAAGCTATTAGGTTAAATTTTAAGCACATAAAGGATACATGGTACCTATACAACCACTTTCAAACAACAGTAATGCATTTTGTCCTCTTCTCGGCAACAGGAAACTTTGGCATTGCATTATTGAGAGAGAAAACCTAGTAAAATGTCTCTTATTCAGGCTGGAGAAAGAGAGAGAGAGAGAGAGAGAGAACCTAGAATAAGCTTCAACAGTTTTAACTCTAAACCGCACAACAATACAAGTACCTTCTAACTACCATCTGTTACCATGAATTTGACAACACTATAGAGTATTGGGATCAGGTACTCATGAATTTGACAGCAAGGTCCTAAATCCCCTAAAAAGTCTTAATGGAAATTTGTGCACCATGTCGACTTCATTTTATAAGAAAAAGAAAGTCTTGACAATAATTATTATACATGACACCATATCAGCTATTGCCAATGTAATACAGTCTCCAATCTTCATAAAATAAACCCTTACATAATACACAATCTAGTCAGTTCATTATTGCAAGAAAACCTTTACTATATAAGTAGAAAGACATTGAACATAGAAAAACAACAAAAGACGCCGCCCAAATTTCTCCGTCCCTCATGCCAGACATAATCTATATGATTTTTCTTCATTGATATTGCTTTTGTGGCTTGTCCTTATGGAGTTACTTCAGCTAGCAACTTCGGATGTATCAGTTATGGACTTTCTAGTTCCTTGTAGTACATATTTTCTAGATTTAGTACTTCAGTTGTAGTAACTTTAGAACCTAGTACCTCTCTCTCTCTCTCTCTCTCTCTCTCTCTCTCTCTCTCTCTCTCTCTCTCTCTCTCTCTCTATATATATATATATATATATATATATATATATATGGATTACTAAATATGAATCGACAGCTCAGGTAAGTTATGTGAGTTAGCGGCAAAAAAGTAATGACTCCATTATTTTTTTTTCAAATTCTTGTTTTGATCCTCATCTCTTACTCCATAGCTACTTTAGTATTAAATTTCATAAATTTTGAAGTTCATTTATTTTTTCTCCAAGTGGATATAAAATGTTATATTTACTTAAATTTTGTGCCTACTTGATGGATAGCAAATCAAATTTAAAACCCAAAAAAATAGTATGAGCAACCTCGAGAGGGTCAAGATCATAATCTAAAAGATTTTTTTTTTAAAAGTTTATTAGAAATAGTGAAAATGGCCTGCAGCTCAGATATCTTGCGTGAGTCAGCAACTCATTTACACTTATATATATATATATATATATATATATATATATATATATATATATATATATATATATATATATATATATATATATATATATATATATATATATATATAAAACAAGCTGGAGGAATCCTTGCAGTCAAAAAATAAAAAAGAAGGCTTTTCCTTTGACATACAAACTTAAATTGCAAAACCATTTAAGTACTTTACTATCTACCATTTTCCCCTTTAATAAAAAAATATATGCAAGAAAGAAAGATGCTAAAGGTTTGATGAATTAATCAAACATCCAGGCATGATATGAGCAAAGGGGCCACTCTGAAACATAGCTCATACATTTAAACTACACCATCCATACTGATAAGGCTATTTTGGTATCGATGTTGGTTACCTTAATATTGGTCTCCTCGTTTTTCTTTGCACACAAACAAACAATCACAAAATAAAGACTACACTTTCAAAATAAGGCTATGTATTTTCTTCTCTTCTATCAGCAATAACAAACTGCAACATCACAACATGAAGAAACCCAGTAATGTGTCTCTACCGTCCAGGACACTGATAATCTCGAAATGTGGAATTTATTGTTGGTCTAAAACAACTCCTTATATTGACTTTTTGAAAATCCAAAGGCCAACAAAAGTTCTCAATGAGTTGAGGCATAAAATTTGACATAAGTTAACCATAAGAGGATTAATTAAGATATATTGTTGACTCACTTAAATTCCTTTTTCTGAAAATGTAAACTAAATGAATTTATATTCATGCCAAACTATAAAATTAACGACCAGCTAAAACAATAAACCAATAGAACAATATTTTATCACTTTTCACATGATACATCTATACATCAATCAAGCATAGCAGATCAACACACAGAACATGGATCAGAACTCAACATAATTCATAAGACGATGGAATTACAAAATGGAAATTGAACAACTAGTAGCATGCCTCTTATATGTTTGGGATTTAAGGAAAAGCCTAGAACAAACTTAAAACAGTTAAATTTTAAACTACACACCCTTAAACTGCACAACCATAAAGTATTCCCCACCCGCAAACTGCTCCCATGAATTTTTGCTCATGTTGACACCCAGTCCTAGTTTTTTCTTTCTTTCTTTCATCATGAAGCCTTGTGAACCACAAATTGTTATACTTGATATGATATCAACTATAGCCGATGTAAAACATTCTCCAATCTTCACAAAATAAATCCTTGAGTAACACACTTTCTAGTTTCTATAAAGTTCATTATTGCAATAAAGCCTTTATAAGTAGAAAATTCGACATTGAACAAAGGAAAAAACTAAAAAACTGATCAAAATTCTCCTTCCTTTACACCAGACAGACTCTGATCCACTTGTCTCCGTTGATACCGTATACGATTGCTATTGAAGGCTTGTCCTTAGATGTAAAAACTTTAATTGCAAGACTGCTAAAGCATTGTACTATCCATAGTTTTTTTTTCCCTCATAATAAAAAGTATATGCAATAATGACAGATACGAAGGGTCCGTTGAATTAAACTAACATACAAATATTATGTCCAAAGAGGCACACTGAAACATAGCTCATGCATTTAAACTAAATCATCTATACTGACATTGGCCATCTTAGACTCCGAGTATTGGTCTATTAATTTTGATTAGTAATACAAATGGGCACATGACAAAGACCCCACTTTCAAAATATAGCTAGACTTTTTCTTCTCTTCTATCGGGAATAACAAACTTCGGCATCACAACATGAAGAAAACCACAGATGTCTCTCTATTGCCCAGGACATTGATAATCTCAGAATGCACAATTTTATGATTTTATCAGCAGTATTAAACAACTCATTACCCGATTTCTAGAAGGGTTGAAGCACCCAAAAAACAATCTTCATGATTTGACATAAAGTTCACACAAGAGGATGAATTAATATATGATGTTGATTCACTTAAAATACAATCTTTTTCAAACTAGAAATTAAATGAGATTTATATCCATACCAAACTATATACTGTCCAACTAGCTAAAAACTTTGAACTATGAGATCAATATTTTTTGTTCTTTCCAGATCATCACAGAGAACATAGATCATAACTCAAGTAGTTGATACAACAAGATTAAAACTTTTTTACTACTTATAATTTCAACTAGATCTCACTTCCAATTATGGATCCGGCCCAAAAACTTCAATGAAACCCTAGATCCATACGAAACAACATAAGACCCTGATATCCAAACAGATCAAAGCTGTTCATTGAAAAAAATCGAGAGAGATACTCACAAAATCTCAATAATTAGTGAAAAAACAGATTGAAGGTCACCGATCAGCCTAAAATCGATCGAGCTACTCAGATCTAGAAAGAGATTAAAGAAAAAGAAATTGAGAGAGAGATCAGAGAGCTGAACCTTATCGAAGATGAGAGAAGGAGGGAGGAGGAGCAGGCCAGAACCAGGAGAGAGATTTGCGATAGAGAAAAAAAAAAGTTGGAAACTTGGAATCTTTTTAATAACCAGTGTGACAGTGAATTGAGAGAGAGAGAGAGAGAGTAAAGGAGGAGAGAGCCCACTGCATAGTAAAATTTTGGTCGGGCTGAAAGCCGAGAAGTGGGCTCACTAGAAAAAATGTTGTGCTCCGTTTGAAACTCCCGGCCTTGGGTGCAATGTGAAGGGGGTGTTAGAATGACAGGTGGGGCCCGGTGGGCCTTAGGTGGAGGGGTCTCTTGTTTGTTTTGGGCTGTGACGGTGACGTGTCGGGATGTGATTGCGTGAGGCCACGTTGTTGTGGGGCCCGTGGAGGTTTGGGTGCTTGGAGCTGGACTCTGGGTGGGACTTTCCAGAGGGGCATACCTTTTTTCCCTATTGAGCTTATTTTTCCCAGTGAACACGCTCTTTCTTTTGAAAAAAAAAAAAGATTTTTCCTAATGAGCACACTAATATTTCTAAAATATCTTTCTATCTCTTTCTCAATCACGTTCTTAATTCGGGAATCAATTTGAAGTGATTTAAGACTGTTAGCTCGGATCACACTAGTTGATCCAGACTGTTTAGTCCAGATCGAGAAGCCAAAGCTGATCCGAGACTGTTAGCTAAAAAATTCAAACTTTTTACCCTTCATTTATTTCTCTTCCCTTCTCTCCCTATTAAACTGTTCATTCTCTCCCTCTTTTATACTCTTCTCTTCCTCTTCCTCTTTTCTCTTTCTTTTTTTTTTTCTCTTCCAAAAAATCTTTTTTAACCCAAATACCAAATTTCTGCTTCCTCTTCCTTTTCTCTTCTCTAAACCCAACACTATCAAATCTCTCTTCTCTCCATTTTGCTTGTCACCGTCAATCCAATTAATACCGTCGTTGATCTTCTTCCGCCATTTCTTATGGATTTTAGGATTTTTTTTTTTTTTTTAAATGAACTCTCGTTTGAGAAGAGAATGAGAAGGAGAAGGGAGAAAGAAGACAGAGGCATTTTGGTTCAAAAAATTCGATGATAAGATTATAATTCGATAGAAGTTTTTAAGTTGGCTCACTAGGAAAAATATTGTGTCCATCTAGAAACTCCCCTCTTGGTGCATGGATAGATTTGGAATTTAAAAGGTATATATATCAAAAATGTATACATGAGTTTGAGAGTTTTCTCTTATAAAACATGGCTTTTGAGGTTTTTTTTTTTTTTTTTCTTTCTGTTGCATTTTTAAAATTTGGGAAATTTCTAAAGGAGCGCATCAGTGGTCTTAGTGAGCACAGCCATCTAAAGTTATAAAAATTTATAAATTTACCACTTTATTTCGTGACCTTATTTTGAACTGGTCCGAGATTAATCTCCAAACACTCTTAAAATCGTTTAGAGACTAATCCCCAAACTATTTGAATACTATTTATAACTAATCTTCCATCCAGAAAAGAACATTGTTAAAACCATTAAAAGACTAATCACCAAACAGTTTGAAGAACTAATCTCGGATTGCCCACTAAGACTAGTAGTGCGCTGGTTTAGAAATTCCCAAATTTTGTTATATTTGAGAGGTTAGGAGTTTATTTTTTAATGGATACAATTCGAATAATGTTGCAAAATATATATATATATATATATATATATATATATATATATATATATATATATATATATATATATATATATATATGTGTGTGTGTGTGTGTGCGCGCGCGCGCCTGTGAATTTGCTTGGAATGTAAATGAGAACATGTTTTATCTTTGTACTGGATATTATTTATGTAGATCTTGAATTTTATTTTAAAGGAGAACCAATTTTATGTTTATTTGCAACAAAACAAGAAAGTTATTAAACATATTAATATTCATCTTCTGTAGTCTCATTTCACCCCTTTTTTCTCTCAAATTCCAATCTACATTAATAATCACTGTTACTATCATAGATATAGTCGATTACTATTACCTTATGGACATATCATAGTTGATTATCATTTATTTATGGACATATACGATTATTATTAACAATTGAATACTATTAACTTGTTTACAATCCTATCATGGACATAGTCAATTATTATTGCATCTGGTCTGGCATTACTATTGCATATAGCGCTACTATAGATAGGTCCATAAGAGGTAGGCCTCTGAGAGGAACGAGTAACGTAACACAACTTCGATTTATATATTTGAAAAATGTCAACTCCCAATAGTGAAATTTGGCTCCCATGGATGAAATTCTAATTGAAATCATAAAAAGTGATTCCCTCAGCTCCCAATAGAACTCCTTACTTGGCTCCCAACAGTGAAATTCAAAAATCTTATTTGGTTTTTGTCACGCTTTAATATCACACTCTGATATAATTAGTCACGGATTTCTCCCAAAAAGACTAGCTACAACTGCTATTAAGTTAGGGTATTATAGTTTTAGTAAATTCTAATTCTTTCCAATGTGGGACTATTGAGCTATGATAGCTTCAGTAAAATTCTAATTTTTTTCGATGTGGGATTATTGAGTTAGAATGGTTTTCATAAAATTCTAATTCTTTCAAATGTGGAGAGCTGGGGTAGTTTTAGTAAAATTCTAATTCTTTCCAATGTGAGGCTCTCGATCACTCACTTCTTTCATTCAGCAGATAGATTTCACTCACTTCCTTCATTTAGCAGATAGATTTCACTCACTTCCTTCATTCAGCAGATAGATTTCAGACTGATTGAGTGACGACTCACTTCCTTCATTCAGCAGATAGATTTCACTCGCTTCCTTCATTCAGATAGATTTCAGACTGATTGAGTGACGAATGAAGAATTGAGTGACGAATGAAGGTCTTTTTAGTTTTTGGTAGGTCTTTTTAGTTTTTGGTACCGACATGCAATCCTTTTACTCCAAATTAAATTATTTAGTTTTTGGTACCGAAATAATAAATTATTTAGTTTTTGGTACCAACATGCAAAGTTTTTGGTACCAACATGTTAAAATTAAATTATTTAGTTTTTGATACCGAAATTATAAATTATTTAGTTTTTGGTACCAACATGCAAAGTTTTTGGTACCAACATGTTCCAATCCTTTTACTCCAAATTATAAAGATTCCAATCCTTTTACTCCAAATTATTCCAAATTATAAAGATTCCAATCCTTTTACTCCAAATTATAAAGATGCAAAGTTTAATCCTTTTACTCCAAATTATAAAGATTCCAATCCTTTTACTCCAAATTATTCCAAATTATAAAGATTCCAATCCTTTTACTCCAAATTATAAAGATGCAAAGTTTTTGGTACCAACATGTTCCAATCCTTTTACTCCAAATTATAAAGATCTGATCGGACGAAACTAGTGCATTACAACCCGACTTAAATTCTTAATCATGCTAAACTCGTGCATTACAACTTAAATAAAATGCTTAAAATAACTTGGCTCTCTAAAGGACTTGACCACAAAAACCTAAGAGCATAAACTCTTGAATAAACTGAGCAGCACATAACCCACCCGGCTAAAACTCTCTCAAACATTTAATTACTTGGTTTGATGGGAGGCCCGCGCGAGCGAGTTCTGCGAAGTAAGCAGCGTCAGCGCCCGGCCAGCCTACTCCCCCTCCAAAAATTCTTGCGCAAATAAACTTATATTTAGCGCGGCGGGCAGCTCCCACCACCCGCTTTGTTTTCCTTACTCATTAGTTTAAGGCACAGTACAACGTTGCACCCGACCCCAACTTTATAGAACCCAGCGCAAGTCACCTCCCACACATTGTCCGATGTGGGACTAAATATTGTAACTCTCTTTTCAAAATAACCGCCCTAGGCTTTTTCAATCTCATCGGCTTGGCTCTCTATTTCTCCTTTCCAGGCTCTCTGGGATTCTAGTATGTATTGTGTTTCATTTGATTGTTATTTAGTTTCTTTGCATTGAGTACTGATTTTACGCACTCTATGTGTTCGATGAAATGAGTTAAGAGAGATGGAGAACTGTGGTCGGTGAGCTGAAAATCCACGTTAGGGATAGGCCAATTTTTGACTTCTATATATAAAATTTTAAATTAGAAAAATTAATTTTTTATTTTTAATTCAAAACTGGACGGACTAAAATTTGACTAATAGATGCATTCATTACGATCCCTTGAGATTGTGCAATTATGGTAATAGTTTTTGGTGGCAAGTGGTGCGTGATAGCTGAAAAGGCAAATGATCTGAATGATCTATCGATGAACTTCATTTTCTGCACGGTATAGGATCAACATGAGAGAACTGAGATAGAAAATGCATATATGATTGTTGATTGCATAAAAAAATCAAGCGCAAAGATGGAGAGTGCTTGTAGATTTGGTTGTAGGCTTTTTTTTAATATAAATGGTAGGTAAAACCTCCCGTATTCCTTTAAACTGGTTTAAAAAAAAACATAGCATATATATATATATATATATATATATATATATATATATATATATATATATATATAAATACATAAAAAATCCCTCTGTAGCGAAAGAACCAATCATACAAAAGTAGTGAGTAGAGGACGATCAGACGAAGAAAGTCACCATCTGTAATAGTGTCGGAGAAGCCCCTAACATGATGCTACTCACATCAAGACTTCGCTAAAAACAAGGAAGTATGCCTCATTATCAAATAACCATGTACATAAACACTAACATGAGAAGCCGAAGGGAAAGAGTCGGCACACGAAAAGAATTTTAAACTGGAGAAATCTATGGAGAGGATCGCTACAGTGCTCTCGATTCTTTCCGACTCTGCTCCTGATCCGGCTTCTGCTGCTGCTGATAGTCTTTCTGTAGCTTTCTGGCTTGACTCAACAAGTCTTACTATTCCAATGTTATAGAAAGACGTTATCCGGTCTAAACTTGTCGGAATCACGAAGCAAAGTGTGTAAGCTCGCAACCAATGCAACCTGGAAGTTGGAGTTGGATTGATAATTAATCCCATAAATGTAAAAGCAATTTTCAGTAAACAATTTTTTTACTTCTTCGTCACTTAATTTTTTTAACTGTATTAAGCTGGTACAGTCCGTCTTTCTGAATATTTATAACTATTGGAAATTATGCGTGTGTGAATTTTTACATGTTTGCATTTACAAGCTTTGATGCCTTTATCATTGGTTTTTGGTGTTGGGTGCATCCATTTATCTCTGTTACATATATAACTCTGCTTACCTGTAAACCCACGTGTTATTATGATGTCTCAGTTCATGTATATTTAGTACCTCTAAACCTCATTTCTCCATTTACTATGCCCCTATCACTGTTCCAGAATCCCAGATGATAGAATCATAGGAAAGTTACAGACTATAGCAATCATTAATGTATAATCCATATTAGATCTGACCAACTATTTATTCTACCTCGTTTATTTTCTTGACGGTCCATTTTCTTGTCCCAAAATAGCTTTCTAGGCATATTTCGGTCCATTTTCCCATTACTTAAAAAAGTGCCACCACACACACACACACACACACACACACACATATATATATATATATATATATAAAAGACACTATGATAACAGATATCCAACTCATAATCACAACAACCCAATTGCAAGAACTAATTACCACCGACATAGCTTTATCTCTCCAAGTCAAGTATGAATGAAAGAATTAGATACTTATTCCATTATTTTCTTTAGCACAGCTGAGCTATCCTGGACTTGAAATAGACTCCACTCATGAAATAAATCATCACACCTATAATTTAACCAATCAGTATCGTGACTCATCCTTCTGCCTGCTGTACTGGGCACATCATGGATGAACCTTCTATTGTCTGGCAACGACTTGAGAAATCTCTATACTTCTCCTGTATATTCTCTATTTATTCTGTTACTTCTCTCTTAAGTCTGAGGTTCTAAAAATCATAAGAGATATTTATAGATCTATCCCTTAAATCTTTATAAATTATAATTTAGTATCCAAAATCTTCATATTTAGGATTTAGTCTCCCAAATTTTTTAAGTTACTACAATTTAATCACCAAATTTATATTTTGGCATGATTTTCCTGTTTTACTCTGATTTTTTTTTACTTAATTACCTCTTCCTTCTTCTCCCTCTCTTCTTAGTTCTTATTAGGTTCCCCTTTCTTCTTCTCTTCTCTCTCTATTTACTTATTGGGTTCTCCCTCTTTATATCTCTTCTTAGTTCTTATTAGGTTCTCCTTTCTTCTTCTCTTCTCTCTCTATTCACTTATTGGGTTCTCCCTCTCTATATTGAGACCAAATGTATTATTCTCCACTAAATGTATTAAATCTAAAAATGAATTTATCCAATATAGAGAGGGAGAACCCAATAAATGAATTTATATTAAGACTTAAATATTTAATATATTTAGTAAAGACTAATACATTTGGTTTCAATATAGAGATTAACCTAATAAATGAATAGAGAGAGAAGAGAAAAACAAGGAGGGAATCAAATAAGAACCAAGAAGAGAAGGAAAAGAGAAAAGGGAAATTAAGTAAAAGAAATTAAGGGTAAAACGAAAACATCGGGCTAACATATAAACTGAAGACTAAATTGTAGTAAGTTAAAGGATTTAAGGGACTAAATCCTAAATATGAAAATTTGAGAGACTAAATTATAATTTATAAAGATTTAAGGTACAGATCTGTAAATACCCCCATATCATAAATGCTAGCATTTAAATTTAGAAAACTTATTTGAAGCGTACATGAAATTTTGCGAACTTGCCTGGTATTATACTTGCATTTGTTGTTCATTTGCAGAGAAGTAAAAAGGTATACGTCTCTATTTTTCGTACACTCCTGCAAAAAAAGAGGACCTACATCTTGATAAAAGAATAGTAATAACGTTCGAATGGCCAGAACATAAACATAAAGTTGACGATAACAAATATCACAGCAACTGGACATTGTTGCCAAGGTGATTCAATAAAAGAACAAACTGACATTTTCATGATCATACAAGCTTAATGTTACCATTACAGCTCTCCAGACCCACACAAAATCACCGAAATATTAAAAATCATTCCCCGCACAACATTGGCTCCTCCGATATCTCCAAACTGTGTTATTCATCTACTGAAACAGTACAGTTGAGCAGAGTAGGCATCTTGCTACAGGAGGCACCCCCTGTAACGGCTTCCTCTGTTGACAGAAGCATATAAATGGTAACAAAGGGCGATTTCTCCTCTATTATGATGCCAATTTAGCGAGAGCAGTCATTTCTAAGATTTTGACTTCATAGGTGTCGTCAAGCTTCACAATACCATCATTGCCATCAATTCCGATGAGCTTCCCAGTCAAGCCTCTTTGCCCTCCGCTTGTTATTTTGATCTTGTCGGATTTCTTGGGCCTCACAGGCTCCAGCTCTCCTTGAAGGACAGTCACCACCTCGTCATCACCTGATGATCCAAGAGCAACACGATAGGATCCGTCCTGCAAAGAACACAGGTGAAGATGCAACCAGAGAATTGTCAAGCATTAGTGCTCATTCTATTGAGCAGGTAAAAATAGAACATACCATCATCACTTCGCGGACGACTCCTATATGTGCATCCTCTCCTGGCCTAATAACATTCACAAAAATGTCAGGCATAACCCAGTTGCCTTCCCCTTCCCCACCTGCACGGACACGGTATTCATATACACACACATTATCCTTCGGTGGATACAACACAAAACTGAGGATTGAGCTGGTCAGATTGTCTCTGACATGAAATTTGAACAACTAAAGCTCAAAAGAAGAAAACAAAGTACTCAACCAGAGAAGACTCTGCAACTTGGGCCGTCTTCCAGGTGTGAACCTAGCATAATTTACTAGGCAAGGAAGAGGGAATGCCAGAAAAAGATTTCAAGTGCTAGACATAAATGAAAGAGAGAATCAAATGATAGTATTGCAGTGTCGGTGTATATCCCTAGATGCAATTAAAAAGAGAAAATTGCAGCGAATCTAAGTTGATATACATTCTGTGGCTTGATATATCACAATTATGAATTGTTTGTACTTGGTTGTTTGAGATGGATAGTAACAAAATTATAAGAAAAATGACGGCAAGAACTTCTAATCTTTTTCCATTCAGAAAGGGAAGTTGAATGACAGTAGAACCAGGAATATGCTAGCAGCTTAGCAGCATTAAGTAATATTTGGAAAATATACGTGCAAAAATGCAATTTGTTTAAAATTGACATGATGGACAATTGCAAAGTACACATTTACAGTGAAATGCACTTTACAGTTTCTAATATGTTATGAATGAAATTTGAGGGAGGAGCACGCTAGTGGTTCAGAAATTGTCGAAACAGCAGATTGTAAATGATGATAGATTGTAAATGATGATAGTGTCTAGTGTGGTGATAAATTTCAAAATCATCTCCCTTTGCTTTTCCATCAAGCTGCTGGTTTTTTATTATTTCCTTTTTGATACCTATGATGTCCTTGTTAGAAACAAACATAATTATCCCTTTCATTCATTTATCTTTTCACGGTAGAAACTCATAAGGAAATGCAGGGATTTGACAGGTATGACAGCACAGTTTATATAGCTATCCTGGTGATAAACCAATATAAGAATCTATTTTGCACCTTAGGTTAGAACATTTATCTTGAATTAGGAGAGGGAAAAAAAGCTATCCTATTTCTCTTTATTGGTGTTATATGTTATAGCCATGGTCTTAAATACCTGCATATGCATGTATCATTTCTTGAGGTATTAGATCACAATATATCATATAATATCGGTCCAATATGTTCAATCTTTCCGAAATTGCCAGTATGATATGTCAAATATTACCAATTTTGATAACATAAATAATGAGCCGACTTGGTTTTAAGTATCTTATATGTTCATACGAGAACTAATATCCATGTTTCGTGAAAAATTCAGTAAGTTTATCTCATTTTGTTTATACTTCCCACAATGTATTCCTTGTACCTACAAAACCATGAAGCAGGATACGGAAGGGTTAGTAACTAGCAGCAATTACTGGAGGAAACATTTCTGGATGTTTCTAGCAGGCTAAATTTTAGTTCACTCTTTTAGCGTGTGTTCCTCAGAAAAAAAAAAGGTCGCTATACTTGCTTTACAACAAGGTAGAGTAGGGCTGGGGCACCCTATCATCCTACATGAACGTGAAGCTCAGCATGAAACTTTTATCAACTAGCCAACAAACTCTATTTTAGAGTAAGTAACTGCAGAAAGTAACTGCAGATATAATGAGAGAAACAAAACAATATCTGGGAATAAAAAGTGACAGCTAACCTAGTGCGGGTGACATCATATCCAATCCAACGTTTCCTGGTGTCATTGGCTGCCCTCCTGGAGTACCAGGAAGATAAGATGCAGAACTAGGCGTCATCGGCTGTATGCCAGGAGTTGATGGCAGGTAAGGGCTTGCAGCACTTCCTGAAACAAGGATGTTAAATGAAATATATCATGCGATAACGCAGACAACTTTAAAAGACTTAGAAAATAGGTCACCAAATCATTTATCTAGCAAAAATACCATATACTGGACTGCCTTCTCTTGTTATCCCTGATTCACTGTAATTGCCTCCAGGAGTGTTAGCCCAACCAGAACCAGGAGTAGGTGCCTCATATGGTCGGGCAGTAGGCGTTCCTGGCTGAAACAGAAACACACAAGTATCCTTCAGGCATCCAAAACTGTGTATGTACTGCAATGACAATACTGTGAAAGTAAAGCAGATATCATATAAACCTGATACTGTGGACTGGTTCCCCAAGAGCCAGGATTTCCATCTTCCCAATTATCCCTGAGATTTTATAGGAGATCATCAAGACTTTAAGCCTATATTAAATATAAAATCCAAACATTTATAGGATAATCTTAATAAAAGTCATGGCACGTTTATCTACCAGGTACTATATAATTTGCTAAAGAAGTTGGAAAGAATGATTGAGGGGCGTCTATCTACCAGGTACCATATAATTCTGCAGGCACTAGATAAAGATCAAGTGACATCTACTGAGGTTGGGCAATTACACGGGAACCTCTAATCTCCAATTGCCGTCACATTGCGGACAAGGATGACCTCATGGTAGGTTATATAGTTTAGCTGTTGAAATTTCCCGATGTGTGGACAAGCAAAACGCTAGAAGTAGAACTGTTGGCAAAAATAATCCTCCCATTCAATCCAAATGCAATTTGATATTAGGGAAAAGCAAAAGGACGGGAAATGATGATACTAATGAACAGCATAATGACAGCCAGAGTCATCTGCAAAGTATGATACAGACTGCAGATACATATTGCATGTGCTGTGTATAGGATCTAAATGTGAATGATGCATGCAACTCTATGCCATCATCATAAGAGGCCTTGGCTAATTTATTGTAAGTAGGGATGGTAATGGACGCACCCACGGGCCAAATTTTGGCATGTTTTATACAAAATTTTGAATTAAAAACGAAAATTTTATTTTTTTAATTCAAAATTTTGTATAATGAGGGTAAAAATTTGACCTGTGAACGCGTCCATTACTATCCCTAATTGTAAGTGCCTTTCAGATAGATTTTTCTTGCTTAATCAAAATGGACGACATATTATTAATGCATTTTTTTCATAGTTAATCTTTAGGACCTTTATCTCGATATTGCTGCAACAATGCCACCTTCACATACAGAAACAACTTCAAACTTATTTCCCCTTTAAAAATTAAGATTTGTAAGCCCCTGCATGTGGGAAGCCCCAATATTAGCTTTTATCATGAACTATAGATTGCAGCTGCACATACAGAACAACTTAGACCTCTCTTGGTCCATTAAAAACTATATTTTCATATGCTCATGGCATCCCAAACACATCCCTAATTGCCATGTGCAGGGAGTCCAAAAATATTTTCAACTGTAAGCAATGAACATTTGCCTCCACTTCTAGGAATAGCCCTTCTATCCACTTCCCTTTTCATCTCTCCTCTCCTTTGTGTTATTATTTATTAATCTATCATTTCTTGTTTGACAAGGGAGAGCGACAGGAGTTGGAAGGCTTTAGAAGTTTTCTTTAAGCATGGAATACTCATAGAGCTAAATATCACTCAATTTTAAGGAAAACTGAAGTAACTTGTCAATACAACTTTATAATGGAAGGAAGCAAACAGTTAAAACCCACCAACTTTCAGTTATCAGCATGAAGGCATGGAACAATGCACTATTAATAACCACCCAGCAATATTTTCTTAAGGTGATAGAACAAAAAATAGTACGTACACCAACTGTCTACTGTTCCATCAGAAATTAACTAAAAAAAGAATATAAATTACCAAAAAACACACTACAAAAGCTTACAGAAATTACCTCATAGAGAACATTCAAATTCAACTAAAGAAACAAAAAAAAAAAGAAATAGAACCAAAAACATGGGTACAAACCTTGGCGGGCTCATGGGAGCCCATGCTCGACTAGCCATGGGAGTTCTCATACCATCATGTATCGGTGTTGCTGCAGAAAAGAGTAACAGTAATGAGAAGATCAAAATACCAATTAGCAATTCCAATCTTATGATTAGTTCGAACATATTATGGAAATACAGCCTTGAGCAAAGATGCACATCTGAATATCTATGCATAGAAACTGATCAAATGCCTTTCTTCCCCATGAGTCAGGCAAAGGCACAAGGGTTTTGAAGGATTAACCCCTGTAGGCTGCTTATCTTATTACGCTATTTTGTTTTCTGATAGGCATCTAGAAAGAAGGTTCAATATATATAATACAAAAGCTTTAAACCAGGTTAATAGATGTTCCTAGGGAGGGGTCTGACTTTGTAAACTCCACCCTAAGCAGAGTTGAAACATTAATTTTAACATAATCTCAGAATGTGTGTACATGACGTGTGTAAATTTGTCAGCAAACTGGGTATTAAAATATCAAGACCTTACCCTGCTCACTGCCTAACAAAGCTCAAAATGTTCAACGAGCTCAGATTAAATTTCACAATCACATATCTAATATGGCAAAGCACGAGAGATGAAATTTGATTCATTTATTAGCGATACTGAATCAGAAATTATTACAGAAAAAATATTCAAAAAGTTGAAATGAAGACAAACCTCCAGGATCTCTCATTGGAGTCTGATATGGATGCAGAGGAGTCCGTGAAGGGTGTATCGGTGTCTCGCTCCCCATGCCATATCGAGGTGTCTCGCTGAGAGAGAGAGCAGTAAATTCTTGAATCAAGCTTTTTCTTAATATAAAGAATATATGGAAAAAAAACAAAGGTGTATGTTATACCGGAAAGGAGTTGCAGGAACAGCACCATCAGCAATATTATCTTTATTGACTACAAAATTACCAAGAGGTTAATACATGATATCTAAGATAATTTTCCTCTGTGCCTCTGTGCACGTGTGGGGGTGATTACCTGTAACAACCTTCATCTGTGAATCCAATTCAACACGCACAAATACGCCTGTGACTTCTTTCACACGGCCGCGATATCCCTTCAAGGGACCAGAACGAATTTTAATAGTTCTACCAACTAAAGGATCATGCCCTCTACCACCTCTAAATCTTCCGCCAGCTATACAAAATTAAGATAGGTATCCACCAGGAAAATTCAATACAATTTAATTTGTCATATAAGATATTAAAAAATGGGAAAACAAGATAGTCAACATAAATTTCCATTAAAAAAGAGGTGCTGCTTTAAAATATTAGAAAGCTTACATTCTGCCGCAGGCCCCCTAGGGGGCCTTCCAGGAGAATGAAGAAATGGAGATCTCAAGTTAGCCAATCTTGAGTCCAAGGGGTTTAGACCCTGCATTCAAATAAAGTGAGCAATAAGTCCATGGTGATGCAAGCCAGAAGTTCATAATTACTAAAGTAGACTCTGAGAGTAGAAAGCATTAGAGACATACACTTCTCTCACGGTTCCCTTGTGATCCACCAACAACTATACATGACTGAGCTTTCACACAGATAAAACCAGCATGCTCCAGGTGATGTCGGTCGTAGATGAACAAGATTCCTCTATGTATGTGTTCAACAGGCCCTTGTTTTCCCTAGTTAAGGGTAAAAAAAACAAATGATTTCAAGAAATGTTGCACCGAAAATTTAAGTAGGTAAACATGAAAATATACTCAGAATTCACCTTACACGGTCCCTCCAGAACCCTCACAATATCCTTTGTGGAAACTAGGTTCCTTGAACGATCTTGGGCATTGGCCCGTCTTTCAATTTTACTTTTAATTTCCCGCAATCTCACTAGCATGACCTCCGGCCTATCTGGGACCCCCTTGAGTACCTACAAATGCATCAATTTTAGTGGGGGAATATACAGAACAATAAAAGCATTGCTTTTGCCACATTTTCTGTCTTCTACCTGGAATGCGTCGTTTTCCACACGTATAATTACACCAAAAGACATATTGCTACAAAACAATTAAATAGACCACAAGATATCAGCAATAGAAAGGCTTAGATCAGCTTTGCAGAACCAACGGATGCGTGCACATAATATTAGAAACTTACTCAAGCAGCACAAGATCACGCAACTCATAATCCCCGATTCTAGTAATTCCGGTAGTAACTTCAGAGCTCTCCACAACGTTATCTGCAAAAACTCGGATCTGTATAACAGAGAAACTGGTAAGTTACCAGAATAAATGCAAGCTTTCATCTGTTCCTGCTTAAGCCTTACATCTTCTTTGGTAGTGTCTGATAAGATGATCAGGACATGACCCTCGACCTTAACAACCATGCCAGTTGCACCTTCTTGAACACCAGAGACCACTTTCACATGGTCTCCTGGTTTAAAATACTTGCAGAGCTCCTTCTCATTAAAAGCCAATGTTTTCTGCACCAAATAAACAAATGAAACAGAGCACATACAAAATATCAGACTAAAAAATACTAGTATGTGCTCAATAAGCAATTACCGGTAATCCTTCCATCTTCGGTCTGATATGGACATTCTCTTCCTCTACTTTTTCAACCCAACCCATCAGATTTTTTAGATCACCTCGAACAACTATAACTGCATCACCCTTCATAAAATGACCTTTCTTTCTGTTTGCAAATAATGTAGACAAGCTAGCCACATCACCATCGGCATCATCACCCGGCTTCCGAAATTTCTCCAGTTCATCAAAAGATGGTTGTATATTTTGAGTACTGATTGATTTCATGGACACCGTTTTATATAAAAATCCATCTTTAAACAGCATATTATCTACAGTTTCAAAATATTCACCGGATTCTCTATCCCTCCTACGTTCTACACGGATATGCATTTCTCTGAAAATAATGAACAAAGACGAAAGAATAAGTTCTCATTTCGTCAAATACCAATTTTATGTCAATTCAGCAACCAAGAAAGAATGGGAGCTACCGTGCTTCATCAATGTTGAAGAAGCGTGGTGGGGGAACAAATGCCTTCTTTCTTCCAACATCCCTCCCTTCCTGGAGGACACAAAATTGCAAATGATTGTCTTTTATTTTGAAAAGAAAAATAGACCGGACCAACAAGTAACAACATGGTTTCAATTAAGGATGGGTGGAACTGAATTACACTTACAAATTTAGCAGCAAGATTCTGCAAATCAATCCTAGGGATGAGCTTAACTGTCACTCTCTGCCGCACATTATCAACATCAACAACCTACAGGATGATATAATACGAAGTTAAACAAGAAGAACCGGATAAAAGGGATTATACAAAATGCATTAGAAATATACAAGTGTGAGAAAATTATGATTTAAAAAAGAAATACATCAAACATACTTTTGCAAGATCTCCTTTATAGATTCCAAGTTTCATGCGAACCCATGTGTCCCTTGCAAGATCAACTGCTTTGCTTTCCACTGAAAGTACATCAGTCATCTCTTTTATTGGCACTAGCATCACTTTGGCTGAACTGAATATGTTACGTAAACCTTTACAAGCCTGCAAACCCAAGATTGGTGGTTTAGCAAAAACGTGAAAGAGGTCCTACAATTTGACAAGTTATAGAAAGCGGATAACAAGAATTATAATACCTCCTTAACGTGGGCTTCTTTGTCAGCTTCAACATAGATATAATTTTTAAGATGATCTAATGCAATTGCTGAACGGATCTGAAGTTCAGGCTTGTCTATATATTTTTGCATGAGGCAGATAGCTGTCTCGCGCTCATGACCAATCTGACATGTATGAACAATAAGTTTTAAAAAATATATATAGTGGGTAAGAGGAGAAAGCCTAGAGGCCACAACTCAAAATACAATTTCAGTAGGAAAGGAAAAAAAAAAAGAAGATAAACTTCCTAGTTCCTACCGCACATTTGACCATCCATAACTTAGGGTCCTTCACAGATGGTAGAAGAGCCTGTTGTTCAACCTCAGTGGCCTCCTCACCATACTCTACATGGCTTGATTTTGCATATCTCTCGTAAACTTGTCTTTCCATCTCCTCTACATCTTCCTGATCCTCCGTCAAGAAAGTTGAAGGCCTGTGTGTTCGTCTATTCTCAACTTCTTCAGCTAAGTCGGCGCCATTATCATCATTTATAAAATCTGCATATTTGCAACAACGTAATCAATATTAAATGGTACAGATGGCAAGATTGTACTTAATTAGCCGCATTAATATGCACAAAAAAGAAACAACACGTCTTTACCCAAGCCCTTGGGTCAGCTATATGTATTCTTTTTATCCATTAGCTAAAGAACATCACCTTATCGCCCTAGCAAACGAATGCACAAATATATACTACATATGCTCATACAAATGAGCGAACTTGTGTCAGTTCACAGGGACTCCATCAATACTAAACTAACAAACCTCATCTACGAAGCATGGATATGGGCACGAGACAAATATGACATGGTAAGGACAAGGATACATAGCAATCTTGAAAAACTAGAATATGAAGATACGATGAAATAACCATACACGTATTAATACATGTCAAAATCAATAACCACTAAAACATGTTTTGTTAAAAGTTAAAAAAAAAATAAAATAAAATCTAATAAGTAAACCAAAGATTCTTATCGACTAAAATATACTTAAGAATATGAAAGTTTAATCTAACATAATATAAGTATGAAACCTCTCATATGTTTGGTTAACAATTACGGTCTATTACCTTAGTATCTCTTTTATATCAAAATAACAACAACAACTAAGCCTTTTATCCCAAGTATTTGGGATAGGCTACACGAACCAAAAAGAGAATCACGCCTGATCGATCACTTTGATAGTCCTTCTCTATTCATTTCTATCAAGTAATATCTCCTCATTTAAACCTCTAGAATCCATATCTTTTCGTATCACTTTTATATCAAAGAACATCTTATTTATTTTAAATACTGCAACATGCCTAACATGTGATTTTTAGGACATTCTGCAAGAGGATACAGGTCAAACACACAAACATTTGGTTTCACAAAATTCATCATAACTTTAGTCTCCAGTGCATATCGAGAAAGTTTCTTGTTTGAAACGAACGCAGTGCCCACTTTAAATTGTGTGCTTTATAGAATCTAATTATATAGAAAATGGATCTATTATCTTTCCTAGTGTTATTGAATTCACACTACGAGTATGGATATGTGGTACGCTAGTTTAAGCGATTAGGGGATATGCTCAATCACATAGCCATTGTAAGTATGGAAGCATTTCTAGTGTCACATCATTAAATAAGTATATTCATGTGCATATGAACAAAGAGGACGAACACCTTCTTTTCAAACTGTGTGACACTAATATGTTTAATGACCGGCTAAATATTAAATTGAATACATCAAAAAAGTTCATTTAATAGTTCTCTTCTTTCATTTCTTTGGTCTGATAGAGATCGGAATGAACCATGAACTGATACATACAGATTGGATGGTGGTTCGAGGCCCAGTGGAGTGAACTAAGGCAACACAAATGTTTCCCCATTTCTATCAAATTGGACAAAAGTATGCATAAACTTGTCATGAGGCATATGAACTAGAAAATATCAAGATATACCAAATCCTTCAATTTTAGGTAAAACGCTAAGCTTTATAGACTAAACAAGTTGCACCATGTGTTTCCATTATCCTACTTCGATGGTTATCACCATAGTACAGAAAGACTACTAGTGAACTAGCTAGTTATAGGGATTTTTTTAATATGCCCTCACCTCCCACCCCCCCCCCCCCCCCCCCCCCCCGGGAAAAAAAATAATAATAATAATACTAAACATTTAAAAAAAAATCCCTTACTCCAAGTATCATATACAAGTGAAACATGGATTAAAGCTGAAGCCACATAAACAATGTTGAATTCTCTGGACCAAGCACTGAGAGCAAATGGTCAATGAATTAGTTAGTGCAAGAGGAGGATAAATAATAACGAAGCATTGCTGGTTATCTAATTATACATCAAATTATATGTAAGCATAAACTTCTTAGGTTCATCTATAATTCAAAGAGAGGGCTGCCTTAATCAGAGATTCAACTCAATATTAGATTATCCGTCAAGAAAAAAAAAATAGCATATAAACACTGATTCTTCATAACCAAGTATCATTTAACTCTCCCAAGGTTTAACTTTCCAATTATATTGATTAATTCTCAATCCTACCTCACATAGACCTCGCATTTAAAATCCTAAAATTCATTTGCAGTTCTTCAGTTTCATTTTATTATCTGCTATTAACATCAATGATTAATGAGAACAAATCCTCGGCCACCGTTCTTTCTCTGTTTTTGTCTACTCAGACAACAAAATCCTAATTCGGCCTCCGATGTCATTCAACATATCAATGTAGGCATCAAATATCACATATATAAAAACCATGAAAATTCATTGATCCGCACAAAATTAGACCATAAGCAACTGAAAATTCCAACCCGTAGGAAACAATCAAAAACCTTTCTTTTTTCCCCATTCAATTATAATCAATCAGGCCGCTCAAATTTTCCCCTTACGAAACCCAAATTACCCAAATTCAACCCCAAAAAATAGTTCCAAGCTACCAAATCTGAAGCAACTAAACTTACCGTCTTCTTCTGCTTCATCCTCCTCCTCCTCCTCGTCCTCATCCACCTCCGCCTCGATATCAAAGAAATGCATCCCCTTCCTCTTCTTCTGTTTCTTCTTCCGATCTCCCCCAAAATCCTCGTCGTCGTCGTCCTCCTCCTCGTCCTCCTCTTCCTCCTCGACGGCCGCATCATCAATGAAATCGGATCGGCCGCGCTTCCTCCCGCTCTTGCCACCATAGTCCTCGTCCTCCTCCTCCTCCATATCTTCCTCCTCATCCTCCTCGTCGAACTCGTCCTCTTCCTCGTTCCGGCGGCCCCGAGCCATCCCTACTGAGACGAAACCCTAGAAAAGCACGAGCTTTGGAGAGAATAAACGAAACCCTAGAGATTTGCTCGATGGGGAATTTTTATTGGATTTGGTTTGCGGAGCGGCAGGGTTTCGGCCCCAATTCTTCATCGCTCCGCTCCTTTCACTCTATTTATAGACCTGAGGGGAGAGGGATGGGATAAGAATAGGGGAGTCGGTTGCGGTTGGGTCGGGTAAAAACCCGATCAGCTACTAAAATCCGAAATTCTTTAACCCTATCCGCATCTCGTCTGCTTGATATTGCAGTCGGGTACATAATAAGATGGTACACCCCATGCCTGCATCAGTTTTTACGGAATTGTTTAGTTTCTTGCTGGTTGTAATTTGCACTTTTATTGCTGAAATTGAAATTGCAATAATATAAAATGTTAATTACACTCATACCCCTTGTAATGTGAGGGGTGTATAAATCATCACCCTTAAAATTTAAAACTCTCAGTTAGACTCCCTAAACAGGGGGTCTGAGTGTAATTAAAACACGGTGATTTAGATAGTTTAGGAGGTTTAAATGAGAATTCTAAACTTTAGGAGTGATAAGTTATACATGCTTCATACTAAGGAAGTCTGAGTGTAATTAACCCTAATATAAATTGTTTCTACTTCTATTGCTGTGTTTGGTTTAGAAGTTACAAGTGTTAACTAAAAATGTTAAAAAATTCAAATAAATTTTTTTTTCCTTAAATGATCCGAGAAAATACTTCATTCATCAGAAATGCAATCATTATTTGCAAATGAAATGCGAAAAGTGACTTGTGCTCTTTTTTTTTTTTAACTACGATTAATACAAGTGCATAGGTGGTGGTTGCAGTTACAATTACAATTTTTTTTAATTGCAGTTACAATCAAAACAGCGAAAACACAACTCACAACAAGTGCAGTTGTAATGACAATCATTTTATATGCTTACAGTTACAATCAAATACTTTGTGAAAATCATTATGTTCGCTGGTTTTCGTCTGATTATTAGGACCAATTTATCTTGAAACCGAGTGAATTTTGGAGCGAATAACAATGTCCATGATGGATATAAAATAAAGTTAAAATAGAAACAACACATTGGAAGCATGAGAGAAATTTAAAATTGATAAACCTACTAATTTTTTTTTTTATTAGAGATGGATTTGGGAATGTATGTTTGAATTTTATTTGTTTATTTTTACTGAATTTTTATCAATCTATTATACTATAAATGAGTGGTATATCTAAAACAAGAGATTTCATTAGGCCGATATACATCTTATCTGATGAACAAATAAAACAATTTTCTTAAAAACATGATAAGCCTCAAAAAAGTGATTCCTTTTATACTATTAAAGTTCTATCCATTCCAATTGCTAAGCAACAAGAATATTAATGAGTCTTATCTCTAGCGAGATTACTCCCTTTCTAATTTATAATAAATATTGTTTATATACTAAAAAAAAAATTAAATTTTAGTTATGATTATACATGTTTATAAGCCCAAGTCGAAAAGTCCATTTGGATAATCAAGTCCAGTTTGCAGAAGGCCCAACATGCAATTAACATCATTGTTTTTTTTTTTTTTATAATTTCTAACTTGATCAAACTATTACCAAATCATAAATAATTAGAAAATTATAATATAGAATCCGATGATCTCATAGACCAGAAGCGAGAATGTAATTATCTGATTTAAGAGGATCAATAGTTTGTAACTCAGAGAGATATTAAGGGAGATTTTAGTTCTTCCTCTTTATCGTTGTTTTTTATGAAGAAATATAAATCTAATATATTTTGTTTTCTTTGGGCTTTTGCTAGCAGCCTAACTGGCCCATAATAAGCTAGAGGGGCCCATAAATATCTCATGTCTCTCTCTCCAATCGCCGCAGCTAATCCCATCTCCTTGCGCACGCTCCTCTCTCTCTCGTCGTCGCTTCTCTTATCAAATCCATCACGCGCAGGTTAGTTTCTCCGCCTCTCCCCTTTCTATCTTGCACGGTGCCAGCCTCTCTGAATATATTGTTGAGCATGCTAAGCGACTCGTAAATTGTTCGACAAAATGCCTCAACGAAACACAAACACAAATTTTGTTAATAACTTCATTGTGTCCAAAAAATTTGCAGTGTAGTTCCCCAATGACAGTATGATAAAGAGATGCTCATGATAGTTTCGACTCATGATAGTTCGATAAAATGGCTCAATGACACACAAGCACAAATTTCATTAATAGCTTCATTGTATCCAAAAAATTTGCAGTGGAGCTCCCCAGTGATAGCATGATAAAGAGATGCTTGTGATAGCTTCACTGTTCAATAAAGTGTCTCAACGAAATACAAACATAAATTTCACTAATAGCTTCTTTTTGTCCCAAAAGTTTGCAGTGTAGCCCCCCGATATCAGTATGATAAAGAGATGCTCATGATAGCTTGGATTTGTAAACTGTTTGATAGAATGCTTCAATGAAACACAAACACAAATTTCACTGGTAACTCATTTTGTCCAAAAACTTTGCAGTGTAGTTTCCCCAGATGCTCATGACAGCTTCGACTCGTAAACTGTTCGATAAAATGCCTCAACGAAACACAAACACAAATTTCACTGGTAACTCATTTTGTCCAAAAAATTTGCAGTGTAGTTCCCCTATGACAGTATGATAAAGAGATGCTCATAATAGATTCTAATCATAAACTGTGTGATAAACTGCCTCAACGAAACACAAGGACAAATTTCACTAGTAACTTTGTTGTGTCCAAAAAGTTTGCACTGTAGTTCCCCAATGACACCATGATAAAGAGATGCTTATGATAGCTTCGACTCGTGACTGTTCGATAAAGTACCTCAACGAAACACGGACACAAATTTCACTACTAGCTTTAATGTTTCCAAAAAAATTGCAGTGTAGTTCCCCAATGACAGTATGATAGAGAGATGCTTGTGATAGCTTCGACTTGTAAACTGTTCGATAAAATGCCTCAACGAAACACAAAAACAAGGTTCACTAGTAGATTTGTTTCGTTATGTCCAAAAAAGTTTGCAGTGTAGTTCCCAAATGACAGTGTGATAAAAGAGATGCTCATGATAGCTTCGACTTGTAAATAGTTTGATAAAATGCCTCAATGAAACACAAGCACAAATTTCACTAATAGCTTTGTTGTATCCAAAAAATTTGCAGTGCAGCTTCCCAATGACAGTATGATAAAGAGATGCTCATGATTACTAGCACCAAGTTTACAGAAAGATTGCTTCCTTTTTCAACCAAAGCCCTTCTGTGTCAAAGGTTCTCTTCTTGTATTCTGTTGCCAATTTTTTCTGCTAGGTTAATTCTAAAGTTACCCATTTGATTAAACTAATTGTTTGTTTTTGTTAGTTTTATTTCTCCACAGCAGAGATTCAGTAGGTGTTTTCAGAGGAAGATGTGGCAAGGTGTGAAGAGATGCAATGTGGGTTTCGAGGCCGAGATGGGTGTTGTTCTTCCGGCATCGATAGATCATATTGACAAGGCAATTGATTCAGTCAGAGCTGAGAAAGTTATAGCGGTTCCAACGGACACTCTTTATGGGTTCGCTTGTGATGCTTGGTATGTGGTTCACATGAACTATGGATATAACTGGTTCAATTACTCATAATATGGCTAATACATTTATCTTATTGGTTTACTTTTATCATATTTCGTGTTTAATAGTATTTATTCTATTCCTTGTTGTGGAAGTTGTGGGACAAAATCGGCAAAATTATTAAAATTAGAGTTAGAAATTTCTGGCTTGAGGTGTGAACATTGTGGTTGTGCTAGAAAGGCAGGCGATGCCTTCGTGTAGCCACTTTGACCAATCTACTCTTTAGCTGTAAGATAACTCTAAGTGGTTGGCTATCCGTTAGCACAAGCAACCGACACTCCTGCTCAAATAGAACTTAAGTGTTATATCAACGCAAAATATTTTGCCGAGGAGAGGAGCAGGAAGATGATGATGGAGAGGAGAAATTGTTGTGTGTCCCAGTCTTTTCCTTCCTCCATTTAATAGAATTTGAGAAACGTTGCATACAACAACCACTTCTTCACAATCGATGCAATGATCGGAAAAAGCTTGGATTCCTTTGTTCATCAAGAATACAATAAATCCCATGGTTATAAAGCCATGAGAACATCAAACAGCTAAAAATAAAAGGGAAAGAAAAGGGATTAAAACAGGGTTGGATTCGCAGGTATATGCACATAACAGACATTCTGAACTCAATATAACATTTGATGGGTGGCAAGAAGAGCTTCAATATGAGCTCCTCGTAATATCCGATGTGGAACTAAACCAAGTGCTTAAAACAAATCAATATCCAAAAGGAGTTTGAACCCATTTTAAAACATGAATTAGGATTCATGGGAAAAACTCAACTTTTTCCTTTATAAAATCATAATCCAATAGTTTTTGAATCCATAAAGGTTGTAACTCGTTAAGGGAGATGGGTAGTTTTAGGTAATAGCCAAATTCTTGTTTCAGATTATTTAATTTTACGAACTTGGTGATGTTGTCATCATAATCCTTTGTGGTCCTTTTTTTTCTATTTTGTGAACTAGGTAATGTCATATAGTTGGTGAGTGGCTGTAGTCTGGATCTTGAAGATTCTGAACAAAAGCCTTTTTTCTTTTAAAAAAACTATAGCCATGGTATTAGAGGCATATATAAAATAAATCATGTATTTAAAAATAAATACAACTAGAGGAAGGTATTGTCTGAAAGAAATAAATAATTTTTTTTTTTTTTGAGTTTTTCTGTATTCAGAATTCTGTATCATGTTCTTTAAAAACAGCAAAGAATACCAGCTAAGACTGTCTTAGGGGTTCTAATCAGATTGTGTCAAGAATGAAAAAGGCATCATATGTCCATTTTTACCTATCGAAGTTCACGGTTGTTTCCGCAATAGCTATATCTTAACCAGAAATGGGTGAGTTAGTAGCTACTGCTATGCGATCAGCCTCACTAGCTTTCCAGAGCCCACTCTACCATACTAGAGAATTTCTTCCTGGTTTTGCAATATGTAATAGACTCCATATGCTAAGAAAAGAGTAGAAGAGGAATCACACACTTTGTCTATTTATCAGTTGGTGTCTTCTGTCTCTATTAAAGTTCATCAGTAGGTGTATATTTAGTGCATATATCTTTCTACTCATTCTATATCTTTAAGCACATGCTTCAAACCTACAAGCCTACGTAGCATGAAATTTTTTATCATGAAGCCGTCTCGTGTGTCAAGGATGTGGCAGAGACACATATCCTATGTACTTCTAAAAGTTTGTGGTGTGTCAACATGTCATGTTTGTTTCAACGTTGTGTTCTTTGCAACATAGCAATACACCCACCAACAGTCGTAGCGATAAATGAAAATGATTAATAGGCAGAAGAGGTACCCCTCTAAAAAGGGGTTTTCTGTTATCATTTTTTTTTTTTTTTATCTTCAACGAGGCTCTAAAGCATTCACCACATCCAAGATGCAGTAGAAAAGTTGATCAATTTTTGGAATACAAGCAAATTTTCTTGATCTTATAGATTTGTGACAATTTTTGCATATTATCTTTGTGTGAGAACCATGTGGTAGCATAATCTCTGATTATTAAATCATATTCATATACCTTTGCATCATAAATCTAAGAATAAAAGTCTGAAATTTCATGCCTCAACCAAAAAACAGAAACTTCCTTGCTTAAATAACGAAGTAAGATTGTACTTGTGCTGTTTACTCATCGCCATGATTGTTTTCTTGCTCAAACAACAGAGTAAGGTTGTGTTTGTGCTGTTTATTCATCACCATAACTTTTTTGATCCTTTCATGATATGAAGGAGTCAGCCTCATCAGGCAACTTGAACAAAAGCCCATGGAAAAAGATCTATCCAATTTGTGCCACAGGATAATGAGTTTTCAAGTACTCAATCTATATGTTGACGAGGAAAGTGACAATAGGTCCATAGGGAAATAAATTTCAAGTTGTTATTTTCTGAATAGCAAATTAACTCCTAATTCATGTTTCTTAAATCTTGCAATTTATTGTCTGGTTGTATGCGTTCTCAATATCACTACATCATTAAAGTAACTCATGAGTTCTTAATATGTTATCTTGAAGACTGGATCAAGTGATTTCATGTGTGCTTGACAGCTAGTTTATTGCTCTTTGATGAGAAAAATTCAATTTCGATAGTTTAATGGTCTGATTTTATTGAGGAGATATTGTTATTACTGAATAATCGTAAACTTCAGATGTATTGATGGTTGAACCTTATCCCTGCACTTATCTTTTATGTGCTCAACATGTTTATTAACAACTTATTATGCCATCTTGCTCTAGAAGGGTGTTGGTTGCAGAATTTGGTCCCTGGACTAGAGCCTCCTCTTAGTTGAATTGTTCTGGATTTCTATTATATGATCGTCTATAGGTACCTTTGCCTACCCCCTAGTACTTGGTATAAAAAAGCTTAGTTGTTGTTGTCGTAGTTGTTGTTGTTGCCATGGTCCCTGGACTAGAGCCTCCTCCTAGTTGAATTGTTCTGGATTTCTATTATATGATTGTCTATAGGGACCTTTGCCTACCCCCTAGTACTTGGTATAAAAAAGCCTAGTTGTTGTTGTTGTTGTCGTAGTTGTTGTTGTTGATCGACTATAGGCACCTTTCTAATTACCAAGATTGAAAAATTATTTACTCTAAAAGAGCCTACAAAATATGCCTCGAATTCTTTATATTGAGCCTATAGCGGCCTGTGACTAGGAATCGTGCTATAATGGAAAACAAATCAAACCTTTCTCTAATTCCATTTATCTTTTTAAGTAATATGCCACAAAAGCTAAACTCAAGATGGGGACACAAATTTTATATAAATTAAGGACATCGCTACGACAATAAGCACAATGGTCCTGTAGTTTTGGTTCCAGTAGAAGAACACATTTTTCTAACTCTTATCATTAGAAATTACGTGGTCACCAAGTATTATCTGCTTCAGATCACTTGGAAACTACATGATCACCAAGTTAACATACAGTACAATTTTTTGTGGCTATCTTCGATATATGAATATAATTAGTCATGTAAATCTTTGAGGGCATCCCACTCTTTTGCCCCCAATTCTTCCCTTCCCCCTTCTCTCTGTTGAGTTTGTGGTCAGTCATTCAAAACAAAAAATAACAATGCGTAATTAGTATTTGTATGCCTCTTTGTTTTTGTTAAGTTTCTTTCTGTGATTTTGTTAGACAATTTTGTAAGACCGACTTTTAATTGTATCTGATCACGTAATGCTATGTATACTTGTCGAATATAGGTGTCTAAGACAAAGTAAATTTTTTAAAATATTCTTTATGCACCATGACAGTTCAGCTCAAGCAGTTGACCAGATCTATGAGATCAAAGGACGTAGACAGACGAGTCCTCTTGCAATATGTGTTGCTGATGTGTCAGATATACCACGTTTTGCTATTGTGGACCATTTACCTCATGGATTGCTCGATGGTCTCCTCCCAGGACCCGTGACAGTAGTTTTGAGGCGAGGTATGAGACAAACTTTCTGTGCAGAATAACCTATACTTGTCTATAATTTATCGATATTAACTGCTAGAGACTTCATATGTTTCAGGTGATTCTAGCATTTTGGAGAAGTCTCTAAATCCTGGTTTAGATAGCATAGGCGTGCGAGTTCCAGACTATGACTTTATTCGGGCCATTGCTCGTGGATCTGGAAGTGCATTGGCTCTCACAAGTGCTAACCTCAGTGGTAAACCTAGCAGTGTTACCATCAAAGATTTCGAGGATCTCTGGCAGTACTGCACATATGTGTATGATGGTGGTCTCCTTCCCTGTGGACGAGCTGGTTCAACAGTGGTGGATCTTACAAACCCGAGAACATATAAGATACTTAGACCCGGAAGGTAAGCTTACTTCCGCTTTTATTTCGTTTTATCTCATTGAATATAGCCATCCATTGTGATCAGTGTTCAACCTGGAACCCCCATATAAATATTGTTGAATATGCAATTTTGTGTCTAGTATTGTAATTATGAGTGTATTATTTTTGAGAAATATTTCGAGTGGTAAAATTGCTTCTCATTTTGGTTTGTTTTTTTGTCGAGTTGTCATACATTGCATTTGAAATAATTGGCACAGTATATTATTTGTAATGTAATGGAAAATCACATTATAAAATGAACTTGATCCATGAAAGTAGTGGAAAGAGTTATTAGAGATGTATGATCAACAGTTTTCAATGTGACGGAGCAGTAGAAGAAGTTAAATAGGAGATAGAGATTGTAGTTCTCTGCATTGCATTGGAGTAATTGTTTTGAAATAACTTGCACGGTTATCTTGTTTTTGTGTAACGGGAAATTGCTTATTAAATACACGCTTGACCTTTGAAATAATAGTTGTTCTTAATTTGATGGCCCGCTAAAGGAAAGTAAGGTGGGAGGTAGAAATAGTTTGAACTCTTTAAACATCAAAAATATCTTTTGAAATTCTGTGATATCTACTGCTAGCAGCAGACATTTACATTCGTAACTTATTGTAGAGTTTATATTTAGTTAAAAATTCATAGACTTCTAGGCTGTTTTGTTATCAACAACATTGTCAGATCTAGTAGTTTTTGTAAAGCTATTTTGTTAGGAAAAAACTTATTATTATCTTATATAGAAAAAAGATTTTGTTGTTTGTTTGGATTTCAGGAGATCTTGCTCTTCATATTGAAGTACTTATTCATTGAATGGATGTATTTAGAAGTTTCCATTCATATAGCTGTGTATTTTATTATAGGAGCAGTTGATCTTGCTCCTTTAGTCGACATGGAGACTGTTATTATGACATCAACGTGTGTTAGCCTTTATGTATCACGTCTTTTTCTCCTTCTTTAATTTGCTTTAATGGAAGCAATCGAGGGCCCTCGTGCTCTCATCATCATCATCATCTTCATCATCATCAACTACATATGCTTGGAGAATATTTTTTACTCATATGTGGCAAATTACGGCCCTCATAATTGACAGTATCATTGGAAGAAAGTAATGCTAATAAATCATAGTCATATGATCGATCCTATGAAAGTAACGCTAATACGTTGTAGTCTATGATCAAAAAGTGATTTTGGACCACGGAGTGAGCGAGAATAGATTATTCAATCTCTTGCAAACATATATCTTATTACAATCTTTTTCTGCAGGTCTATTTTACTTCTGCTGCCATAAAGGACAAGTGAAGCTTTAAATATTCCTCGAATAAAATTAACATTTGCACTGCAGTCTAAGTGGTGTTTCCCAGGGATCATGCCATCTCATATCATTCTTTGCTGTTTGAATGCAAAAAAGCTGGTTTGAATGAACATCCTCAAAACCATGAAAATTTATTTCTAAACTGCCAGCTTATTAAACTTAACTGAATGTTCCTTTGTTTCGTTCATGTCAGAATATATAACAATAACCCTCGGCCCTCACCAAAACTTCGGATTCAGTGCAGTAGAAGAGACTTTAAATGGTGTTAGATCAACCTAGGTATGGGCATTGAATTGCTCAATTTTGTGTCCTGTTTTTGACAATCGTTGGAGCGGTGAAAAACCTATGTTTCGGCCCAAAATGACGCTCGACTTGCGGGGCATGTTAGAATACAACATAAACAACAACAACTAAGCCTTTTATCCCAAGTACTGGGGGTACACTATATGAACCAAGGAGAATCACATTGGATCGATCACGTGGATAAACCTTCTCCACTCACTCTTATAAAGCAATATGTCTTCATTTAAACTTCTAGCATCTATATCTTATCACTTCCATCCATATTTTCTTTATCCTTCCCTTATCTCTTTTAACTTGTTTTACATTGATAAGTTCTACTCGTCAAACTTGTGCATCTGTAGGTCTCTGGTGCACATGACCAAACCATTTTAAGCGATTTTCTCGCATCTCTTCTTCGTAGCACGAATATCCTCACTTCTCACTTTACCTCTCCTAGTTTTATTGCACACCCATTGAAGCATACACATTTATACTACACTCACTTTCTGTAAATGACGTCTCTTTATACCCCCAACATTCTATGTCATATAGCAAAACTGGCCTAATAGTAGGACGATAAAATGTTACTTTCAGCTTTAATGGAATATTACGATAAGGTAAAACTCTTTTCACGCTCATTCATTTCAACCAACCAGTTTGGATTGATGGTTATCACTATCAATCTCTCAATCGTGTTAAATAATACAACCCAAGTACCTAAACAATTTAATCATTTATATCTCTTGCTCATCCAGTATCACAACACTATAGTCTTGGATTCTTTGTTTACAAAATTTACACTCCATATACTTTGTTTAGATATTTGGGTTAGAATATAAACAATAATTCTCAACCTTCACGATTGGTGTAGAGGAAGAGACTTTAATAATGCACAAATGTTAGATTCATATATTACGCATCTGCATGTTTTTTGGAACAAAGGGGGTGTAGCCTGCCTGGTTTAAGGGATCTGAGATTTGAGATTTGAAGACTCTAGGCTTGATTAAAATCTTATACACCAAGATCAATTTTTGAAATAAACTGTACATTCCTATTGTCATGGCCTCTTAATAACTACATCAATACAGTGTCATAACTTGAATTTTTTCGAAAGAAATTGGGCACTCTGTTTCCTTATTTTTGCAATTACAATTTTGCCTTTATGTGAGTGGTTCTTGTCAATGGTGCCTTATTAATCTACTTTTTCAATGCCAAACTGGGATTTCTGCTGGTAGAAAGTTTAAAATTGAAAGATGTGATTTTGCATTGTAACAGAAAACTACCCTTTAGGAAGTCTGCATTTTCTTCTCTCAAAATTTTTCATGTTTTAGAAAATTAACTATCAAAACATGCTAGTTTTGTGAATATGTGATAATAAATGATAATAGCAAGTTCGCTGCATAATAAATTTGTATCTTAGTAGAAAATGGTTGTAATAATAGTGCCTTTGTTTTGCAGTGCGAGAGATGAAACAGTAGCAGTACTTCATAGCTTTGCTTTGGAAGAAACTCCGTGACAAAAGAAAGTGGTACGTTCTATCCATTTGTTCTCTTCTCCGCCAATTTTCTAGTACTTATCATAGTAATTTCATGTCGGAATGTTACATAAGTGCATGACTCGGTTTTACCGTATCAGATGTGTACCCTTTTAGTGGAAATAGTCTTTGCATGCAATGGATCGACTGCGCTTATGCTTTAAGCTTGTGGTCTTTTGATCAAGTAAGAGGAAATATTATGGTTTAGTACTGCAACTATGTGTATGGTAGACCAAGGCATTGACAAACATCAACAAACTTGATCTACATTTTAACATATCAGGATAAAAACCTGTAAAACTTTTGTATCTTGATGAAATTGAATTCAACAAACTAAATATAGTTAACAAAACTATTTTATTAGTATGGATAATTAAATGTACTCTAGAGCTTTCATGTTGCATTTCTATACAAAACTATATATTGGTATGGACAAAACAATGAAAAACCTTCATTAGTTGGTAGCCTGTTGGCTTTTGTGTGTGTTTGTAGGTGGGTGGGTGGGTGGGTTGAGGGGGTGAGTAAGGTTGCTTTGATGGTTTCGGTTGATGTAGGCATAACCCGAGACATCAAGCAATAGTTTCGTGGGTGATCTCTCATGATATAAAAACCTATTATGTTTCACATCTTTTTATCAGAAATAATGTGCACCCAATCATCCTATTATTGCTCATAATTGATATCCTATTGTGCATCACATTTTATTTTTTTGGTTAATTACAGTTAGACCCTCTGTAGTATTGGCGGTGTGTAATTTAACACTACTGAAGTTTGAAACTGTCAAAAAAACCCCGGAACTTAGTTATTTTCACTCTCTTTTTTTACTAAAGTGCACTCTTGTCCCTTAAATTCTTATTCTACTCTCATCCCTCCTTTTAACTAACACACACTCTCTCTCTTCTCTCTCTCTCTCAGTCACTCTCTCTCTATCCCTCTCTCTCAGTCACTCAAGGGAGCGTGAGTGACTGAGAGAGAGGGATAGAGAGGGGGAGAGAGAGAGGAAGTGTGCTGGTTAAAGGGAGGGATAATAGTAGAATAAGAATTTGAGGGACAAAGAGTCCACTTTAATAAAAAAAAGAAGAGTGAAAATAACTAAGTTTAGGAGTTTTTTTGAGAGTTTCAAACTTCAGGAGTGTTAAGTTACACACCCCCAATACTACAGAGGGTCTGACTGTAATTAACCCTATTTTTTTTATCAGAAGTGAACTGCATGCAATCATCCTTTCATTTTTGTTTATTTGGCACAAGCTAAATACATGCAAAAAAGTATTTTTGGGGGAGACAACTTCAACGACATGCATGGAACTTCTTAAAACCCTCACAAAGGTTTGTGTACAAAGAACATGCAACCATTTATGGGTTATATCCGAAATCTGACTTGACGGTGCGTGCTTACTTCAATAAATGACTGAAAGACGATAACTTAAAAGACGAGAACAATTCAACAAAGGTACCTCTAGTCCATTACATCCTTGGCAACATGATTCATTTGAGATCATATAATGCAGGTATCTGGTTATTTATATCCACATTTCAAATCTCGCACATATTTATATTCTAGTATTAAACTTTGGAATCGACCTTATACAACCTCATAAATTCCTATTAATTTCAGTCTCAATCTAGATTCCTAATAATGTTATTATCAGATCACTAGTCCCATAGTTACAAATTACAATAACATAATAGTAAGTTTTTCTTGCTTTTCCAATTATTTGTGGATTATCGACTATTTCTGATTACCTTAATTATTAAATAATCTCCAGCGTTCTATATTTTTCTTTTGGAGTTTTTACATATCAGTCTCTTACATCTTTAAAAATTAGACTTTAGTCCCTGAAATCTTCATATTTTGATTTTAGTCCTCCAAATCCTTTTAGTTACTTCACTTTAGTCCATCCGATAGCTATTCCATCCAAATAAACAGTAAATTTTAATTTTAATATTTAAGAGGTAGAGTAAATGACTAATATATTATATGTTAGTTTTAGTTTTAGGTCATTTGGTTAGGCTTAGGGCTACTTGAAGAAGTCATACTTCACAAGATGAGGGATATAAGATTAGGAAAAGAAAAAAATAAAGGAAGAGAGAGAGATTACCTGGGAGGAACCCGATAAGAAGAGAAAGAGAGGAGGAAGAGAGAATGAAGGGAAATAACTGATATTTCCCTTCCTTTCAGGGGGTATAATGGAAAATTCGGGCCAAAATTTTAACTGGCCTAACGGAAGTTATTTAGGGGGACTAAAGTAAAGTAACTTAAAGGATTTGGGGGACTAAAATCAAAATATGAAGATCTCAGGGACTGAAGTCTAATTTTTAAAGATATAAAGGACCAATATGTAAAAACCCATTTTCTTTTTTTGTTTTATCTTCTAATTACATATAGTACTTGAGTTACTCATGAAATACACGGAGTTTATTAGTAAACATGTGTATACTATATTTCATTAACTGTTGTTTTTTGTATATTTCCATAATTACTACAAAATTTTGTTTTGAGATTCTGCTGTGTTTTCCTAAACCAAACAGGTGGGTTCGTGCAGTGGTCAGGCTTTCGTTTTAGAGCAAGACCATGGAGTAGGAATTTTGTCCGAAAACCAAAACAAGGTAAAGAAACACGTTACTAGTAAATCTGGGGCAAATTGTTCCCTTACAGTCTATCACGTAACTGTGCATGATCATTAAGCTTTCAATATCATGAAAAATATGAAACAGAGAATCTGCTGTCAAGCTCCATTGTGTTTCAAGTCTAAAAATGATGCAAATATGGCTGTTATTTTCAAAACCCTAATCATGATATCTAAAATATAACACTGTTCTTTGTCCAAACATTCGATATCTGTGAACATATCAACTTCATATCTGCCGACCTTGAGAATCTCTTGCAAATCCTCTGAGAAAATGAAACGTGGAAAAATTAAAGAACTGACGTGGTTTGTACTAATTGAAGCTAATATTTGCATCCTCATCATTTGATCCATTTCCTTTTTGAGTCACTGAAAGAGTTTGATTCATCACGTAACAACTTTCAACCATTGCAGTTTGAACTTGGAACTTGGAAATCTTTGTGGGGGAATAAAATCATCATTTTTATTTACCTAGTAGGGTCTTTTCTTTGCTTTGCATATAGTATTTGTTGCATGTTGCTAAATATTTGACTTCAAACTTAGGCTTGTTGACATTAGAAACCCTAGCTATTGATTCCTTACTCTTAGGGTAAGAATCAATTGCATTTGAGATGGGATTTGATAGATTTGATTGATAACTACGTTATCTTAATCATGCTTTAGGGCTTAATGGCCCAAGACCTAACCCTGAAATACTTTGCCAGCTCATGAACTTGACTAGGGCCAAGGTATTTTTTAGTATAAACGATGGATATAATCCCTCGTATTTCATTAAAAAAACAATTAACGAAACATTTAGATTACATATAAAATAGTTCTGTCCCTTACTAAGGGTGTGTTTGTTTGCATAGAAGTAGAATGGAAGTAGTGGAAGTAAAACTACTTCCACTACTTCACTTGTTTGTTTGGCCAAGAAGAGAATTAGAAGTTATTTCCACTAGGATGATGTGGATACTATGTGGCATCCCAACTTCCCTTTTTCACTTCCCTTCATTTTTGAGTGGAAGTGCTCTTGAAGCTCAAGGAACAAGATAATATATTATTTTTTATTAGTTTCTCATTGTTACTTTTCAATTCTTCTCGATTAACAAATATATTAGTATTATTTTTTTATTTAATTTGACAATAAAATAATATTTTTCATATTTCACTTCTTACTTCCAAAAGTGAGTTTACAAACACTTGAACTCTATTGAACAACTCTCTTACTAACCTTCCATCTTGGAAGCTACTTCTAATTTTCTTATCTACTTCTCCCACTTCTAAGAGCCAAACAGAACCTAAGAGTGGATAAAGAAGTACAATAAGAACACCAAAATGTAGATATCTGTCACTCCTATAAGGCTTAGAGAAACAAAATGGGCTCCACTCCCACTAACGTAGGCCAGAGGACCAAAGAGTCATGATTTGACTAAGATCAGGTTTATTCTAGTTAGAAATGGTAATAGATGCGTTCAAGGGTCAATTTTTGGTCCGCCATATGTAAAATTTTATATTAAAAATAAAATTTTATTTTCTAATTCATAATTTTATACAGAGAGAATCAAAATTTAGTATGTGGACGAGCCACTACCATCCCTAATCCTAGCTCAGGACTTAAAATTAGGATCAATTTGCTAACTATTTAAGGAAATGGACTCTACCCCAAAAATCAACTAGGTTGGGCCAAATATGGGCCATCTCTACTTAGATCTATAATTGAGCCCCAAAGAGTCAACAAGGGCACTGTTGACACAACTTGTCAAAAGAAATGGCTTCTTGTGACAAAGTTAGGCCTACATGATATACCTTTACCTAGAGAGAGAGAGAGAGAGAGAGAGAGAGGGAGAGATTAACAAAGATAATATTAGTAATTAATTAGTGCATGAGAGAAAAAGAATTTGCCTTTCTATAGATTGGTTGTGTTAGAGGGTGACACTACCAATAAATGAAACTTGTTAGAGAGAGAGAGAGAGAGAGAGAGAGAGAGAGAGAGATTAACAAAGATAATATTAGTAATTAATTAGTGCATGAGAGAAAGAATTTGTCTTTCTATAGATTGGTTGTGTTAGAGGGTGACACTACCAATAAATGAAACTTGTTAGAGATTAAGTTTCAAGATCATGCAACATGAGGTTTATAGGTCCTAGCTCCTCCTAATACACTATTATATAGTAATTAAGCTACCTTAGCAACTTAAATTTAAGCACAATCTACCATTTGTGCTTAATTCAAACTTTTCCTTTTGTTTTTTTGTTTTCCTAGTCAAACTTAAAAGTTTGCTTGGATTGTTTTTGGAAGCCACACGGAGAATCTTAACTTCGTATTTATCCGATTATACAATTTATGTGTAGTTTTATATCTGTACATAAATATCAAACTTGACTTATATCCCGTGTACGATGTGTTTAACTCTTGGAAGTAGTTAATTTGTTGTCATTGGTAATTGATATCCAATGTTTATACTTTTGGATTATGGAGTTGTGGAGAGGGGTCCTCTCGTACTTGTATATTGTGTGATTGATGTTAGTTAAGACTATAATCTTGTTGTATATAATTAGTAGGCCGGCTACAACTGAAATTATATTTGTATCATATGACACACATTATAAATACTAAGCTACTTTTGATAAGTTTCAACTAGCTAACAAACACTGCCATGGCTCTCTCCTTGCACAACAATCAGACATGGGAGGATGTCATCTCTCTCTCTCTCTCTCTCTCTCTCTCTCTCTCTCATGAGGGGCAGGGAGGTATCATAGATTTGGATGGACCCATTAGGGGAGCTCAGTATCCATGATCAGTTACCTAAATGCTCTTCATGCAGAGAGGCACGAGGACAAAGGAAGAGTGCAGTCTCAGTGACCAAAAACCTCTCCCTACCTTTTTTGACTTTGTAGGGCTCCCCTTTTGGCAGCTTCAACAACTCCAAATTTGTGATCATAAAATAATACTGGTTGCTCAGGCTTTCTATTGAAGTTCTTGATGGGAATTTCTCAATGAGCACACCACTGTGGGCACGCTTCCCAAAGTTGTAAAGAACTACATCTTTGGGACTTCAGTTTGTGAACTTTTTTCTGTCCCAGCAGGATTAGGGGTGAGCATCGGTCGGTTCGATTCGATTTTTTGAAAAAAAAAACCAACCGAAAACCGAACCGAACTTATAAAACCGAAACCGAACCGACCGAAAAAAAGTGAAAACCGAAAACCGAACTGAATTTTCGGTTCGGTTCGGTTTTCGGTTTTTAGGGTTTGAAACTAATTATGTGATAAACGCATGTTTTTAATAGGAAAAATAATAATTTTCTTTTTCTAATTATGTAATAAACGCATGTTTTAAAATAACAATCACATGTTTTTCATTAAAAATTTAAAAGAAAAGCACATTGAAAATAAATCAAAGAAAAAAATAAACTATAATTCTAAAAGTTCGGTTTTTTCGGTCGGTTTCGGTTGGAGCTAAAGCCACCGAAACCCGACCTGAAACCCGTAAATAATTTCGGTTTTTAAACCGAAAACCGAAAACCGAATAAACCGAACGGTTCGGTTCGGTTCGGTTTTTTCGGTTTTATGCTCAGCCCTAAGTAGGATACTAATTTCGAACATCGTTCGAGAACTAATCCCTTTACAATATGAAGGTACGACAGTGAAGATGTTCACTAAGACAAGTGATGTGCTCGTTTAGAAATTCCCGTTTTTTTCTGCGTTAGTTTTGTGTCAATGTGTGTACTTCTCTAGCTGCTACCTCATCTTTTTAAATCCTTTTGTTTGTTTTTGATTGGTATGAGATCTGTGTTGTTTCTGCTATCACAGGCACTCTGCAGCCTTTGAGATTGAGAAGATCTCAAGTGAAATTTTAGCTTGATTTGTTGCGTAGTAAGAGTTGTGATCTTTTTGGAGCAAAGATTGTGTTAGCAACCTTAATAAATTTCATTAATTGCAATAAACCTTGACTTTCACATATTCATTATGCAATAAATAATACTAGAAATGAAAATATTCACTTCAAGTGGTTAGTGGTACAAATTTAAATTGAACTATGCGATATTACTGGGGTTGAGTATCGTTCGGTTCGGGTTTAGGTGGAAAAATTCCAAGCTGAATCGAATTTTCAAACCCGAAACCAAAACCGAAACCGGAAATTTGGTTCGGTTCGGTTCGGTTCAGTCGGTTTTCGATTTTTTTAGCCTGCAGCCCACAAGACCACTAGAATTAAAAAAAAAAACTGTACATTGGCCCAGTTTTAAAAAACTGAAACCGAATTGGGGAGAGAGAGAGGGAGAGAGGAGGGGGAGAGAGACTATAGAAGTGAGGTTAATGAGTTAACGGGTGGGGTATTTATATAAATTTAGTTTTTTCGATCGGTTTTGGTTGGCGCTAGTACCACCGAAACACGATCCGATATCCGAATAAATTTTCGAACCGAATCAAAAACCGAACCGATCGGTTCGATTATGTTTAGCAGTTCGGTTCGGTTTTTTCGGAAATTTGCTCAGCCCTAAAATATTACGGACTCTAAGTGTGTCCGATGTCATAGTACAGTAAAATATCGTTAGATGCATGTAAAAAGTAAAGTTTCATCCGGATAATCTGTCGCTCTCACAAATGATAGTTGATGAAAATAGCTTGTATACTACTGCGAGAATTGAACTTGATTGTTTTATCAGTCTCCTAATATCAACCTAAAGTTAGTTGAGATGGGTGTTGTGGGATCTTCCTCTGAGGAGCGGTTTAAGCCTAATTTCGATGATTCAATGTTAAGTTGGTGGTGCTGGTTTTGTTTTCTAGGTCTGATATTGGGGCTTTGGTTGGAGCTAGGTGCCTTCTAGTGGCAATTTGTTGAAAGTCCATTCAACTGCACTGAAATTTCGAAGTTGTGGTGGCTGAAGGTCTATTTTAGACAGAAATATGGGTTTTACGTAGCAGTATAATTTTTTTTTTTAAAACCTGCAATTAAATGCGTGCCCGACAAGATTTGAATTTGGATTGCTCTGATACCATGTAAAAAGTCCCTTCCACTTCCGCTGCACCAAAATTTCGAAGTTATGGTGAGGGTTGAAGGAAATTATTTTGTATTTTAACACAACTCATTCTGTGTCGGAAGCAGAATTAAGGTCTTTGGTAGGCAATTGTATGCACATGTATTGTGGTCCTAGAAAGTGATGCACGAGGTGGTATTTCAACTTTTCTAACACTGGGCCACCCACTACTTTACGATGCCAGATTGTTTGGTAGTCATTTCTCCCATATTCGAATCTAACATACTTGGAATTTTTCTTAAGAAATATGAGGTCTAGCGGGAAAGGAGGCCTCGGATGCTAAGAATGAGAGGCTGTCCATGACGGCATGTCTTTGCAAAAAAAGAAAATATAACTCTAATGCAACAAACTTAGAACCTAACACCAATAATCAATAATAAAAGCAAATAAAACAAAATAAAATATTAATAAGTATTAATTACAGTGAGACCCTTTATACAATGCGAATAGTGTAATTTATCATTCCTTATGTTTAAACCTCTCAGTTTAGTTCATGAACTCCTAACGTCATTACTCAATATTTTACTATTCTCACTCCTATTTAACTTAAAATTGCACATTTAAAAAAAAAAAAAATCCTAAATTACCCTCTTCTATGCATGTTTTAAGTGAGTTCTCAGTGAAAGAGAGAAAAGTAATTTCGAGATTTCATAAAAAATATACAGTTTAAATTAAATAAGAATGAATAAGGACGTTAGGAGTTAAGGAACTAAAATGAGAGTTTTAAAATTAAAGGATAATAAGTTATCCTATCTCAGTATAAGGAATCTCACTGCAATTAACTTTTTTTTTTTTTTTAGGGGTATTTACTGGTTTGTCCCTAAAATCTTTATATATTATGATTTAGCCCTCCAAATCTTCATATTTAGGATTTAGTCTCTCAAATCTCCTAAGTTACTACAATTTAGTCCTCTTCCCCAAATCTCCCAAAATTTTGACCTGATATTACCATTTTACCCTTCCTTATTTATTCTTTCTCTTCCTCCTCTCTTCTCCTTTTCTTCATCATTTCTCATCTCTTCTCCTTCTCTTTTCCTCCTCTCTTCTCCCAATGAAGAAAAGATGAGGAAGAGAGAAAGAATTGAGAAGGAGAAGAGATGATGAATAATGAAGAAAAAGAGAAGAGATGAGGAGAAGAGAGGACGAAGAGAGAATGAATAAGGAGGGGTAAAATGGTAATATTATGTCAAAAATTTGGAGGATTTGGAGAGGTGGACTAAATTGTAGTAACTTAGGAGATTTTGGGGATTAAATTCTAAATATGAAGATTTGGAGGGCTAAATCATAATATATAAAGATTTGAGGGACAAACCAGTAAATACCCGTATTTTTTATCGGTAAAGATCGTGAACTAGTGTATTTGTATTCCATTAATGCGAAATAACATAATTTTGCGTTCATGTTATTTAGGAAGAAAGTTCTGTGTCCACGTGCACTTCTCTATCTACTGTCTCATCTTTTTAAATCTTGACTTTAACATTTTGGTTATGCAATAAATAAGAATAGAAATGAAAATATCCATTTCAAATGGTTAGCTGTACAGATTTAACTGGAGATATGACACAAATATCGGTAAAATATTATTAAATACATATAAAAAATTTTACTTAGAAACTACACACTCTCACCTAGCACCGAGCACTACAAGTTGAAAGGACTCACGCTAATCTCTTTCCTAAATATGTTGAATCTAATGTCAACTTAGCATCACTTGAGAAGATGGCAACAAAATTCCTAAAAAAAGCCCTAGGTCCTACCCACACACTTAATAAACACTAGCAATTAAGCCAATCATTTGTGTCACTCTAAAGCTCAACCAAGATCCAACTAAACAAGTTGCTAGTGTTCCTCTTTCATGCAACAAGCTTGGAACCAAACCCTAATAATCAATAATAAAAACAATAAAATAAAATAAATATGAATAACATTAGGATAAATTGCAGCGAGATTCTCTGTAATATAAGGATTGTGTAACTTATTACCATTTAGTTTAAAATTCACCTAAATTTATTAGTTAATCGTTTCTCATACTTATTTAATTTAAACTGTACTTTTTATTTATGAAAATTTTCAAATTACCTTTCTCTCCCCCTTAAGAACTCATCCAAAATATATCTGGAGATGGTTAATTTAGGAATTTCATATAAAAGGTACAGTTTAAGTTAAATGTATGAGAATGACTAACTGTTGATTAATGACAGTTAAGGTGTGTTTGGCTGCTTAAAGTAGTGGAAATATGGAAGAAATTAAGAAGTAAATTTTAAGATGGAAGTAAAAGAAGAGATTATTTTTTGTATTTGTGTGCTCACTTTTGGAAGAAAAAAATGTATTAGGAAAAAATGTATTAGGAAGTTAGATGCGATTATTATTTAATTGATTAAATAAAATATACTTATATTATTTTATTTGATTTCTATATAAAACTATAATTTTTAAATGGTAATAATGTTATGCAAATAAAAAATTATTTTGTTGACTTAATCTTCTGACTTGGAAGAAAGTTTTGGAAGTAATATTTTACATAGGTACCACATCAGCATATAAGAAATAAATTCTAACTTTTTTTTTTGGTGAAACAAACACTTGAAATAGTGAAAATAATCTTATTTTTGTGCAAACGAACACACCATTAGAGTTAGGGGCTAAATTGAAAATTTTAAATTTACACGTGCATGAATTTTATTATAATTAATCCATAAAATTATAATAAAATATTGCATGGAAATTTAGTTTGCAGTTATCCGCACCAAACGCCACCGATGTTCCGTTTCTTGCTGCCCCTTGCACGCATGCTGCCCGAGACCCACGCCCGCCTGCTATTCTCACCCCCCGGCATTTCCCATCCTTAAATGACTAAAATGCCCTCGGGGATTGCGACAGGTTTGAACGGGTCCTCGCACGCCAGATCGATGTCCGAAATGAGACAACACCCAGTGTTGTCGTTTGCTTTTCCTGAGCGTCGCCATCCCGGCGACATCTGTCCTCCAGATTCGTGCTGGGTAGTTCTGCACCGTCCGATCGAGCATGGTCGCGTGCGACGTGATATTTGAATTTGAAAAGGGTGAAAGTGTGGGGTTTTTTTTTTTTGCAAAATAGCACCTGTAATCTCTTTATTTGTGTATTCTCCTCCAAAATGTGATTCATTACTGTTGGAATTGTATGTAGATTTTAATTCTAACAATGAGAGGAATCTCTCTTAGGGTGCTTGATTAGTTATAATTAAAATAACTTAGTTAATTGTAAATGCTGAAATATGACCAAAGATGATAAAGTTAGATTGTAGTTTATTGTTTTCTTTTCTATAATATTGTTTCATTCATTAGAGACTAATATTGTAAACTATTAATTGGTTGTCGAGTACAACTCATAGGGCATAACACTTTCTTCATTCGTAAAAAATTACAGTTTTGAATATTTCCATTGCCAATAGGAGAGAAGATTTTTTTCCCATAAATTTGCAGTAATATTCTGAAAAATCATATACTTGTATAGCTGTTCAAGATTGTGATAACAAAGATTGCTATGTATGACTAATGGTTCTTGAAGATCACAACAAATAGAAGTAGCATTTGAAGTCTACAAACACTTCTTGAAGTTTCTATCTTGACTATGTCGTGTTTCTTTTCTCTAATTTTAAAACTTTACGCTATTGAAAAAAAAAAAAAAAAAAAAACTTGGACTATTAACTCGTAATTCACAAATATATTGGTTAGTGGTGTAAACTTGATATAATTCTTGTGCATAGTGCAGTAATCACCGATATTTTATTTCTCATTTAAATATCCTAGTTAGAAGCTTAGATACAAATAGTGTTGGACTCTATTTATATCTCTATCTCGCACATTTACAAAGTGGTTTTATTTTGGCCAGTCCTCTTCATTTTTGATATTACAAAACTTTAAGGAATATATCCAAATTTGCAAATATAAAGTTCGGGAGGGATGCATGTGCATAAATCTAAAACTTATAGTAAGGGGAGGTTCGGGTGGAGCACACCACGTTTACTAGTGAGCCCGCTTTACGGTAAAGTTTTGGTCTGGACTTTAGGTATGCACCTTTATTAGGTGGGCTCACAAGGAATATGGTGTGCTCGTTTGGAAACTCACAGTAGTAAGGGAATTTGCTTTTTAACTTTGTTAATATTACAAGTTCACCGTTAACTTTTTTGGACGCTCTGTATTCAAACTCTCTTCTCCTACTCTCTTACTCACCATGCATCTAGGAGGTGGTCGATGGATAAGAGAGGAGTTAGATATGGATTTATGGGTGAGAGAATGTAGAGAGTAGGACTGGGAGGTGCAGCGGTGGCATGAGATGGTCGGTGAATAGGAGAGGAGTTAGATATAGGCTTGTGGGTGAGAGAATGTAGGAAAATAGGGATTTTGTGAGTGAAATGAGTGGTATGCTTACTAGAAAAAATACTATTTTTTTTTTTTTTTTTTTTTTAAAGAGGGGTGTGTTTGTTACGAAAAGTGGGCTCACAACAAAAAATGTGTGCTACTTTAGAAACTCCCGTGTAGTAATGCCAAGCATGTCTGTCATGTCTCCCCATTTTCAGTTGGCGCTTCTGAATTCTGATCTCATCTCTCTCTCCAGAGCTCGTCCTCTCTCTCTCTCTCTCTCTCTCTCCCCAATCTAATTAATGCTCACTTTGTCTTGTTGCAACGCTCTTCATTAAAATTTTATTTAATGAATTTCTATCTCTCTCTCCGTCGAGAACGTCGCCTTCGCATGTCGCTTTCCTCATCGAATTCCTAATTAATTCTAATTCTCTCTCTCTCTCTCTCTCCGTCCCCCCTCCGTCCCTCGCTCGCCATTTCGAATTAGATCCGATTCGCCTCCGAATTGAGCTCGATTTCTAGGGTTTTTATGCGAGCAGAAATGTACCGTCCGCCGCGAGAGAAGAGGAGCGGCAGGAGCGGGTCGCGGCCCAGGGTCGAGGATCCTCCTGATCTTGTCGCGCTGGTGCGAGCTCAGCGAGAAGGTTAGTTAAATTTTGGGGTTTTTTTTTTTAATTTTTTTCGAATTTTGGATCAAATGTGGTTTCTTTTGTTGGAATTGGTTTGGTTTTGGTGGAGATAGTTTGGGGAATTTTTTTGGAGGAGAATGTGGGGTTTGACGGAATTGATTTGGTTTTAGTGGAAATAATTTGGGGATTTGGAGTGGGTTTTTGGTTTGATGGAATTATTTTGAATTTTTTATTTAGAATTCAAAAGTTACGACTTTATATATTTGGATGAGGACATGGTTTTTATTGGAATTAATTTGCATTCAATGGGTGTTCAGTAGGGGAATTTCCCTGAATTTTTTATTTAGCAATTAAAAAAATTACAACTTGAATAATTTGGAGTAAAATGTGATTTTGGTTGATATAACTGGGGAATTATTGAGGTGAGGAGCTCTATTTTCCTTTTCTCCCCTCTCGAATTTTGCAGAATTTCTCTTTGAGAATTAGAAAAATTGCAACTTGAGTAGAATGGATTATTATCTGTACAGATTGAGTTGGTTTCAGTGGAAATAATGGGGGAGTTGAAACGAGGAGTGGTGCTTTTTTGGTATATGATTTTTTTTTTTCATGCTGTAATATTTAGCAATTAAAAATTGCAATTTGAGTAGTTTGGATGAGAGCGTGGGTTTTTATTTTAGGAAATGATTTAATGTAAACAGTTGGGGAATTGAGATCGAGGGAGATTTCTTTTTCATTGGGAGTTTTTAATTTAGAAATAAAAAATTACAATTTGAGCTGAGAAATTTCAGCGATACGAGAGAAGGACAGTCGATAAATTAATTAGAACGCTCACGTCGGCCCATGATTCTTAATTGGCTTGTAATTTATTATTCTAATAACGTATTAATGACTTTTTAAAAGCAATTTCTTTCTTCTTTCTTCTTTTTTTGTTGCTAGAATAAAGTAATTTCTTGTTAATCACATTTCGACCCAGTCTTGCTCTCTTTTTCTTTGTTGTTTTTTTATTGCTTTGCTTGTATATGGAAAAAAAAAAACTTGCGAATTTGCTGAGCTAAGTTGGTACTAAAAGCATCATTTTCTTATCGTCAGCTGGCATTAAAAAGTAAGTCTTTTAGCATTTTTTTTGTCGCAGGTCTTCGCTTTTCTTCAAATAATTTCTTTACTTTATTGATGATATGCGTACCTAAAATTGTATTTCTTATTACTTTGGAATTGTCATCTTTCTCGAATTTTTTTGTGTTTTATCTGAAGCTTTTCGACAGCTTCTAAATTAAGTTATTTATTTCTTTTTGCCCTCATTCTGCCATTTGTTCCCTTGAGCTTATTATTCTCAGTATAAGCATAACTTTTGTTTCTATCAACATATGAGTTTATTTTTTTGTCAGTAATTTACATGTAAAAATTAAATTGTAGTATTCTCTTTGAGTTTTCTTGCATTGGGCATCTTTACCAGTTTTGCTGTGTATAAGTTTGTAAATTTTGAGTGATTTACCCCTGGTAATTTTGTCGATAATTATTTGAAGAAAGAAGCTTGTTTCTGTTTAATTTGATCGATCCACTGTGATTCTCTTTTGGATCATGTAGCCTAACCCAAGTACTTGGGATAAAAGGCTTAGTTGTTGTTGTTGTAACTGGAGAGGTAGCTTTTGAGTGCCAGATCAGTAAACCAAGAAGATCAGTCTGCAGTATTAGTTTTTATTGAAAAACCCTTTCATTGCACCAAAACTCCGAAGTTGTAGTGGGAGTTGATGGAAAATTATTTTGTATTTTAATACACCCCTTCAGGTTGTTAAAGGCTCATTTTTGGGCAGAAATTTGGGCTTTACGCAGCGGTGTAATTTTTTTAAAACCAGCAATTAAATGTACGCCCGACAGAAATTGAACCTGGGTTGCTCTGATACTATGTTGAAAGACCCTTCAACTGCACCAAAACTTCAAAGTTGTAGTGAGAGTTGAGGAAAATTATTTTGTATTTTAACAGTTTTCTTCCTTGAAGAGACATTCGATAAATTAAATTGTAAATCACTGACCGTTCACATGATAGCTTACTGATATAGTTTTTAATTCCTGGTTTAGGTGGTGATGTGTCCAAATGATCTGCTTGTTTATGAATAGATCTCCTTTCTTATTAATATAAGATGGGTATAAATTTATTCTATCCTTGTTAAAGGGATTATTGACCTAGATTGGTTGCTTCTTCTCTTCTCCTTTGTCCTTTTTCTCTTGCATTTTTATCTATTTTCTTAAATATTTTTATAGCTAAAGATCACAGCCATTCTGTGTTCCCAGTTCTGTATGCAAAGTAACAATATTTTTCTATTGAGTTTGGCAAATTATGTTCCTGTTTTTTTCTTTTCATTCGAAGGGCTCCTTTGCTCGAACCATTTCTTTGTTGCAAGTTCTGTGATATTCCCTCTATTTAATTTTTCTTTTAGGGAACGATTGTTCATTTGAGATTTGAGGTGTTTTTTGTTACTCTATTTAATATATTACTTAGTTTTCAAAAAGTTAAGTTCTTAGTTTAACTTTTGTTGAAAATTCAATAAATAAATGAAATTAATAGCTTGGAAATGGGTTAGAAAATCATATATATTGTGATTCTTCTATATTGTGTCGTCATATACTTAATGGGTTGTTTATTTATTTATATTTTTAGATAAAGCAGAATTTTCACTTTCTTTGAATCTTTGAACCTGTTTAAAACATTTTACTCCCATTGTGTATTTTGCCTTTCCCTGCTTTTACATGTAAGAGGCTTCAATCCCTTTTTCCAAGTTATTTTTTGGTAAACGGAAGTGGACATCTTTGCGGAGTTTAGGGCATTATGCTCAAATCTTTGTTTGCAAGAGAGAATAATTCTCCAGTCGTTCTGGACATAGGTTGTTGCTCGTCTTCCTGCAGTTCTCCTGTTCCAAGTAACGTTTTATTCTCCCTGCATTTGATTACGTTGTAGTGAATACGTCCATTCTAGATTGGAGTGATTTCTGCAGGAATTTCGCTGACCCTTCTTTAGAAGAAGGATACAGATGTTCTCTTATCTGAATGACCTTATGTATGAGTTTTAAACATGGCCTTATTTTTTTCGTAAAAGAACGATATCCGATAAATAATTGATGAGTTCATGAATTGATCCAGTGATAGTAGATATTCTGGTGGCATCGGATTTTTGCTGTGCTATCACTTTAGATTGCCATGACATGCTTTCTGTTTATCCTTGCATAACACACTTTGTCTAGTTTCGCAATTTCCGCACCCCCCCTTCTATGCGTGACAAGCTTTACAATATCTAAATAAAGGTGGAAGACTAGAGGTGCAGGTTGTTCAGTTGTCTGTATATTTTGATTTTCTGTTTCGTCCATTTATCTTCCATTAAGTTTCAATCTTTTCTCAAGACATAACTGCTTCTTGTTCATGGCACTGGCATTCTATGAATGGAATCTCATTACAGGATTAGTTTCCTTCTTTCTTGTGTTTTTTTTGAGAATATGGATGAGGATATATCCTCAGCCGAATATTACAGGATTAGTTTCTGTGTTTTGTTTCTTGTGCTTGAAGCATCTTAATTGTATTTCCTGCCATTAATTGGAGTCTTTGTTTATTCTTTTCACCCGCATGTCATTTGGTATTTTGGATTATGACCTCCTTGTAACCAAAATAGTTCTCCATCTTAAGTGTTTGTAAAAGAGCTTTCCTTGAAGCATTACTCTTTAGATTTCGGAGTAATAGGACTGAGCTTGGTTGAATTGTCAAATATTTTCAATATCTTAGCTATTATTTATGCCAGATCTAAGATGGCAAATCTTTCTTCGCGTAAAGGTAGCAAATTATCCTTTATTGGCAATAATTTTTTATGGAATTTTTTAAAACTAAAATTCCTTAAAGTTGGATGTTGCTATTAAAGTTTAGTTGTTCCCAATGAAGTTTTGCTGCCAAGATTTGAAGACTCTATAATGCATTGACCAACATCAAGCCACAATAGCTGTTGGGGCTTGTCTTAGTGATAAATGGGTGGAATCAAGTCATGGGAAGTTCTAGTTTTGAGTCCTGTTGAGAGCCTTTGTTTCCTGAGTAAAAGGAATGAATAAAAGAAAAAAAATGATGTCAGGACTCAGGAAGGTACATCAGCCACATATTGTCTGTGAAAATACTCAGATTTCTGTACAAGTATGAATGACCTCCAAAAGGTGGTGGTCTGTTAATTGAGCAAGACACTTGTGACATTTATACTTTTCATCTTTCATCTTTTGATTTTTCTTCCACCATCGATGAATTTGAATTTATATATTTCTTTTCAGGTTTTGATGTCAATATCCTGTTTGAATCTTACTGAAGCTCTTGAATCCTTTGCATGCAACTTTTGCATTCATTTTGTAATTCTGTCCATCGTTAGTGTTGCTGTGTGTAACCATCTGTTTATTGCATAGAAAGTTTGGAGATGGCACTTTTCTATAATACACCATTTAGACTGGTATAAGATGCAGCTCATTCCAAATTTCTCCTCCACTAATTCTGGTGCTGTTTTGTGTTGTCTTTGTCTTTGCATGTGACCATGCTGCGAGAATTATATGTTATCTCATTCTGCAGACATGCTGCCAGAATGGTAATCTAATTAGTATTTTGCTGCAAGCCACATTTAAGAAGTAAAATCATTTGGCAGGTAAATGGGGCTTCATTCTGAAGCCCTATCGTTTCCCTCAAAAAGAAAAAGGAGAAGAAGAAGTAAAATATAGCCAGCCCATTACAGAGGTCATCTGAAAATGTCTAGTAAATGATACCTAGTCAAGAATGCTTCTTATAAATTTCCATTCAAATTTTCTCAATGATATTGATATTTTTGTTCTGGCAGATGCTGAATATTTTTTCCAGTGTTTATTAATGAAATTTCTATAACAATAGAAGTCTCTAACTACATGTTGAAATTTTAACTGTTATTCTCTGTTACTGATCTGACATAGTTTCACCCAAAATGCAAATGATATTCGATAAATCTTTACCCTAACATTGTAAACTTGTGTTTCAGGAGCTGTTCAATTGAGAAAGCAGACAAATTTATCGAAGATACCTTCGGATTTTACTCCTAGCAATGATGTTCCTGCAGAAGAAAATTCTGTAAGTACATCTCTTTCTTTTGTCAGGTGTATGTCTCATACTTTTCAGATTTACAAGACCCTAACAACACTTAATACTGAGCTAGATCTCTTTTCAAACTTGTTAGATAGCCAGGTCTGAGTAGTCTGATGTAGAGACGACAATTGCCTTATGCTTCTTTTGTGCCATTTGATGACATGGAGTTGCTGTGAGCTGTCAATGAAATATCTGTTTGAATGAGATTTTATGAAATGCATTATTATTTTCTTAATTTTTCTTGGTTCTGTATTAATTTTCATAAGCACTAAAGATTTTATTAATTTTCATAAGCACTAAAAATAATTTTATTAATTTTCATAAGCACTAAAAATTTTCTTCTTGATTTAATATATTAACTTTCTGATGCTTAGGAATAGGTTTATGATGATGAATTCTAACAGCTTTACTTGAATTTCCCAGTTTGATCTCGAGTTCAGGTGTGCCTCATCCAAGAAAGTCAGAGTACCCATCAAAACACTTATAGATAAAGAAGCATCAAAAGGAATGGAAATCAGAAGGTCTTCACCAAGTTTGGTTGCACGATTGATGGGTCTTGATGCGCTGCCTCCAGCTAAACATCATCAAAAGGAAAGAGTAACTAGTCCACAGAAGACCTCACCTGCTGGATTTTATGGGAAGCACGCAGCACATGAGGGCTATTCCCTTCAGACTAATGGTGATGAGTACCAGGAATGCAAAGATGTATTTGAAGTCAGGGAAATGCTGAAGATTGACAAGCAAAACAACAAGGCATTCAGGAAGGGAATGTCAAGCTTGGGACACTGTAGGACTGACTTGAAACCAAGTGACATTGACTTGGCTTTCACAAAGCAGAAGCTCGTGGATGCAGCTCATCTATCAACTGATGATGAATTTCAGTACTACAAGGAGTGTGATGATGCATTGGAAGATCTTGACCCCAACAAAAATCTTTTTACGAAATTTCTTCAGGAACCTAATTCTTTGTTCAGAAAACATCTCCAGGATCTAAAATACTCTCCGCCATTGCATGGAAACCAGATCACAGTTCTAAAGCCATCAAGAACTGTTAAGTCTGACAATGATTTGTGTCGTAGATCCGGAAGAAATACTGAAAGGCACACTCATCCTCTACATGATGATATGAGCTCTTGCCAGAAGCCTGTATCTAACCTTGTTGATGACTCAGTTAGGAAACAAAGCTGGTCTCTCGCACACAAGTTTTCGGAACCATTACTTGCAGGAAAAACTAAAGGCCACATTCATTCTGCACCAATTGTTATTCTGAAGCCTAGTCTGGAGAAGGCCTTAGATGCAGAAATAACTGTTCCCTTAGCAAGATCCCTTGACAATTATCCGTATGGTCTCAGAAGGCAAAAGACGATTTCAGTGTCTAGGAGATCGGAAGTCTATGGAGGAGGGAGAGAAAGGCATAAGCTTTCTGATACTATGGAAGTTATGGGGCATAGGACGAAGAGAATAAGAGAACCTGCTAGAGATAGTACCAAACAATTGAGAAATTCTGGGAGCAGTGGCCATGTAATGCTAGCAGGTGAGAGAAAATACAAGTACATCAGAGACGAAAGCTCACAGGATGCGTTAGGCATGGAAAATTTGGAGTCAGAGTCACATGGATGGAGTTTTCACCAGTTAAATGACACTAGTGATAGCCTCAGCAGTTCATCATATTATTCAGCTGGATCTTTGGTTAGCAGAGAGGCTAGAAAACGTCTCTCTGACAGGTGGAAGTTGATCAAACAAATTCAGGAGATTGAACCTGTTGATAAGGGATCCAGCACTTTAGGTGAAATGCTTGTATCTGATAGAGAGATACGAAGGAATAATCTAAATGAATCAATTGTTCGGAATGTTTCAGTTGATGAGGTGGCTAGAGATGAGATACTTGCAAGATGGGATTCCCCTTTGGGCATTAGCAGTAAGGATTGGAGAGATGGGTGGTCCAGAAATGTGTCTAGATCACAATCTCTTCCAGCTCCATCTTGTGTTTATGGAAACCAGCGACCTAGCAGAAGAAAGAGGATTGGTGCTAACGACAGTGGTTACCACCAGACCGTACTCAATAGGTGCCCACATGATTCATTGCATAGAAATGCTGGTAAGAGAAGATTCTCAGGGCAATGCTTAAACTTTCACCCTAATGCATCTCCTTTTTATTCTGGCAGAGAGGAACCTGTGATGTCTGAACGGGAAATTCATGTGAATCCAGAACAATTGCCTGACAAGATTCATGTAACACATCTTGATGAAGAGGTTTGCATGGTTCCTGAACTCTTGATCAACTCTATCACTAGCAGGGACCATAGAGGTGGCAACTTAGCTCCCCAATGTAAAGATGCAAGATTCCCTTTCATAGTTGACAATGAGCAGGTGCAGCAATCGGCTAACCTGGAAGTGCAAGCAAATGATGCCGAGTTCTCTGGAGATGAAGCAAACTGTGTGGCAAGCAAGGTTAGCTTTCGGTATCAAAAATCTGCTCTGCTTTATTTTCATCTTAAATTTTGGGCTAAAATTATAAGAGCACTGTACTTGCCGAGTGTGCTTTCTGTTGTTTTTCTTCTGCATATACAGTTTGTCTGTGTGCATGCTTTAGTTCCATGCTTACTTTCATTAATGGAAATTGCTTAAAATATATTTCTTTAGGGTGTATTGATATTTGTATAAGAATCTCCCGACGCCGTACAATTCAGCTACTTCTGTTCAGATTGTTGAGCAGCATCTCTAGACTCTAGATATCCATTTCCCATACTGGCACAAGTTCATTGATATCAACCATTTGTAACATGTCTGAATGCCTTAATTCCTATATTTTCAGGAGCTATAAAGTTTGCCCTTAGACTTCTCTACTTATTATAAAATCAATTTCAAATAATGCATTACTTCTCTACTCCAATATGACGTCCTTGTTTCCAGTCTGCCATATGTTTAATGTGATCATTATTGGAAACTATTCGCCAAAGTGACTATCCTAAAGGGGCAGTTTCAGCTCTTTTTTTTCTTTTTGAAAATTCTGTTCTGGTCAGATGCAAGATATCAGTTGTCGAGTGTCCATCAAGCTTTGCCTAACTGGAGATGCAATGCAGGCGACTGGGAGGTATTTGACTCAAGATACTTCTATCAGCCCTGAAGTGTTTCTTGCTCTGTCATTGGTTTATTCTATTGGCCAGTTCTGTAGTGACTTAGTTTAGCTAATAGACTATTTGCCTGCATTAGCAATTCTTTCTATGCTGCAGCTTAAGTGATTACTTTTAGTCTTCTGGTGCATTGTTGTTATTTATTAAAATGGAACTGATGCCCAAGGAGACCTTTAGGCTATAACTAGATCTACTATATGCAGCATGATTCTCCCTGCAAATAATAATAATTATGATCCAAACAAGCAACATTTCCCTCCTACGTCCTTCATTTATTTGGATACTTGCAAATATATTCATTTTATTGATTTAATGGATATTAACAAAATTATAAGCATCAGCTGATGATGCTTTTCCTTGGAATAACTATGACATAGTAATTACTTCTCATCTTAATGTTTTTAAGGTTTTTCCACTTACAAGCACAAACAAAACAAACTACACTCTTAAATAAAATTAACACATCTTTTACTACTAGATTTGAATTTTGAAACAGTGCTTGCCAAGTTTTGAATTCTTCACTCAATTCACTCTTATCAAACAATCAGAAATTGGTGCCCTTCATGATGGAAAAAGGTGTCTATTTGTATGTATTTGAACATAACTCTTATCTGATTCATGCATGAGGACAGGCACAGAGTATATAAATATTTATTCATAAACAAGTATATTTGTAACCTTGTTTTCTTCTGAGTTGAAGAGAACTAGTGTCCAGAGACACGAGGCCATGTCATAAATATCACTTGCATCTGTCTCCACCTATAGTAGTGTTAACTAAATGTGTATAAGAAATATAGATAATATTCCAGAAAAAAGTATTCCTCTCAAAGTTTCTTACGAGAAATTATGTCAAGGCCTTAGAGGACCTATATTCATTAGATTTCTAGAATTTTCTGGCTCCTGATGCCTTTGCCTTACAGTATCTCTTCATCCTGTTGAATGATGTACCTTGTCGAAGTTATCCGGGACTTGTCTTTGTGAAAGTGGTAATGTTCCAGGCAACACTTGACATGATACTTATTATGAATAATGGCTTATATTTTTTTTTGTATTTTATATAATTAGCCTGAAGACTATAATTGGGAATCCGTTCTTTCATACTGTTTAGCAATTCGATGTCTGTGATCTATCGTCTCAATCATATCCATTGCTAGTTTTACCATCATCTTCTTAAAACACCTAACCTTTCTTGTTTCTCTGGCCACTGTTAGTGTTTGAAATCTCACACTGTTGGAGCTCTGTAGGGCTCCCCACAAAACTCGTGCAAAATTTTTCACCATGTCTTTGTTAACTCAAGGATTTGCATTGCATCTCGTTCTGGATTTGTCACACTGTAAATCTCTATGTAGGATTTCATAGCACCTTGTCTTGTGCCAGATCTATTGTTATAGCACCTTTCCATATCAATACTTAAATAGCAATGCAGTGTATTACTAGGACATGCCAAATTTATGTAAACAAAAAATATTATTATTTACTAATATGAGTATATGTTTTACTGCATTGGTTCCTATAGGGTCTTTGCTGCTTTCTCATCGGTGTTGGCAGGAAGGATATGGAGCTGGTACCGCGATATCTTATGTCCGTATCCATCACATCCAGAGTGTATCTAGATAAATGTCCCTATCCACCAAACTGGTGATTAAAAACAAAAGAAAAGATAGTAATCTTAACTCATCAAACTTGATAATTCTCGAAGCAAGACTCCATGAAAAAAATTGACAAAGTTTAGTAACCGATTGTCAATATGAGGTCAACCTTCTAATAATTAGTGCCTGTCTTCTGGCTGAAAATTATAGAAAAACGAGGGGCTTCTGATGGTTCAAAACAGCCTGTTGGCTTCCACTATATATTTGTAGACCCGGGTAAATATCTAGAAGAGGAAAATATGATAAGTTTGTTGTAGGGAGATGTTCGACTCGAAGACACATGAAACCAACTGTTAACAATGCTACATTATTATTAGTGGATTACTCTGATCGGAAAAATATATTGATTGTATAGTCTTTTATTATATATAATAGTAATGATATATAAATAATTCCAGCTAACTGTAAGCGTAATTTCCAAAAAAGCTAATTATAAACAGGCGGATATTAAATGGAGTGCACACCAAAACGTTTGATCCCATTAAAAGGGATTCAAATAAGAAGCGAATTTGGATGTTATGGGTATCCACTTACGTGTTTAGATCAGATCTTCTGGTACTTTCTTTAACCATGCAAATTGCCATGTCTGCTCCCAACCATCTTCCACAGTATTCTAATCTTACAAATTTCAATTACTTTGCTTATGAGATCTTATGGTAATAAAATCACAAAGCAATGATATATGTGTCACATTCATTGATGCGATGCAATTTTTTTTTCCACCTGTTTAGCTCCGTGCATATTTCTCATTCGAAGAATTTTTTCTGTTTAGCTCCATGCATATTTCTCATTTGTATTCTTCGAAAACAAATAGTTGTACAGGTGTTCACTTGGTTTTAGGATTTGGATTGACTAAGGAAACATAAAAAGTTGGAGACCTTAACGGAGTTAAGGGAAAGAAGAACGTACGAAAGAGAGCGAAATAAGAAATTTTCCTGGGGGTATAAAAGGGGAAATGATCAAATGAATAAAACTTACCATTATGAGTTGCAAATCAATTACATATTAGCTATTAGCAAGTGACTGCCTAAGCCTTTTTTTGCTAAGAAACTTTTACTGAGGCTTGAAATATCGGAATCTATATTGGCCAATTACTTATGGTATCAGAATTGGCAATATCAAGTGTATTGTATCAACAATATCGGTAATACCTGACTAATATTATACAGTATATCGAGTATATCGAGTATCAGGTACCTTTTAAAATCCAATACAATATATGCAATATACATAATCCAATACAATATATGCAATATACATTGGTATTGGCTGATAATTAAAACTTTGCTATTAACACATGCCGTGCTAGGTGAAGTTTTAGAAAAATGGGGCACTTTTCTTAATATTTTTAATTCGCCCTACGAGGGTTGTAGAAAAATTAGTCTTAACAAAATTGATATGGTTTTGTCATCTGAACTCTTGACGTATTATTATCAGTTCACACAGTTGCTTTGGCAATATGTTCACGTTTTTCTGCCACACACATACAAAAACATAAACTTATGCACGGATACAAATGTGCTACTACTATGTCTTAGCTCTTTGTGTCTCAAATTTGATCAATTCCTGCATATGACACTTGTATTTGTGTTGTCATGTGACTGTTGCTCCGCATATAATTTGCAACTTAGAACTGAATCGAGAATAGGGAGTTGTCATGCAGTCAACCCAATACATTTGGGGTAAAGTCATTAATTATTAAGTCCTTATGCTATATGCCTCGTCTTTCTACTTTGTAACATAATGCTGATACCTAACTCAACATATGAGCTACTTTAAGTTGACTTCAGATTTTTCCCCATCAATTTGGGGAACTTCTAAAGGGGCACAACTTTTTTCCTAGTAAGCCCAGTTAATAACTCCCATTAATATCAAGTATGCCCTGTAAAATTTTTTTCCATTTTGTCCTTCTTCCCTCTCCCGCTTCCCCCTCCTTCCTTCGCCTCTCCCTCGACTCCGGCATCTGGCCCAACTCCGACTACGCCTCCGACGTCGTCGTCGGCGCCCTCGACACCGGCATCTACCCGACCGACCGCTCGAGCTTCGACGATGCGGGCCTCGGCCCCGTGCCGTCCACTTGGGCTGGTTCTTGTACCTCCAACTTCACCTGCAACCGCAAACTCATCGGCACCAAGTTCTTCGCGATCTTGGAGGTTGGTTGCAAAATCCACCAAGTCCGAATTCATGGCCTCTCAACCCCCTCTGCTCCTGACCATCCCTCCCTGCAAAACATCCCCCATGAGCTTCTACAGCCTCACTGACCCCAAGTTCTACAGGACAGAGACTCCGGCCCTCCTTGGTTCGGTGTTGAAGGGCGCCATCTTCCTTGGACGCTCCCATGGGTATCTAATCGTGATCCACAAATTTACGACAATTCCTACCCTACTGAATCTCTGCACGAGCGAGAGGATAGATAATTTTCCGAGCACAGGATGTGGCGTGTGCGGACTCTCAGTCCAAACAGGCCAGTCCTGTTCGGACTGTAAGTCCGAACGAGGCCCCCCTGTTCGGACTGACAGTCCGGACAGGGACTTGACCCGATCTGCTACTCCGTCGCTGTCTCACCAACTCTATTTATGTAATAAACTGATATATCATTAGTTTACCTAATTTAACATCACTTTAAGGACTTATATTAACAACTAATTATACATTATTACAAAAATATAGTGAAGGAAGCAAAAAGATACAATGATATACCGACACACTGATACATCGATACACCGATACAATGATACACTGATACACCGATACAATGATACTCCAGATACACAAATACAATGATACTCCTGATACACCGATATAATGATACATTGATACACCGATACAATGATACAACGATACAATAACTGATACAATGATATAGTGAAGATTATAAATAAGATCCCCTACGTATAAAACAAACAAGATCTTATACAAATTAAAGAAATAAGATCAAATACAATCGTAGTGTATATATTCCTTGAACAAAAAACAAATAATACGGTTCATTACAAACAAAAACCATATATTCTACAAATTTTTCAAGATGTTTGAATAAAATAATTACACCGGCCACTTGAAGTTCCTTACAACATAAATATCAATACACAACTAATATAATCTAATCACTGTCTCCTTGTCTTCCTCGGGAGTTGACGTCTGCTTCTGGGTCGAGACATAAACGCCGTATCGGGTGCATCAGGAGTGGATTGATTTTGTCTTTGTTCCTCTGCTTGCGCTAATGTACTGGTAGGAGCATTTGACCAATGGATATAATGAAGACCCGCGTACTAATTCCATGAATCGGGTGTTTGGATCAGGTGTCGACAATGACCATGCACTTATTTTTCTCCAGTGCCGGATCCATCTATGCAATACAAAGATATTTCATTCATAGATGTTTTTTTATCAAAACAGTAAGTTTTCTATGTGTAAGTAAGTAGTAATAAAGTATAATTTATTACAAATATCATATTTTCTCTATTTATTTTTTTACTGCAAGATAGTGTAATATTAAAGTTTAAAGACACTTAAACCGTCTTTTGTTACTTAATCAACCATTAGGACAATACTATTAAACTTCTAAATTAACTAATAAATTTTAATATTAACGTCCATAATTAGAAAAATAACTAAATTTTCGCATATTTTACAACTATGATTACAATATTATATTTTCTTCATAATTATAATCTAAATATTAAAAATCAAAATTAACAAAAAAATACTAGAACCAATTTTGCTAGCTCCTTCACTCTTCCTCCTCTCCATCCCAACAAAATCACAATGAAGAGTTGTTTGATCCAAAAATAGAAAAAATTAAATTTTAAAATAAATATTGCTAAATTAAGAAAACTCACCTACTAATGAAGGGAAGTCGGTGGCGGTGACGGGAGAACACCGGCAGCGGCGGCGGGAGAACACCGGCGGCGGTGGAGGGTTCGGCGGCGGCGTTGGATGTACGAATGGGAGAGAGGAGATTTGGAAGGAGAAGGAGCTAGAGAAAATGATAGAGAGGATGAGGGGAAGTGGAGGGGTGGAAGAGGGAAGAGGAAGATTGGGTTTAGGGTTAGAGCGGTTGGAGATGAAATGAGGAGAGAAGAGGAAGATGAGGAAAATATAGCTCAAGGGTATTTTCGGAATATCAATTGTGCTCACTAAGAAATTCTCCCCTTTGCTAAAATCAAACTGGGCTCACTAGGAAATCTGGGCTCACTAGGAAAAAACTTGTGCCCCTTTAGAAGTTCCCATCAATTTGTCCTTGTCCCTGGATCACTGACCTGTTCTCTATTCATGTTCAATAAGGTATTAGGAATATTCCATTTATTTCGGTGACCGTCCGTTAATAAATCATACCAAACTCTTCAATATGGACTACGTAGAAGGTGTTTCCACCTCTGTGTCTAATATTTATTTTGATTTGCTTCTTTCTTCAGGAAACACCAGCTGATCATCCTCAAGTCAGTTCTCTTTCTTCTCACCATGACGGAGCAGAATCACCTTCTCCCGCCAGCTCCAAAGAGGACCAACCAAGTCCTGTCTCTGTTCTAGACTTGCCTCCATCTGAAGAGGAGAAGTCAAGTTCAGAATGCTTCGAAAAGATCAGTGCAGGCCTAAAAGGTAAGTGAATAAGAGAAAATTATATCAAATAATCTTCATCTTCAGTAGTAACAAATGCTCATTAATAAATCGTTACCTGCTACAGAGCTAAGAATGCAGCTTAAACTTCTTAAATTCGAGTCGGCAGATACAGAAGCTGAAGACTTGGAACTTCTTGTTTCTAGCGATGAGGATATAGGAGAGTGCTATTCCCCTCGGAACTCAGGAGAGATACTAGAAGCATTTAGAGATGACGAAGATAGAGACTTCTCATACCTGCTAGATGTGCTGATTGGTTCAGGTGTTCATTCTTCCTGCAAGGATGGACTTTTCAATGCATGCTACATGCCGGCATATCCAGTTGGCAGGGAAGTGTTTGAAAAGCTTGAAAAAAAGTACAGTGTGCTGGTGTCATGGTCGAAATCAGAGAGGAAGCTCTTGTTTGATCTTATAAGTTCTATTCTAGCAGACATTGTCACCCCATCCCCTGATCTGCAATCGATGAAATCATGGAGGTCTCGTCCTACATTTGCCCGTGAAAGTCTTGTTGAAGACATGTGGCAGCAGGTTGTCAAGCACAGGAAGGAGCTCAGCGGCAAACTGGAGCTGCAGCTCTTATCGGATCCCAAGTGGTTAAATTTAGGAGGTGATGTGGATATGATCGGAAAGGAGTTGGAAAAGATGGTAATTGATGATCTCATGGAAGAGCTCCTCTCTCTAAGCTGATCTGAACTCTCTATGCATTTAGATGAAGTTCATTGAGAATTCAGATGCTCATCAGAGTGTATTCTTCAAGTGCAGACCAATCTTTTGTCATTCACAAGACATCTGCTGTTGTACGGCCATTGTGGTGGTAAGATCAGACCTCTGCTACTATTATCGAGTTAGGTCAGATCAGATCTATGCATAGCCTTATGCCTGCTTGCACTGCATGATCTTTATCTTACCTAAATGTGTTACTAATGTTGTGATCTTGAAGCAAACGGAAACTTGTAGCATAATGTATACATTGCGCATAGTTGCATATAATACATATATAGCATATTGCGATCATCGTTTATCTTTTGGGTGTGGCACCTTTTCTCCATATTCAACTGCACTGATACCTTGGACCATAACAACATTGTTCAGCTGCACGAATGCTTGCTTGGGACATTTTGATCCTTAAATTAGCAACCATCAGTTCAATTTTTTTTCCCCCTGTCCATTCAAAGGCCATAACTTGTGTTTGTGATTCCTTCAGTAGAGTAGTATGGATGACTAATTCTGGGAGTTTCTAAAGGAGCACACCATTTTTCCTAGTGAGCTCACTTAATATATATATATATATATATATCTGGAATTTTATCTTTACTATTTCCCTTCATTAGACCTTCGATAAGTAGTCTGTATAATTAGTCACCCTTGTGATTATTATCAAAGAAATATAGAGATTTTTAATATGATATCAGAGCATCTCTTTGATTATCTCTGCCCTTTGAAATCCAACTAATTATTTTTGGTGAATCACTTTCATACATGTATTAATAAGGTGGAAACAGATCGGGTTTCGATCAGACTACAAGATCCATTTGGTTTTTGGATCCACTATAAATTTGTAGGATGTACATGGCGACTCAAAACCCTCTAAGAAAGCATAGATCCATTCCATTTGAGAATCCAAACCCAATAACTTTGCAATTTGAAATATTCTTTTTCTTGAATTTTGGATTAGAATGTTGTAGGTTTCTTGCTCGTAAGGTTTTTCTTTTGGATAGCCCATATAATACATGATTAGTTATGGATATTTCTTGTGAAGGTAAGAGGCTATTTAGCTAGAACCAAGTGAATGAATATATACAATTATTTATTTATTGGGTCATTTGATTTGGAGCTTTAAGATCCCAGTAATTATATCTATTTTTTCAACAAATGCACTAGCGATTAATTGGTCACGAGGCTGATAGCTAACTATTCGTCTGAAAGATATGATCAATCTTGACTCATGCATTAAAGAAGAAATTAGCATTATATATGTATATATATATGTCTATATAATCTCATTATTTATAACTGAGTTATAGTCTATTAATTCTATAGTCTATTAATTCAACGGTGCACACTACTCATCCAATCAATACGCTACGCCTTATTGGGTAGGATTGGGTTATGGGTTCCATTGACAAGTTGGCACCCATATATAAACGTCAGGATCAATTTGAGGGAAAAAAAAAGACTAATTGATTGATTTAAAAAAAAAAAACCTTGCAAACAACCAATCACTGGAAAAAATATAATGCCAGTATTTATCGTCCAACCCTCAAAATATATAATGTCATTAAATTTTTTTTTTCAATTTAAATATTTGAATAGGGACCATCACGGACCTATATTCTACCATATTATGAATGGAACATGTTGGAGTTCAAGTATGTTACTCTATCCGGTTGACAAAGATATAAGATAATGAACCACCAATTAGCCATGACACTCCTTGCTCTTCATGCTCTTATGAAGAGTTGCATTACATGAAAAAGTAGAGTAGTTTTTTTTTTTTTTTTTTCCTCCCTAATATCATGTACATATACATAACTGTAACGACCACTTTTCTCTTATTACATTTAATTCAGTTCTAAAAAAAATTAATAATAATAATAAAATAAATTAAATTAAAATAAATTAAAATCTAGAAACTAAATAAATAGAGGGGGGTTTGTTTTCTATTATGATGAGGATATAAAAGTTGTTGAGATCAAAACAAATTCATAGATTATCTTTATCTAAAAATTTATTATTTAAATCTCAACCAAACAAGATTATATCTCAACAACAAGATTATATCTCAACCAAACAAGATTATATCTCAACAATAAGATTATATCTCAACCAACAAGATTATATCTCAACAAGAATAAAATAAGGTCATTTCCTCTCCTTCCTCTCCTTTGGAACACAGAGAATTTCAGAACGTACGGGAAGGAGAGAGAAAGGAAGCAAGGAAAGGAAAAAGGAGGAAAGAAGAGATTCGGCTAAGGTGAGTTTTTTTACTCACTTTAACATGCTACATCTATTTTTTTATACCTTCTGTTTTATTTAATTAAAGGTTTAATCTTGGATAGAAAACCCTTAGCACCAATGTTTTATACACAACGAATTGCAGTGTGCAGTAGCTTAGTTTACCTTATAATATTTAAAAATAGGAGTTGTGTTATATATATTTTATACTCAATATTCATCTCAGTTTGACTAAACATGTGATTTTTCTTACTGTAAGGTAGTATTGAGAAGATACTATTATTGTCAATTTCACTGCCTTTCATTTTCCCTTATAAATTGATTTCCTACTATTCTATTTTTCTCAATTATAAAACATTACCTTATGTAACATTGCATACTTGACTGTCCAACAAAAAAAAAAAAAAAAAAAAAAAATGATGTACGTCAACTTAGATGCCCATCCTAAAGATTGGAAGCCTCTAATTTTCTTAACAAAAGCTTGAACGTCAAACCTCCCATAACTGAATCCCATCCCTCACAATATGAAAGCCCTCAGAATAAGAATACCAGTATTTTGGACTCCAGTAAATAAATCCCAGGAAGTGTAAATCCTAGGTTAATAGAGGTTTCGAAAAGAAATGGGTTTTTCATGCACTTTTATGTATTAGTATGTGTATTACCTTTCAGCTTTTGTGTGCATGAGTCTGGGACCTGTTCAAAATTAGTAAGTAATAGAACAAAAATCAAAACATAATACTAATGGTAACTCTGAGATAGTTAGAGATTTGATTACCAAAAGCAAAACAGAAACCCAATATAATACAGTGGTTCAAATTTCAAAGGCAAGCTAATGTTTGATAAGCAAAATTCAAAAGTTTTAGAAGTTGATCACATGCCAAGACGGAGAGAAGAAGAAGAATGAGATGTTAAGTTTTGTTTCTTCTGTTTCCAAGTATTTTTGCTAAAAAGTAGTAACCTTTGGCTTGTGCAATGGCGGTCATGTCTCAGATCCTTGATTTAGTGACGTAGCAACAAGCTGAGCTACTACAGCCACTTAGATCATCAGCGCTTGGAATCATTGCCTTATCCGTTGATAAATTATCTTACTTGCCCAATTTGACTCCAAAATTTAGGCTATGCCCAAAATTATTTTTTCTCCTGGTCATTCCCATGATCATTGATGTTGGTGAAGTGGCAATAAGCTGCTGTCCTCGGGTTAGAGTCGGCGAGGCGATCCGGCCAAGACCAGCGCCGGTGGCCGCCGACGATCTCGGCTCCATCGATTTCTGCTGCTGCCCTCGTCGGTCGAGGCTTTGGGTTAGGGTTGGCGAGGCAATTCGACCGAGACGAGCGTCGGTGGCCGTCGACGATCTCGGCTCTATCGATCTCTGCCACCGCCTTGTTGGATTGAAGAATCCTCCTCTTTTCTTTTTTTTTTTTTCTTTGGGTGATTGATTTCTTCTTCTTTTTCCTGCTTCTTTTTCTCCTCCTTTTCGGCTCCTGTTTTTGCTGCTACTTCTGCTTCCCTTCTCCTTTCCCTGTTTGGTTGCAATGACAAAGAAACTTTAGGAAAAATCTAAATGCGCACATATTTCACTAATGAGCACCTTTTCTCCTATGTTGTAAATCACTTTACTGTATAGTATGTGGGCGCATGTAGAACTACTTGCAACTTGCATGAAACTTTTAGTAAATTCTAAATGCACATATATTTCACTAGTGAGCACCTTTTCTCCTATGCTGTAAATCACTTTACTATATAGTATGTGGGCGCATATAGAACTACCTGCAACTTGCAGGAAACTTTTAGTAAATTCTAAATGCGCACATATTTCACTAGTGAGCACCTTTTTCTCCTATGTTGTAAATCACTTTACTATATAGTATGTGGGCGCATGTAGAACTACCTGCAACTTACAGGAAACTTTAGTAAATTCTAAATGAGCACATATTTCACTAGTGGACACCATTTCCCCTATGTTGTAAATCACCTTACTATATAGTATGTGGTGCGCGTTTAGAATTACCCACAACTTGGAGGCCTATGATGCCTGGTTTGGGGGAAATTCTATTTGCCCATGCCAATGTACGCTTGAGGCGCACGTTTGAAACTTTGCTAAGTGAGCCTTTTTGAAATAGAATAATCTTTTTAAACTACCTAAGACTCGGGTCTCTCTGATTAAAATCTTATGCCTGAACGAGGCCATATTCTTAGTAAGCAGCCATTGCACCTATTCACAAGCATTTAAACTAATTCTACATTTGAAAATAATTACGGATGGTTTTAAAATTTATTTTTCATAGTGACCTACTTCTAAATTGAATGTTTCATACTCTAATAAAAGAAAGAGAAAAATGAATATTGAAAATAAAATCTGAAAAGACACCGAAAATTTTAGGATTGGTGATAGATCATTAACTATTGCATTGTATATTATTCTTTATTGTTATTATTGTTGCCACAGAATATTGAAATTTAATAATGACTACCAATCTATTAAATTAAACTGAATAATTTACACTGGAATCGTCATACACTGTGATTGGGGAAAATTAAGGTTCATATGAATTAGATGGCTGGACGTAACTGTACCGCTGTTTCCCATTTTGGGAGGATCGGGATAGGCTCTGATCATTACTGCGCCACCGTTTTCCATTTTGGGAGGATCGGGATAGGCTACGATCAAAATTACTGTTCCATTTTTCCGGGGGTAAATGGGGATACTTTCAGACCAGGTATATTCATATTTTTCCTGAATTTTCAAATACCATAATTAAAAGATATCAACTAAAAATAATAATAATAACTTCTACTCTTATTTGTATGTCTGTTCATGATATTGAATTATTATTGTTATTTGTTATGTTAGATCGCTTTACTGACGATTCTGGTTATGCATGACTAGATGCAGATATTTATTAAGAAGTAGATCCTCCAGAAACAGAACAAGATGTGGCATACTTTAAGAAATACGCAGATCTACAGGAGTAATGAAATTTTTAATTAATTATTTCCATTTTAGAAAACTGTAATAAGTACATATGGCACTTCATTTAGTTTTATGTGAGACAGCTCTTTTATTCAGAAATAATTTATTGTAGTGACTTTTTGCTGATTTTATTTAGAGGCAGTTTGTTATCACTTTGATTTAAAAAACAATTATCATTTATTTCTTTATGTTATTCATATTAACTTGTGTTGCAACTGTAATGTTTTGTTTTGAGACTTGTCGAGTTGTCATTCGACGCCGAACGTTTCAGCTTTCCACACTACGGAAAGTGGAGCGTTACAGTCATCTTAGCTTCTCCATCCCCTCCTTTCCACTCTCTCCGTCATCCAGTAGTCACTCGACCATAGCCATCTTTCTCCTCTTCCAGGTCCTCTCCTCCTCCTCCTTTACCTCCATCAGAGCAACAACCAACTCCTCATCATAATTTATCTGGTACTCGACCATGTAGGAGATAATAACCGCCTATCTTCAACTTGCCACCTTTCGCTGTCTCCAAAAAAGCTTTAAATAGCCATAGCTTAGTTTGGACCTTAAGTAAGACCTAATTAAGTTTGGCCTTCAGGTGGGGGAAATTCTAAACGTGCACACCACTTGACTTAGTGAACACCATTTTGCTTAGTGAGAACCACCTCTCTTTTAAAGGAGGATTTTTCTTAGTGAGCACCCACTTTCTTCTAATTTTAACTCTCTCAAATCCATGTTTCACATTTCCCTTCACTTGCCACCCTCTTAAACCAATCGCTTTTCTCCGCTCACCCCCGCTTCGTCCAGCGGTTGCCCCCCCCCCCGCCCTCCCTTCCTCCGCTCGTCCACTTGGCAAGTCAGTCACTTCCCTCCAATAGGTCAATCCCTCACCTGAGCCGACCGCTCCATATACCGTCAGCTCTACACCTCTCTCACCAAGTACAACCTCCACTCTTCTTTGCGACCATCCCCAACATCTTCATCACGATGTACGCCAAGTGCGGGACCTTGCCAGTGCGCCTTATCATGTTCAACAAAATGTTTGAACGTGACCAAATCTCCTGAACTCCGTCATCACCAACTCAAAGTATTCGATAAAATGTCCGAACAAGACCTGGGTAACTTTGCTTAAAAAAAACCAGTGGCAAATTACAAGTTTGAGTGTGGTGCTCACTAAGTCAAGTTGTGTGCTCATTTAGAACTTCCCCTCAAATGGAGGGGTGGGAGGATAAGAGCTAGGATCCGATCCAAGGTCGATATTTGTAAGTTTATATGTTGAATTTGGGAAGATCGCAACCATTTCAGAAACCTCAAATTTAAATTATTTTTCTTCCATGAAAATTATAAGTTTCCTAATCAATCACTTACTGAGAACAGAGTTTGGGCCCTCTAAACCAGGAGCCCAGCCCATTCTCATTCCGAGATTTAACAATAAAATGGCCCAACCAATTTGCAAGACTCATGCAAACCAGAGTTAACTTTTTTTTTCTTTTTCTTAAATATTATGATAGTGAGCAAATATTATCTGCATTTCATTAGAGATAACAAAACCAACTACAAAGAATTCTAAATACCTATATCGATTATAAATAAAAGGTTTTCTTTTTTAAAAAAGAAAAAGAAATCAAAATATCTTTGTACATTTTGATATAGATAGGTATAGGAGTTCATTTTCAAAAGGGAAACTAAAAAAAAAAAGTCTCAAAAAAAAAAAAAAAAAAGGAAAAAACAAAGAGGGTGAAGGCATCTGATTCTATTTTGGTCTTGTGGATGAAAAATTGTGATAATAGTGACAAAGAAAAAAAAGAAAGTGGGCCAAGCTTCCCACATGAAACTTAATAAATCAAGTAAATTGTTGCAAATAGAGGGAGAGATGATGCTTCACACGTTACACAAAGAACCCCAATATTATCCTTGTAGCCAATATAAGAAAAAGTTTTCACAGACCTCGAACAAATTAAGTCACCAGTTCAGAACTCCTCTTAGATGGCCACCACCAAGAACCAAAAAACAAAGTTTAAGAGTCTGAATTAGAAATCACCCATGAGCTTTATTTTGTTTCTACTATACCATATATAGAATTTGAATATGTACTGCTCTTATCCCATTTTAAAGTCTATAATTAATCTAGTCTTTACGTAGAACCTGAATTGATCCGATACTATTTTAAAGTCCCTATCACTGTGGCAAAACTCCGAAGAAGTTATGTTGATAGTTGAGATAATTATCACTAATTACATTCTAATTAGAGATTACCTTAATCATTCAAATTCTCCTATAAAACCCCCTCCCCTCCCCCTCCACTATTTTTCATACCAAAGGGCCAAAACATAAGAAAATGATGGGAACAAAACAAGTCCCATGGTCTCTTCCGGCTCTCACCTCCATCATCATCATCCTCCTTCTCTCCTCCTCCTTCACCTCGGCACGGCCGCTCGACGACGTTCCGAGCTACAATCTCGTTCCCAAATTCACCGCAAAGCTGCTGCCGCCGCCTCCCTTTGTTCGCCAGCATTACATCAATGAGACTCAGCCTGCGATATCGCCTAAGAAAAGGATCCACCCTCCTCGACCGCCCCCGCCACCGGCACGTCCTAGCCAGTAAGTTGGCCATGAGCTGATCTCAGTTCCGATGGTCAAGCTTGGTAGCATGTTGCAGGGTGATGAGAGTTGTCCGGGTCAATGTAATGTAGGTTCCATAAATAAATGGATGCTACTGAAGGGTCTGAGGGGAAATTATGCTTTGCTATTTTATAAAATTTGGATTTGCTTCTTCTAGCTAATTTATTTTTAAATGAACTCATCATCTACATCTCATAATAATGTTATCTTTTGGTAGTAGGTAAAAATGAGCTTGTCCCTATCAGTATTCTAAATGAATGACTTTTATATAAATGAACGCTGACCGTCAAAATGGGATCAACAACATATACACAAAATTACGGCAAAATTTTTTCAAACTTACTTTTGATTAACATTGATTATCCAAGCAATTACAAACCAAATATCAAAATTCAAAGCCAAACGGCTGCTCTTCAGTACTTGTAGTTCAAGTTCAAGCAACAAAAACAAGGCTCGTTTCCTCTCTCAACAAATAAACTCACACAACTACCCATCGATACACACAGGGCAATGTTGCATTTGTATCTCATATTCGTTGAGTATTTAGATATGATTAAGAATCATAAAAAGTTCCAATTAGACTTGGATCAGAAGACAAGTATCCTAATTGGTTTGAAACACAAATTAGATGATGATAATACTATTTTGATAGGGTTTGAATACGCGCGCACACACATGTGCGTGTGTGATATGTGAGATGTGAGCAATTGAAAAGAGAGGCGGATTTTGTTATTATGGGAAATGTTAGAGGTAAACAAATAACTAAATCTCTTCTTATAACCTTATTTTTCTTAATAGATATCTCTCGTGTTGTTCATGTGGACATAAGTCGAGCATGGTCGGTCGAACCGCATAATTCTCTTGTGTTCTTCTTGTACTTATTATATATCTCTATCTTGATAATCTCGATGTAATGATCTCATGGTGATTTGAGATCTGATTGGGAGTTTCGAATCCCAACAGATAAGAGTTGTTGTCTTCCACCAACCATGTCTTCACGCACTCATTATGAAACCGATGCGAGCACGGCATCTGAGCCACCTTCTCCCCCACTCCGAGCTCCTCCAAACACACCTTGTACACATCATCTTGGAATGACTAACTAGATTCTATTTACACACGGAAAGTTACTTTTCATGCACAGATATTGAAATTGAAAATAATTACAAATTTGTTATTTTCTTTTTTTTACTAAATTACCCTTTTAAATTTCAAATCTCTAACGCTTCTTAAAAATTGAGAAAACTGTCGTCTTTCTCCTCTGTTTTTTCTAAAACCCTGAAAGAAACACTTCTTTTTGGGTATTTAAATTTAAAAATAAATATATCTCTTACAAACTCATCGGTTTGATTTCTTCAACATTCATGTTCCTTAAAAGTTTGAAAGAATTTTAGGATAAAACTTATGTTTTCATCACCCAGAGTTCATAAATTAAAGGGAAAACCTTATACAGACACTAATTGTTTCAAACCTGCAACCATTAGAAAACGAAAGTATTAGATTTCATGAAAATTACACTTTGAGAGATCCCACAAACCCCCAACAAAAAGAAAACAAAAAACAAACACATAAAAATTACTACCATGCATCAGCGATCATGAGTTAACCTTTGTACAGTTCAACCTGATCTTTCCATCGCTACCTGTCAGCGGGCTAATCCCCCCATTTTCACCATGGTCGCAGCGAAATCGCTCGCAAACAGCACCCTGTTCGTGATGTACTGCCTCACCAGCGCATCCTGCGACCCACCGTTTTTTTTTTTGACGTTAAACGGCGAGATATGTCCCTCCGCGTTCTATTAAAGAGAAAATAACAGAACATAAGAGTTCAGAGTCCACAAGTAGAGTGGTCCAAACATAAACTTACAAAGTAAAAATTCTTAAAAATACTAAAAAGAAACGAAACAAAGCCAAAATAAAAATATGATTATCCAGCAAGAGGTATATTTTACGATCCGCCCACCTGCCTTCGCGCCTCTGATCGAGGTCTCTACTTCTCATTTGGCAGAGTGACATCGATATCATCTCCCGACCCACCGTAAAGAGCTCCTAATCAGAATATAGTTGCCCTCGCTGCGCCACGAGGTTCTTGAAGTAATCGTTTCCGAACAGGTTTGGAGTCTGCACGTCGAGCGGGGCCAGATTGCTATCCTCGCCAGAGGCCGAGCAGGTCCGCTTGCGCAGGCTGGCGAAGCTGGGGTCGATGTTGGTCTCGTTGTAGATGTGAGTGCGGAAGGTGGAGCACTGGGCATGGCGGATGGTGTGGCCGCCGGAGAGGGCGGTCATGTCACGTGTGTTGAGGCCCTTGGCGGAGAACATGGAGATGAGGGTGGGGAGACTCGAGAAGGGGGGGAGATCTCACTGTTGACTGCGCTCTGGCTTGCCGTCGTGGCGTCTCTCGGGCCCAATTGGATTGTCCATGTCGACCCTCCAAGCTGCAAGATATGTAGCGCATTAATTAGAGCTCTGTATATCACTTATTCTCAATGCCGACAGCACGGAGTATGTCTCCCCGCTATCATTTGTTGCCCAACATAAACAATTCGTAAGATTTCGACGACATGATCAGTCGAATATTGCTTTTCGCATGGCTCTGTCTTGTTCTGAACACGATCTGTATTCAACTTGTGGCCGCATGATATTGTCTTTTGTCCGAGAGACAATGTGGGGGTGGCAAGCTGACGATGGTGGCTACTATCACCTGTGTGGCTGAGTACCAAATAAATTATGATGAGGGGCTGGCTGTTGCTTTGGCGGTGGCAAGCTTGGAGGAGGAGGCGAGGAGCTGGAACATGAGGAAGGTGGCTACGGCCAAGACAGTGTTGGAGGAGAGAGAGTGAGAAGAAAGTGACGGAGAGGGCAACACCTGCATGTTCACGGTGTGCTTGGAGGAGTTTGGGGGTGAGAGAGAAAGTGATTAGGGATGCCATGTTCGAATTAATTGGTTCCACAAGGAGTGTATTTGGAAGTGGCTAGCAGAAGAGAGTAACTCATGTCCTCTTTGTCGATTTGAGATCGAATGATCTTACTATGTATAAAGTTTGGTGCTAACTAGACAATGAAAATTGTTAAAAACTAAGGGGGAAAATGTATCTTTTTCATGTTTGGTAAATTTATTTTCACACTTTAGTACAACAAAGTTGGTTTTTAGTTTTGGATGTTGAATATACAAGTTTTTTTTTTAATTTTTAATTTCATAAATTTATCTTTTTCATGTTTTAGTTTTGGATGTTGAAAATTGTGATAGGCCAGTGACAGTCAACGTAAAATATTGTCACATATTATGAAATGAGCCAAAATATGAATTTTGTTGGGGCGTTCCCTACTGAGCGATGCGCTACATCGGAGCCCGGGTGTAACGCCCCCGTTTTTCAGCTGCTTCCTAAAACGGAGGACGTTACTTATTACTTCCACTAGACAACCCAACAGTGACAGGATCTTGGAATAACCATAACTACTGTCACAATCAGATAAGTAAATAACATGTCTGAAACTGAAAAGATTTGATTTATACAAAAAGTTTATTACATATAATGGCACACTGCTTTAAATATGAACACAAAAAAGTCAAAGAGAAAAGCAGTGTCCAGACAAAAGGAAATATAAACAAAATCTACAAAGACTCTCCAGATAGTTCTTCGCTTGCCTATTGTCGCTCGAACTGTCCAACAAAGTACGGGTTCTCAACTGGGGCTGGCTCCCCATCTTCACGTTCCAAATCTGGGTTCAAAACCCAGGGGATTAAACCCGGCAAGTAATACATTTAAAAAGAGGAATTGTGTACTATCATAGTACATGAATATCAGTGTGCATGAGCATGTTTATGTTAGTGTTGTTTGTGTGCATATAAATTAACATGAAGGCAACATATAAATTAATATGAAGTCAAGCATAAATAAATGCATAAATAAATGAACATGACAATAACTACTCTATCATATTTTATTGGTCTCAGTCATCGTTCAATTTAAAATTTGAAACTGTATTAATGGATAAGATAGCGCTATTCTCCATTATCGTATAAGTGTCCGTGCATACCTGGGACCCGGCCCCAATATTCATGGCGCTGAACCATGACATGCCGCTAGGCACTCAATCATGTTCCGTACTATATTACAATGACGGACTTACCACTCTGGGTAGATATCAATTGGTGATCCAGTAACCACCCAGGCCGCTGCAGTAATAGAATCCCGGCCCTAACAATACAATCAATCCTTATACGGCAATGCTCTTATCCATCATATAGTTTCTTCCATCTCCGTGTTCATAATGAATTATGCACATGAAAATTTTATAATCGTTCTTTAATTGTTTTTTAATTCACGATAACATGCTTGCATTTCCATGACTGTACATGACATGTAGTATCATAACACATGATCCGTAATATTAAAACACATGACTTGTAATATCAAAGCACGTGACATGTAAAACAAATGACTTGTAGCATGATAGATGTTAGTGCATAATTGTACCACCATGCATATCATCAAAAATATTATAATAATCCGGTTTCATTCTCAGTGTCAATTAATAACCCAATTAATAACCCAACGTATGCATTTATTACATTTCAAGGCTCAATTATATATTAGTATGCATTTCTCTTTTAATTAAAATCTAATTTATTACTATTATTAATTATGTCCAATTAATCCAAGTTAAGTCCGATTCAAATCTCTCAATCATTTAATCTATCAAGCCCAAGCCAATCTCACTAAATTCCCACTTTTATTTTATTTTATTTTATTTTACTTTATTTTTTGTCAGGTCCAAACCCAAGCCCAATTTCTTCCCTCTATTTTATTATTATTATTATTATTATTATTATTATTAATTTACAAAACTGGGCCCGACCCAATATTATTATTATTATTATTATTAATTTAATAGACTGTGCCAGGCCCAATATTATTATTATTATTATCATTATTATTTCAGCAGTCCAGGCCTATGATCACTCTCTCTCCTTCTTTTTTTTCTCTTCTTTTTTTTTCTGATATTTTCTTTGGTCCGGGCCAGACCCAGTTCACTATTATTTTCTTTTCTTTTTCTTGTCCTTTTTTTTCCTTCTGGGCTGGGCCAGGCCCATAATCTCTCTCTCTCTTTTCTTTTTCCCTACAGCCCATTCTCTGCATGTTATAGCCCACAAACTCTCTCCCTCTTTTTTTTTTTTTTTTTTTTTTTCTTTTTCTTTTCTCTCTACTGAAGGCCCACGGTTTGCATGATTTTGGCTACGTAAATTTCCTCTTCTTTTTTTTTTTAAATTAAAAATAGTAAATATCACAATATTTATATATGTTAAATTTGACCTACTAATATAGTTCAGTTCTCAATATCAGTTAATGGTACAAAATATAAACCAAGCATTTTTACAAGATAATTTACGTACACAAATTTAAATTAAATAAAGAAACGAACCAAAATATTTTACATATACAAATTTAAATTAAATAAAGAACGAAAAAATAGATATAAATAAAATAACAAAATGAACGAAAATAGTAGTATTACTTGCCTCGGTTTGATCTCGAATATTCGGCTCGAATCCTCGATACGGTTTGCTTTTTTCGTTTCTTTTTTTTTTCTTTCTTTTCTTTTTTTTTCTCTGTTGATGATATTTGGCGGAGAGGAAAGGCTGGGTTTGGCCGAGAGTTAGAAGAAGCAGAGGGAAAGAAGAGAGTGACAGAAGGTGTCAATAAATTTTTTTTTTCTTTCTCTTTCTTATATATAGATTTTTCTTTCTGGTGACACCTCCCCCCATTAACTATTCCCCCACTGACACCTCAAATTGTTTTTCTGCCACCCACTCTAGGTCACGACAGCACAACACTCAATCACCACCACAGCATTTATTTTATTTATTTATTTATTTATTTATTTAATAATTTAAATAATTTTGGTTTTGTGTAATATTATTCAAATACTATCAAATTTATGTAGGACGTAGTGCTCGACGAGAGAAATACTACAAAATTATCCGTTTGTTGTTTCGATGTCCGGAATAAATGAACCGAAATTCCGAAGTAATTAGAAAGATAATTTTAATATTCTTAAATTAGCAATTTTGGGAGTATTTTTCGGGCTCGTAAGAAAAATCTCCAAAAATCTTAAATATTACAAAACTAATAATTGCGAAGACCGAATGTCATTTGGGTTTGTGGATTTAAAGTTATGTTAACCGAACATTATTTCGGTATCCAAAATCGACTTCGGTGGACTTATTCGGCACCGCTGGTCTTAAGAGAGTAATACAGGTAGCTCGAAATTTGGGGTATTACACCGGGTGTAGTGAAAAATGTGTGAGAGTTGCTACGTCGTCGTAAAGAAGCGACGCGCCACGTCGGCGCCCGAATGTGGTATCAAATATAAGAGGGTTCGCACATCTTAATGAACGGGTGGGGGTAAAGAAATTAGCTCATAAATATAAACATAAATTTCGGTTGGCATCATGCAATATAGATTCCCTTATAGGTAGATTAGCAGAGTTAATTGATATTATGATTAGAATGAGGGTTAAAATTTTGTGCGTGCAGGAGACTAAGTGGGTAGGTGAGAAAGTTAAAGTCATAGAGCCTTGGGTTATAAACTTTGGTATACGGGTAGAGATAGAAATCATAATGAGGTAGGTGTGATCATAAATAAGCAATTACTTGGGGATGTAGTGGAGGTTAGGAGGAAGAATGATAGAATTTTATTAGTTAAATTTATTTTAGATGGAGAGATTTTTAATGTCATTAGCGCCTATGCACCACAAGTAGGACTTGATGAATCCAGTAAACATCAATTTTGGGATGATCTAGATTAGATAGTACAAGAAATACCCGCTAGAGAAAAACTATTTATTTGTGGTGATCTCAATGGGCCTGTAGAAACTAGTCGTAATGGGTTTGATATTGTACATGGAGGATTTGATTTTGGAGAAAGAAATGAAGCAGGTAACTCAATTCTAAATTTTGCTTTGTCTTATAATTTAATTTTAGCGAATACTTGGTTTAAAAGGAGAGTTTCTCACTTAGTTACTTTTAAAAGTGGATCAAATGCAAGCCAAATAAATTTCTTTTTAATTAGGAGGGTAGATAGAGCTAGTTGTATCTATTGTAAGGTAGTGTCAGGTGAGAGTATAATTATCCAAAATAGACTCTTAGTTTTAGATATTCAGATTAGACAGAAACTTAGAAAAATTAAGTGTAAATTAGATCCTAAAATTAAGTGGTGGCGATTAGAAGGTAATCAAAAAGTTTTTGTAGATAAAGTAGTATAAGAAACAGATTGGAGAGATCATGATGATCCTAATGTAACATGGAACAAAATTGTTAGTTGCATTAAAAGGATAGTTAAAGATATATTAGGTGAGTCGAGGGACGGTGCTTCACCATATAAGAATACATCATGGTGGAATGAATAGCTAAAAAACGAGACCTTTATAGAAATTTGAATAATAATAATAATGGAATAAGTTTTGAGAAATTTAAACTAGCAAAAAAGGAGGCTAAGAAAGTTGTTCGGGATGCAAAAACTAAATTATATAATAAGTGTACGAGAAGTTAGATAATAAAGAGGTAGAAAATGATATATATATATATATAATTGCTCGAATAAGAGAGAGGAAGTCTAAAAACTTATGTACTGTAAAGTGTATTAAAAATGAGGATCAGGCAGTTCTAGTTCGAGACGAAGAGATTAAAGAAATATGGAAAAATTATTTTGATAGATTATATAATGGTAGTTTTACTCAAGATTTGGGAGATCTTACTATTTAATGTGAGGATATGAATTATAGTTTTATGCGCAGAATCAAAGAGTCTGAAGTAAAAGAGACTTTGAAGAGGAGTTTGGGGTGAGAGAGAAAGTGATTAGGATGCCATGTTCGAATTGGTTCCGCAAGGAGTGTATTTGGACGTGGCTATGTATAAAGTTTGGTGATAACTAGACGATGAAAATTGTTAAAAACTAAGGGGGGAAATGTATCTTTTTCATGTTTGGTAAATTTATTTTCACACTTTAGTACAAACAAGTTGGTTTTTAGTTTTGGATGTTGAATGAATATACAAGTTTTTTTTTTTTAATTTTTAATTTCATAAATTTATCCTGTGATTATTGTATACTTTAATTAAGAAAAAAGAAATAAACTACTCAAAATGCCTTTGTTTGAGGATGGAAAGAAACTATGAACTAACGGAAATTTTTATTATCGAAAAAATAAATTAGCTATGTAGACAGTAAAAGGAATTAAAAAATAAATAAAGTTCCTAAAATATAACAATTGCTTACAAAATTTTTTATGTGTGCTAATTTTTAAAAGGTGCCTTTAAATTGAACCCAAAGGCATGAATATATTCATTAATATTGTAATTGTAGTTTATTTATAATTTATATGTTTTTCCTTCTTATGCTTATATAATGCTAATATTTATAGTTCAACCAAAAAAAATGATTCGAATTATTTTCCAGATAGATAAGAGATATAAAATTTTGATGATTTTATCAATAAATGGGCGATAATAATCTTTACTATTGAATTGTGCATTAAAATTTAAATTTTTTTTTTTCCAATTCAAATTTTTGAATAGGGACCATCATTGACCTATATTCCACCATGTAGTGACGAGGTCTGGACGACTGTTTACCAAAAATACAGGTCTCCGCAAAGTCGTAAGACCATGTATGGGGGTTGACGCATGTCTAGTGCCAAAAGGTAAAAAAAGTTGGTGACCTGATGATAGAGGAGCCGGCAACCAAAGTCTCGGTGAATGGTGGCTGTAACTATAACAGTCCTATGGTAGTGAAATTCCTTATCGGGTAAGTTCCGACCTGCACAAAAGGCGTAACGATCTGGGCACTGTCTCGAAAAAAGGCTCAGTGAAATAGATATGCCTGTGAATATGCGAACTATCTGCACCCGGACAGAAAGATCCTATGAAGCTTCACTGTTCCCTGAGATTGGCTTTGGCTCCTCTTCCGGCTCCTCTCTTCCTTCTCTGACCTTGCCTCGTCATAATTTATCTGGTACTCGATCACTTAGGAGATAGTAATCATTATCTTCAACTTGCCACCCTTCACTGTCTCCAAAAATATTTTAAATAGTCATCGCTTAGTTTGGACCTTAAGTAAGACCTAATCAAGTTTGGCCTTCAGGTTGGGAAAATGCTAAATGAGAACACCACTTGACTTGGTGCTTGCTTAGTGAGCATCAGCTCTTTTTTTTTAAAAAAATGATTTTTCGTACATTTTGATATAGATAGGTATACGAGTTCATTTTCAAAAGGGAAACTCAAAAAAAAAAAGTCTCAAAAAAAAAAAAAAAAAAAGGAAAAAACAAAGAGGGTGAAGGCATCTGATTCTATTTTGGTCTTGTGGATGAAAAATTGTGATAATAGTGACAAAGAAAAAAAAGAAAGTGGGCGAAGCTTCCCACATAAAACTTAATAAATCAAGTAAATTGTTGCAAATAGAGGGAGAGATGATGCTTCACACGTTACACAAAGAACCCCAATATTATCCTTGTAGCCAATATAAGAAAAAGTTTTCACAGACCTCGAACAAATTAAGTCACCAGTTCAGAACTCCTCTTAGATGGCCACCACCAAGAACCAAAAAACAAAGTTTAAGAGTCTGAATTAGAAATCACCCATGTGCTTTGTTTTGTTTCTACTATACCATATATAGAATTTGAATATGTACTGCACTGATCCCATTTTAAAGTCTCTAATTAATCTAGTCTTTACGTAGCGGTTTGAACATGGATTGTTCTGATACTATTTTAAAGTCCCTATCACTGTGGCAAAACTCCGAAGTTATGTTGATAGTTGAGATAATTATCACTAATTACATTCTAATTAGAGATTACCTTAATCATTCAAATTCTCCTATAAAACCCCCTCCCCTCCCCCTCCACTATTTTTCATACCAAAGGGCCAAAACATAAGAAAATGATGGGAACAAAACAAGTCCCATGGTCTCTTCCGGCTCTCACCTCCATCATCATCATCCTCCTTCTCTCCTCCTCCTTCACCTCGGCACGGCCGCTCGACGACGTTCCGAGCTACAATCTCGTTCCCAAATTCACCGCAAAGCTGCTGCCGCCGCCTCCCTTTGTTCGCCAGCATTACATCAATGAGACTCAGCCTGCGATATCGCCTAAGAAAAGGATCCACCCTCCTCGACCGCCCCCGCCACCGGCACGTCCTAGCCAGTAAGTTGGCCATGAGCTGATCTCAGTTCCGATGGTCAAGCTTGGTAGCATGTTGCAGGGTGATGAGAGTTGTCCGGGTCAATGTAATGTAGGTTCCATAAATAAATGAATGCTACTGAAGGGTCTGAGGGGAAATTATGCTTTGTTATTTTATAAAATTTGGATTTGCTTCTTCTAGCTAATTTATTTTTAAATGAACTCATCATCTACATCTCTCATAATGTTATCTTTTGGTAGTAGGTAAAAATGAGCTTCTCCCTATCAGTATTCTAAATCATAAAATATGAATGACTTTTATATATATGAACTTGACCGTCAAAATGGGATTGTTGGGTTCGATGCTTAGCAGAAATGAAGGAGAAGGAGTTGTTTCGGGTTTAAGTGTTCATACCCGATATTTCTGATCCGACCCATTCTGTTCACTCGCACTAGGTCTAAGCTAGAAGAAGCTTCTGAGGTGTCCAGAATTCTCTAGAAAGATTTGAGAGCCTCATATAAGGAGGCAGTAGTGTAATGAAACTCTTATGACTAAAAATAATCCACTGTTCATCCAGTTTCTTCTTGTTCTTTGTTTTCTTTGCTTCTTTTAGTTCTTTTTCTCTTCTCTTCTTTTCTTGTTGTAAGATTTTTCCAGTTCTTGAAGATGCCGCAGAAGACTTCAAGCAGCAAGGGATCGTTGGATTCTGACGGGGATCAACATATACACAAAATTACGGCAAAACTTTTTCAAACTTACTTTTGATTAACATTGATTATCCAAGCAATTACAAACCAAATATCAAAATTCAAAGCCAAACGGCTGCTTTTCAATACTTGTAGTTCTAGATCTAGCAACAAAAACAAGGCTCGTTTCCTCTCTCGACAAATAAACTCACACAACTACCCATCGATACACGCGGGGCAATATTGCATTTGTATCTCGTATCCGTTGAGTATTTAGATATGATTAAGAATCATAAAAAGTTCCAATTAGACTTGGATCAGAAGACAAGTATCCTAATTGGTTTGAAACATAAATTAGATAATGATAATACTATTTTGATAGGATTTAAATACGCGCGCACACACATGTGCGTGTGTGATATGTGAGATGTGAGCAATTGAAAAGAGAGGCGGATTTTGTTATTACGAGAAATGTTAGAGGTAAAAAAATAACTAAATCTCTTCTTATAACCTTATTTTTCTTAATAGATATCTCTCATGTTGTTCATATGGACATAAGTCGAACATGGTCTGTCGAACCGCATAATTCTCTTGTGTTCTTCTTGTACTTATTATATATCTCTATCTCGATAATCTCGATGTAATGATCTCATGGTGATTTGAGATCTGATTGGGAGTTTCGAATCCCAACAGATAAGAGTTGTTGTCTTCCACCAACCATGTCTTCACGCACTCATTATGAAACCGATGCGAGCACGGCATCTGAGCCACCTTCTCCCCCACTCCGAGCTCCTCCAAACACACCTTGTACACATCATCTTGGAATGACTAACTAGATTCTATTTACACACGGAAAGTTACTTTTCATGCACAGATATTGAAATTGAAAATAATTACAAATTTGTTATTTTCTTTTTTTACTAAATTACTCTTTTAAATTTCAAATCTCTAACGCTTCTTAAAAATTGAGAAAACTGTCGTCTTTCTCCTCTGTTTTTTCTAAAACCCTGAAAGAAACACTTCTTTTTGGGTATTTAAATTTAAAAATAAATATATCTCTTACAAACTCATCGGTTTGATTTCTTCAACATTCGTGTTCCTTAAAAGTTTGAAAGAATTTTAGGATAAAACTTATCAAGATTAGCCTCTATGTTTTCATCACCCAGAGTTCATAAATTAAAGGAAAACCTTATACAGACACTAATTGTTTCAAACCTGCACCCATTAGAAAACGAAAGTATTAGATTTCATGAAAATTACACTTTGAGAGATCCCACAAACCCCCAACAAAAAGAAAACAAAAAACAAACACATAAAAATTACTACCATGCATCAGCGATCATGAGTTAACCTTTGTACAGTTCAACCTGATCTTTCCATCGCTACCTGTCAGCGGGCTAATCCCCCCATTTTCTCCATGGTCGCAGCGAAATCGCTCGCAAACAGCACCCTGTTCGTGATGTACTGCCTCACCAGCGCATCCTGCGACCCACCGTTTTTTTTTTTTGACGTTAAACGGCGAGATATGTCCCTCCGTGTTCCATTAAAGTGAAAATATGTCCCTCCGTGTTCCATTAAAGAGAAAATAACAGAACATAAGAGTTCAGAGTCCACAAGTAGAGTGGCCCAAACATAAACTTACAAAGTAAAAATTCTTAAAAATACTAAAAAGAAACGAAACAAAGCTAAAATAAAAATACAATTATCCTAGCAAGAGGTATATTTTACGATCCGTCCACCTGCCCTCGCGCCTCTGATCGAGATCTCTACTCCTCATTTGGCAGAGTGACATCGATATCATCTTCCGACCCACCGTTAAAGAGCTCCTAATCAGAATATAGTTGCCCTCGCTGCGCCACGAGGTTCTTGAAGTAATCGTTTCCGAACAGGTTTGGAGTCTGCACGTCGAGCGGGGCCAGATTGCTATCCTCGCCAGAGGCCGAGCAGGTCCGCTTGCGCAGGCTGGCGAAGCTGGGGTCGATGTTGGTCTCGTTGTAGATGTGAGTGCGGAAGGTGGAGCACTGGGCGTGGCGGATGGTGTGGCCGTCGGAGAGGGCGGTCATGTCACGTGTGTTGAGGCCCTTGGCGGAGAACATGGAGATGAGGGTGGAGAGACTCGAGAATGGGGAGGAGATCTCACTGTTGACTGCGCTCTGGCTTGCCGTCATGGCGTCTCTCGGGCCCAATTGGATTGTCCATGTCGGCCCTCCAAGCTGCAAGATATGTAGCGCATTAATTAGAGCTCTGTATATCACTTATTCTCAATGCCGACAGCACGGAGTATGTCTCCCCGCTATCATTTGTTGCCCGACATAAGCAATCCGTAAGATTTCGACGACATGATCAGTCGAAGGTTGCTGTTCGCATGGCTCTGTGTTTTCCTGAACACGATCTGTATCCAACTTGTGGCCGCATGATGTTGTCCTTTGTCCGAGAGACAATGTGGGGGTCTACTATCGCCTGCGTGGCCGAGTACCAGATAAATTATGATGAGGGGCTGGCTGTTGCTTTGGCGGAGGCAAGCTTGGAGGAGGAGGCGAGGAGCTGGAACAGGAGAAAAGTGGGTACGGCGGAGACAGTGTTGGAGGAGAGAGAGTGAGAAGAAAGTGACGGAGAGGGCAACACCTGCATGTGCACGGTGTGCTTGGAGGAGTTTGGGGGTGAGAGAGAAAGTGATTAGGGATGCCATGTTCGAATTAATTGGCTCCGCAAGGAGTGTATTTGGAAGTGGCTAGCAGAAGAGAGTAACTCATGTCCTCTTTGTCGATTTGAGATCGAATGATCTTACTGTGTATAAAGGTTGGTGCTAACTAGACAAGGAAAATTGTTAAAAACTAAGGGGGAAATGTATCTTTTTCATGTTTGGTAAATTTATTTTCACACTTTAGTACCAAAAAGTTGGTTTTTAGTTTTGGATGTTGAATATACAAGTTTTTTTTTAATTTTTAATTTCATAAATTTATCTTTTTCATGTTTTAGTTTTGGATGTTGAAAATTGTGATAGGCCAGTGACAGTCAACGTAAAACATTGTCACATATTATGAAATGAGCCAAAATATGAATTTTGTTGGGGCGTTCCCTACTGAGCGACGCGCTACATCGGAACCCGGGTGTAGTGAAAAATTTGTGAGAGTTGTTAGGTCGTCGTACAGAAGCGACGCGCCACGTCGGCGCCCGAATGTGGTGTCAAATATAAGAGAGTTCCCACATCTTAATGAACGGGTGGGGGTAAAGAAATTAGCTCAAATATAAACATAAATTTCGGTTGGCATCATGCAATATAGATTCCCTTACAGGTAGATTAGCAGAGTTAGTTGATGTTATGATTAGAAGGAGGGTTAAAATTTTGTGCGTGCAGGAAACTAAGTGGGTAGGTGAGAAAGTTAAAGTCATAGAGCCTTGGGGTTATAAACTTTGGTATACGGGTAGAGATAGAAATCGTAATGGGGTAGGTGTGAACATAGATAAGCAATTACTTAGGGATATAGTGGAGGTTAGGAGGAAGAGTGATATAATTTTATTAGTTAAATTTATTTTAGATGGAGAGATTTTTAATGTCATTAGCGCCTATGCACCACAAATAGGACTTGATGAATTCAGTAAATATCAATTTTGGGATGATCTAGATTAGATAATACAAGAAATACCCGCTAGAGAAAAACTATTTACTGGTGGTGATCTCAATGGGCATGTAGAAACTAGTCGTAATGGGTTTGATATGGTTTTGGAGAAAGAAATGAAGCAGGTAACTCAATTCTAGATTTTGCTTTGTCTTATAATTTAATTTTAGCGAATACTTGGTTTAAAAGGAGAGTTTCTCACTTAGTTACTTTTAAAAGTGGATCAAATGCAAACCAAATAAATTTCTTTTTAATTACGAGGGTAGATAGAGCTGATTGTATCGATTGTAAGGTAGTGTCAGGTGAGAGTATAGTTATCCAAAATAGACTCTTAGTTTTAGATATTCATATTAGACAGAAACTTAGAAAAATTAAGTGTAAATTAGATCCTAAAATTAAGTGGTGGCGATTAGAATGTAATCAAAAAGTTCTTATAGATAGAGTAGTACAAAAAACAGATTGGAGGAATTATGATGATCCTAAGGTAACATAGAACAAAATGGCTAGTTGCATTAAAATGATAGTTAAAGATATATTCGGTGAGTCGAGGGACGGTGCTCCACCATATAACGATACATCATGGTGGAATGAAGAGCTAAAAAATGCTATTAAGATCAAGCGAGATCTTTATAGAAATTTGAATAATAATAATAATAATAATGGAATAAGTTTTGAGAAATTTAAACTAGCAAAAAAGGAGGCTAAGAAAGCTGTTCGGAATGCAAAAACTAAATTATATAATAAGTGTACGAAAAGTTTGATAATAAAGAGGTAGAAAATGATATATATAGAATTGCTCGAATAAGAGAGAGAAAGTCTAAAAACTTATGTACTGTAAAGTGTATTAAAGATGAGGATCAGACAGTTCTAGTTCGAAACGAAGAGATTAAAGAAATATGGAAAAACTATTTTGATAGATTATATAATGGTAGTTTTACTCAAGATTTGGGAGATCTTACTATTTAATGTGAGGATATGAATTGTAGTTTTATACACAGAATCAAAGAGTCTGAAGTAAAAGAGATTTTGAAGAGGAGTTTGGGGTGAGAGAGAAAGTGATAGGATGCCATGTTCGAATTGGTTCCGCAAGGAGTGTATTTGGACGTGGCTATGTATAAAGTTTGGTGATAACTAGACGATGAAAATTGTTAAAAACTAAGGGGGAAAATGTATCTTTTTCATGTTTGGTAAATTTATTTTCAAGCTTTAGTACAAAAAAGTTGGTTTTTAGTTTTGGATGTTGAATGAATATACAAGTTTTTTTTTTAATTTTTAATTTCATAAATTTATCCTGTGATTATTGTATACTTTAATTAAGAAAAAAGAAATAAACTACTCATAATGCCTTTGTTTGAGGATGGAAAGAAACTTTGAACTAACTGAAATTTTTATTATCGAAAAAATAAATTAGCTATGTAGACAGTAAAAGGAATTAAAAAATAAATAAAGTTCCTAAAATATAACAATTGCTTACAAAAATTTTTATGTGTGCTAATTTTTAAAAGGTGCCTTTAAATTGAACCCAAAGGCATGAATATATTCATTAATATTGTAATTGTAGTTTATTTATAATTTATATGTTTTTCCTTCTTATGCTTATATAATGCTAATATTTATAGTTCAACCAAAAAAAAATGATTCGAATTATTTTCCAGATAGATAAGAGATATAAAATTTTGATGATTTTATCAATAAATGGGCGATAATAATCTTTACTATTGAATTGTGCATTAAAATTTAAATTTTTTTTTCCGATTCAAATTTTTGAATAGGGACCATCATGGACCTATATTCTACCATGTAGTGACGAGGTCTGGACGACTGTTTACCAAAAATACAGGTCTCCACAAAGTCGTAAGACCATGTATGGGGGTTGACGCATGCCCAGTGCCAGAAGGTCAAAAAAGTTGGTGACCTGATGACAGAGGAGCCGGCAACCAAAGCCTCGGTGAATGGTGGCTGTAACTATAACAGTCCTATGGTAGTGAAATTCCTTATCGGGTAAGTTCCGACCTGCACGAAAGGCGTAACGATCTGGGCACTGTCACGGAAAGAGGCTCAGTGAAATAGATATGCATGTGAATATACGGACTACCTGCACCCGGACAGAAAGATTCTATGAAGCTTTACTGTTCCCTGAGATTGGCTTTAGCTCCTCTTCCGGCTCCTCTCCTCCTCCTCTGACCTTGCCTCATCATAATTTATCTGGTATCAATCACGTAGGAGATAGTAGTCACTATCTTCAACTTGCCACCCTTCACTGTCTCCAAAAATATTTTAAATAGTCATCGCTTAGTTTGGACCTTAAGTAAGACCTAATCAAGTTTGGCCTTCAGGTTGGGGAAATGCTAAATGAGCACACCACTTGACTTAGTGGTTGCTTAATGAGAATCAGCTCTTTTTTAAAAAAAAATGATTTTTCGTAATGAGCATCCATCTTCTTCTAATTTTAACTATTTCAAATCCACGTTCCATATTTTTCTTCACCTGCATTCTCTGAAATCCATCATTTTTCGCCCCTCACCCCCGCTCCATCCAACAGTCACCCCTCTCTCCGCTCATCCATCCCGCAGGTCAGTCCCAAACGCGGTCACCTAAACATATATAGAGAACAGAGTTTGGGGCCCTACTGCTAAAGCCCAGTTATCAAAAAAAAGTTTTCTTTTTAAAAAAGAAAAAGAAATCAAAATATCTTTGTACATTTTGATATAGATAGGTACGGGAGTTCATTTTCAAAAGGGAAACTCAAAAAAAAAAAAAAAAAAAAAAAGGAAAAAAGAAAGAGGGTAAAGGCATCTGATTCTATTTTGGTCTTGTGGATGAAAAATTGTGATAATAGTGACAAAGAAAAAAAGGAAAGAGGGCGAAGCTTCCCACATAAAACTTAATAAATCAAGTAAATTGTTGCAAATAGAGAGAGAGATATGCTTCGCACGTTACACAAAGAACCCCAAAATTATCCTTGTAGCCAATATAAGAAAAAGCTTTCACAAACCTCGAACAAATTAAGTCACCAGTTCAAAACTCTTTTTAGTTGGCCACCACCAAGAACCAAAAAAACAAAGTTTAAGAGTCTGAATTAGAAATCACCCATGTGCTTTGTTTTGTTTCTACTATACCATATATAGAATTTGAATATGCATCCCTCTGATCCCATTTTAAAGTCTCTAATTAATCTAGTCTTTACGTAGCGGTTTGAACATGGATTGTTCTGATACTATTTTAAAGTCCCTATCACTGTACCAAAACTCCGAAGTTATGTTGATAGTTGAGATAATTATCACTAATTACATTCTAATTAGAGATTACCTTAATCATCCAACTTCTCCTATAAAACCCCCTCCCCTCCCCCTCCAATATTTTTCATACCAAAGGGCCAAAACATAAGAAAATGATGGGAACGAAACAAGTCCCATGGTCTCTTCCGGCTCTCACCTCCATCATCATCATCCTCCTTCTCTCCTCCTCCTTCACCTCGGCACGGCCGCTCGACGACGTTCCGAGCTACAATCTCGTTCCCAAATTCACCGCAAAGCTGCTGCCGCCGCCTCCCTTTGTTCGCCAGCATTACATCAATGAGACTCAGCCTGCGATATCGCCTAAGAAAAGGATCCACCCTCCTCGACCGCCCCCGCCACCGGCACGTCCTAGCCAGTAAGTTGGCCATGAGCTGATCTCAGTTCCGATGGTCAAGCTTGGTAGCATGTTGCAGGGTGATGAGAGTTGTCCGGGTCAATGTAATGTAGGTTCCATAAATAAATGAATGCTACTGAAGGGTCTGAGGGGAAATTATGCTTTGTTATTTTATAAAATTTGGATTTGCTTCTTCTAGCTAATTTATTTTTAAATGAACTCATCATCTACATCTCTCATAATGTTATCTTTTGGTAGTAGGTAAAAATGAGCTTCTCCCTATCGGTATTCTAAATCATAAAATATGAATGACTTTTATATATATGAACGTGACCGTCAAAATGGGATTGTTGGGTTCGATGCTTAGCAGAAATGAAGGAGAAGGAGTTGTTTCGGGTTTAAGTGTTCATACCCGATATTTCTGACCCGACCCATTCTGTTCACTCGCACTAGGTCTAAGCTAGAAGAAGCTTCTGAGGTGTCCAGAATTCTCTAGAAAGATCTGAGAGCCTCATATAAGGAGGCAGTAGTGTAATGAAACTCTTATGACTAAAAATAATCCACTGTTCATCCAGTTTCTTCTTGTTCTTTGTTTTCTTTGCTTCTTTTAGTTCTTTTTCTCTTCTCTTCTTTTCTTGTTGTAAGATTTTTCCAGTTCTTGAAGATGCCGCAGAAGACTTCAAGCAGCAAGGGATCGTTGGATTCTAACGGGGATCAACATATACACAAAATTACGGCAAAACTTTTTCAAACTTACTTTTGATTAACATTGATTATCCAAGCAATTACAAACCAAATATCAAAATTCAAAGCCAAACGGCTGCTTTTCAATACTTGTAGTTCTAGATCTAGCAACAAAAACAAGGCTCGTTTCCTCTCTCGACAAATAAACTCACACAACTACCCATCGATACACGCGGGGCAATATTGCATTTGTATCTCGTATCCGTTGAGTATTTAGATATGATTAAGAATCATAAAAAGTTCCAATTAGACTTGGATCAGAAGACAAGTATCCTAATTGGTTTGAAACACAAATTAGATAATGATAATACTATTTTGATAGGATTTAAATACGCGCGCACACACATGTGCGTGTGTGATATGTGAGATGTGAGCAATTGAAAAGAGAGGCGGATTTTGTTATTACGAGAAATGTTAGAGGTAAAAAAATAACTAAATCTCTTCTTATAACCTTATTTTTCTTAATAGATATCTCTCATGTTGTTCATATGGACATAAGTCGAACATGGTCTGTCGAACCGCATAATTCTCTTGTGTTCTTCTTGTACTTATTATATATCTCTATCTCGATAATCTCGATGTAATGATCTCATGGTGATTTGAGATCTGATTGGGAGTTTCGAATCCCAACGGATAAGAGTTGTTGTCTTCCACCAACCATGTCTTCACGCACTCATTATGAAACCGATGCGAGCACGGCATCTGAGCCACCTTCTCCCCCACTCCGAGCTCCTCCAAACACACCTTGTACACATCATCTTGGAATGACTAACTAGATTCTATTTACACACGGAAAGTTACTTTTCATGCACAGATATTGAAATTGAAAATAATTACAAATTTGTTATTTTCTTTTTTTACTAAATTACTCTTTTAAATTTCAAATCTCTAACGCTTCTTAAAAATTGAGAAAACTGTCGTCTTTCTCCTCTGTTTTTTCTAAAACCCTGAAAGAAACACTTCTTTTTGGGTATTTAAATTTAAAAATAAATATATCTCTTACAAACTCATCGGTTTGATTTCTTCAACATTCGTGTTCCTTAAAAGTTTGAAAGAATTTTAGGATAAAACTTATCAAGATTAGCCTCTATGTTTTCATCACCCAGAGTTCATAAATTAAAGGGAAAACCTTATACAGACACTAATTGTTTCAAACCTGCACCCATTAGAAAACGAAAGTATTAGATTTCATGAAAATTACACTTTGAGAGATCCCACAAACCCCCAACAAAAAGAAAACAAAAAACAAACACATAAAAATTACTACCATGCATCAGCGATCATGAGTTAACCTTTGTACAGTTCAACCTGATCTTTCCATCGCTACCTGTCAGCGGGCTAATCCCCCCATTTTCACCATGGTCGCAGCGAAATCGCTCGCAAACAGCACCCTGTTCGTGATGTACTGCCTCACCAGCGCATCCTGCGACCCACCGTTTTTTTTTTTGACGTTAAACGGCGAGATATGTCCCTCCGTGTTCCATTAAAGTGAAAATATGTCCCTCCGTGTTCCATTAAAGAGAAAATAACAGAACATAAGAGTTCAGAGTCCACAAGTAGAGTGGCCAAACATAAACTTACAAAGTAAAAATTCTTAAAAATACTAAAAAGAAACGAAACAAAGCTAAAATAAAAATACAATTATCCTAGCAAGAGGTATATTTTACGATCCGTCCACCTGCCCTCGCGCCTCTGATCGAGATCTCTACTCCTCATTTGGCAGAGTGACATCGATATCATCTTCCGACCCACCGTTAAAGAGCTCCTAATCAGAATATAGTTGCCCTCGCTGCGCCACGAGGTTCTTGAAGTAATCGTTTCCGAACAGGTTTGGAGTCTGCACGTCGAGCGGGGCCAGATTGCTATCCTCGCCAGAGGCCGAGCAGGTCCGCTTGCGCAGGCTGGCGAAGCTGGGGTCGATGTTGGTCTCGTTGTAGATGTGAGTGCGGAAGGTGGAGCACTGGGCGTGGCGGATGGTGTGGCCGTCGGAGAGGGCGGTCATGTCACGTGTGTTGAGGCCCTTGGCGGAGAACATGGAGATGAGGGTGGAGAGACTCGAGAAGGGGGAGGAGATCTCACTGTTGACTGCGCTCTGGCTTGCCGTCGTGGCGTCTCTCGGGCCCAATTGGATTGTCCATGTCGGCCCTCCAAGCTGCAAGATATGTAGCGCATTAATTAGAGCTCTGTATATCACTTATTCTCAATGCCGACAGCACGGAGTATGTCTCCCCGCTATCATTTGTTGCCCGACATAAGCAATCCGTAAGATTTCGACGACATGATCAGTCGAAGGTTGCTGTTCGCATGGCTCTGTGTTTTCCTGAACACGATCTGTATCCAACTTGTGGCCGCATGATGTTGTCCTTTGTCCGAGAGACAATGTGGGGGTCTACTATCGCCTGCGTGGCCGAGTACCAGATAAATTATGATGAGGGACTGGCTGTTGCTTTGGCGGAGGCAAGCTTGGAGGAGGAGGCGAGGAGCTGGAACAGGAGAAAAGTGGGTACGGCGGAGACAGTGTTGGAGGAGAGAGAGTGAGAAGAAAGTGACGGAGAGGGCAACACCTGCATGTGCACGGTGTGCTTGGAGGAGTTTGGGGGTGAGAGAGAAAGTGATTAGGGATGCCATGTTCGAATTAATTGGCTCCGCAAGGAGTGTATTTGGAAGTGGCTAGCAGAAGAGAGTAACTCATGTCCTCTTTGTCGATTTGAGATCGAATGATCTTACTGTGTATAAAGGTTGGTGCTAACTAGACAAGGAAAATTGTTAAAAACTAAGGGGGAAATGTATCTTTTTCATGTTTGGTAAATTTATTTTCACACTTTAGTACCAAAAAGTTGGTTTTTAGTTTTGGATGTTGAATATACAAGTTTTTTTTTAATTTTTAATTTCATAAATTTCATAAATTTATCTTTTTCATGTTTTAGTTTTGGATGTTGAAAATTGTGATAGGCCACAGTCAACGTAAAACATTGTCACATATTATGAAATTAGCCAAAATATGAATTTTGTTGGGGCGTTCCCTACTGAGCGACGCGCTACATCGGAACCCGGGTGTAGTGAAAAATTTGTGAGAGTTGTTAGGTCGTCGTACAGAAGCGACGCGCCACGTCGGCGCCCGAATGTGGTGTTAAATATAAGAGAGTTCTCACATCTTAATGAACGGGTGGGGGTAAAGAAATTAGCTCAAATATAAACATAAATTTCGGTTGGCATCATGCAATATAGATTCCCTTACAGGTAGATTAGCAGAGTTAGTTGATGTTATGATTAGAAGGAGGGTTAAAATTTTGTGCGTGCAGGAAACTAAGTGGGTAGGTGAGAAAGTTAAAGTCATAGAGCCTTGGGGTTATAAACTTTGGTATACGGGTAGAGATAGAAATCGTAATGGGGTAGGTGTGAACATAGATAAGCAATTACTTAGGGATATAGTGGAGGTTAGGAGGAAGAGTGATATAATTTTATTAGTTAAATTTATTTTAGATGGAGAGATTTTTAATGTCATTAGCGCCTATGCACCACAAATAGGACTTGATGAATTCAGTAAATATCAATTTTGGGATGATCTAGATTAGATAATACAAGAAATACCCGCTAGAGAAAAACTATTTACTGGTGGTGATCTCAATGGGCATGTAGAAACTAGTCGTAATGGGTTTGATATGGTTTTGGAGAAAGAAATGAAGCAGGTAACTCAATTCTAGATTTTGCTTTGTCTTATAATTTAATTTTAGCGAATACTTGGTTTAAAAGGAGAGTTTCTCACTTAGTTACTTTTAAAAGTGGATCAAATGCAAACCAAATAAATTTCTTTTTAATTACGAGGGTAGATAGAGCTGATTGTATCGATTGTAAGGTAGTGTCAGGTGAGAGTATAGTTATCCAAAATAGACTCTTAGTTTTAGATATTCATATTAGACAGAAACTTAGAAAAATTAAGTGTAAATTAGATCCTAAAATTAAGTGGTGGCGATTAGAATGTAATCAAAAAGTTCTTATAGATAGAGTAGTACAAAAAACAGATTGGAGGAATTATGATGATCCTAAGGTAACATAGAACAAAATGGCTAGTTGCATTAAAATGATAGTTAAAGATATATTCGGTGAGTCGAGGGACGGTGCTCCACCATATAACGATACATCATGGTGGAATGAAGAGCTAAAAAATGCTATTAAGATCAAGCGAGATCTTTATAGAAATTTGAATAATAATAATAATAATAATGGAATAAGTTTTGAGAAATTTAAACTAGCAAAAAAGGAGGCTAAGAAAGCTGTTCGGAATGCAAAAACTAAATTATATAATAAGTGTACGAAAAGTTTGATAATAAAGAGGTAGAAAATGATATATATAGAATTGCTCGAATAAGAGAGAGAAAGTCTAAAAACTTATGTACTGTAAAGTGTATTAAAGATGAGGATCAGACAGTTCTAGTTCGAAACGAAGAGATTAAAGAAATATGGAAAAACTATTTTGATAGATTATATAATGGTAGTTTTACTCAAGATTTGGGAGATCTTACTATTTAATGTGAGGATATGAATTGTAGTTTTATACACAGAATCAAAGAGTCTGAAGTAAAAGAGATTTTGAAGAGGAGTTTGGGGTGAGAGAGAAAGTGATAGGATGCCATGTTCGAATTGGTTCCGCAAGGAGTGTATTTGGACGTGGCTATGTATAAAGTTTGGTGATAACTAGACGATGAAAATTGTTAAAAACTAAGGGGGAAAATGTATCTTTTTCATGTTTGGTAAATTTATTTTCAAGCTTTAGTACAAAAAAGTTGGTTTTTAGTTTTGGATGTTGAATGAATATACAAGTTTTTTTTTTAATTTTTAATTTCATAAATTTATCCTGTGATTATTGTATACTTTAATTAAGAAAAAAGAAATAAACTACTCATAATGCCTTTGTTTGAGGATGGAAAGAAACTTTGAACTAACTGAAATTTTTATTATCGAAAAAATAAATTAGCTATGTAGACAGTAAAAGGAATTAAAAAATAAATAAAGTTCCTAAAATATAACAATTGCTTACAAAAATTTTTATGTGTGCTAATTTTTAAAAGGTGCCTTTAAATTGAACCCAAAGGCATGAATATATTCATTAATATTGTAATTGTAGTTTATTTATAATTTATATGTTTTTCCTTCTTATGCTTATATAATGCTAATATTTATAGTTCAACCAAAAAAAAATGATTCGAATTATTTTCCAGATAGATAAGAGATATAAAATTTTGATGATTTTATCAATAAATGGGCGATAATAATCTTTACTATTGAATTGTGCATTAAAATTTAAATTTTTTTTTCCGATTCAAATTTTTGAATAGGGACCATCATGGACCTATATTCTACCATGTAGTGACGAGGTCTGGACGACTGTTTACCAAAAATACAGGTCTCCACAAAGTCGTAAGACCATGTATGGGGGTTGACGCATGCCCAGTGCCAGAAGGTCAAAAAAGTTGGTGACCTGATGACAGAGGAGCCGGCAACCAAAGCCTCGGTGAATGGTGGCTGTAACTATAACAGTCCTATGGTAGTGAAATTCCTTATCGGGTAAGTTCCGACCTGCACGAAAGGCGTAACGATCTGGGCACTGTCACGGAAAGAGGCTCAGTGAAATAGATATGCATGTGAATATACGGACTACCTGCACCCGGACAGAAAGATTCTATGAAGCTTTACTGTTCCCTGAGATTGGCTTTAGCTCCTCTTCCGGCTCCTCTCCTCCTCCTCTGACCTTGCCTCATCATAATTTATCTGGTATCAATCACGTAGGAGATAGTAGTCACTATCTTCAACTTGCCACCCTTCACTGTCTCCAAAAATATTTTAAATAGTCATCGCTTAGTTTGGACCTTAAGTAAGACCTAATCAAGTTTGGCCTTCAGGTTGGGGAAATGCTAAATGAGCACACCACTTGACTTAGTGGTTGCTTAATGAGAATCAGCTCTTTTTTAAAAAAAAATGATTTTTCGTAATGAGCATCCATCTTCTTCTAATTTTAACTATTTCAAATCCACGTTCCATATTTTTCTTCACCTGCATTCTCTGAAATCCATCATTTTTCGCCCCTCACCCCCGCTCCATCCAACAGTCACCCCTCTCTCCGCTCATCCATCCCGCAGGTCAGTCCCAAACGCGGTCACCTAAACATATATAGAGAACAGAGTTTGGGGCCCTACTGCTAAAGCCCAGTTATCAAAAAAAAGTTTTCTTTTTAAAAAAGAAAAAGAAATCAAAATATCTTTGTACATTTTGATATAGATAGGTACGGGAGTTCATTTTCAAAAGGGAAACTCAAAAAAAAAAAAAAAAAAAAAAAGGAAAAAAGAAAGAGGGTAAAGGCATCTGATTCTATTTTGGTCTTGTGGATGAAAAATTGTGATAATAGTGACAAAGAAAAAAAGGAAAGAGGGCGAAGCTTCCCACATAAAACTTAATAAATCAAGTAAATTGTTGCAAATAGAGAGAGAGATATGCTTCGCACGTTACACAAAGAACCCCAAAATTATCCTTGTAGCCAATATAAGAAAAAGCTTTCACAAACCTCGAACAAATTAAGTCACCAGTTCAAAACTCTTTTTAGTTGGCCACCACCAAGAACCAAAAAAACAAAGTTTAAGAGTCTGAATTAGAAATCACCCATGTGCTTTGTTTTGTTTCTACTATACCATATATAGAATTTGAATATGCATCCCTCTGATCCCATTTTAAAGTCTCTAATTAATCTAGTCTTTACGTAGCGGTTTGAACATGGATTGTTCTGATACTATTTTAAAGTCCCTATCACTGTACTAAAACTCCGAAGTTATGTTGATAGTTGAGATAATTATCACTAATTACATTCTAATTAGAGATTACCTTAATCATCCAACTTCTCCTATAAAACCCCCTCCCCTCCCCCTCCAATATTTTTCATACCAAAGGGCCAAAACATAAGAAAATGATGGGAACGAAACAAGTCCCATGGTCTCTTCCGGCTCTCACCTCCATCATCATCATCCTCCTTCTCTCCTCCTCCTTCACCTCGGCACGGCCGCTCGACGACGTTCCGAGCTACAATCTCGTTCCCAAATTCACCGCAAAGCTGCTGCCGCCGCCTCCCTTTGTTCGCCAGCATTACATCAATGAGACTCAGCCTGCGATATCGCCTAAGAAAAGGATCCACCCTCCTCGACCGCCCCCGCCACCGGCACGTCCTAGCCAGTAAGTTGGCCATGAGCTGATCTCAGTTCCGATGGTCAAGCTTGGTAGCATGTTGCAGGGTGATGAGAGTTGTCCGGGTCAATGTAATGTAGGTTCCATAAATAAATGAATGCTACTGAAGGGTCTGAGGGGAAATTATGCTTTGTTATTTTATAAAATTTGGATTTGCTTCTTCTAGCTAATTTATTTTTAAATGAACTCATCATCTACATCTCTCATAATGTTATCTTTTGGTAGTAGGTAAAAATGAGCTTCTCCCTATCGGTATTCTAAATCATAAAATATGAATGACTTTTATATATATGAACGTGACCGTCAAAATGGGATTGTTGGGTTCGATGCTTAGCAGAAATGAAGGAGAAGGAGTTGTTTCGGGTTTAAGTGTTCATACCCGATATTTCTGACCCGACCCATTCTGTTCACTCGCACTAGGTCTAAGCTAGAAGAAGCTTCTGAGGTGTCCAGAATTCTCTAGAAAGATCTGAGAGCCTCATATAAGGAGGCAGTAGTGTAATGAAACTCTTATGACTAAAAATAATCCACTGTTCATCCAGTTTCTTCTTGTTCTTTGTTTTCTTTGCTTCTTTTAGTTCTTTTTCTCTTCTCTTCTTTTCTTGTTGTAAGATTTTTCCAGTTCTTGAAGATGCCGCAGAAGACTTCAAGCAGCAAGGGATCGTTGGATTCTAACGGGGATCAACATATACACAAAATTACGGCAAAACTTTTTCAAACTTACTTTTGATTAACATTGATTATCCAAGCAATTACAAACCAAATATCAAAATTCAAAGCCAAACGGCTGCTTTTCAATACTTGTAGTTCTAGATCTAGCAACAAAAACAAGGCTCGTTTCCTCTCTCGACAAATAAACTCACACAACTACCCATCGATACACGCGGGGCAATATTGCATTTGTATCTCGTATCCGTTGAGTATTTAGATATGATTAAGAATCATAAAAAGTTCCAATTAGACTTGGATCAGAAGACAAGTATCCTAATTGGTTTGAAACACAAATTAGATAATGATAATACTATTTTGATAGGATTTAAATACGCGCGCACACACATGTGCGTGTGTGATATGTGAGATGTGAGCAATTGAAAAGAGAGGCGGATTTTGTTATTACGAGAAATGTTAGAGGTAAAAAAATAACTAAATCTCTTCTTATAACCTTATTTTTCTTAATAGATATCTCTCATGTTGTTCATATGGACATAAGTCGAACATGGTCTGTCGAACCGCATAATTCTCTTGTGTTCTTCTTGTACTTATTATATATCTCTATCTCGATAATCTCGATGTAATGATCTCATGGTGATTTGAGATCTGATTGGGAGTTTCGAATCCCAACGGATAAGAGTTGTTGTCTTCCACCAACCATGTCTTCACGCACTCATTATGAAACCGATGCGAGCACGGCATCTGAGCCACCTTCTCCCCCACTCCGAGCTCCTCCAAACACACCTTGTACACATCATCTTGGAATGACTAACTAGATTCTATTTACACACGGAAAGTTACTTTTCATGCACAGATATTGAAATTGAAAATAATTACAAATTTGTTATTTTCTTTTTTTACTAAATTACTCTTTTAAATTTCAAATCTCTAACGCTTCTTAAAAATTGAGAAAACTGTCGTCTTTCTCCTCTGTTTTTTCTAAAACCCTGAAAGAAACACTTCTTTTTGGGTATTTAAATTTAAAAATAAATATATCTCTTACAAACTCATCGGTTTGATTTCTTCAACATTCGTGTTCCTTAAAAGTTTGAAAGAATTTTAGGATAAAACTTATCAAGATTAGCCTCTATGTTTTCATCACCCAGAGTTCATAAATTAAAGGGAAAACCTTATACAGACACTAATTGTTTCAAACCTGCACCCATTAGAAAACGAAAGTATTAGATTTCATGAAAATTACACTTTGAGAGATCCCACAAACCCCCAACAAAAAGAAAACAAAAAACAAACACATAAAAATTACTACCATGCATCAGCGATCATGAGTTAACCTTTGTACAGTTCAACCTGATCTTTCCATCGCTACCTGTCAGCGGGCTAATCCCCCCATTTTCACCATGGTCGCAGCGAAATCGCTCGCAAACAGCACCCTGTTCGTGATGTACTGCCTCACCAGCGCATCCTGCGACCCACCGTTTTTTTTTTTGACGTTAAACGGCGAGATATGTCCCTCCGTGTTCCATTAAAGTGAAAATATGTCCCTCCGTGTTCCATTAAAGAGAAAATAACAGAACATAAGAGTTCAGAGTCCACAAGTAGAGTGGCCAAACATAAACTTACAAAGTAAAAATTCTTAAAAATACTAAAAAGAAACGAAACAAAGCTAAAATAAAAATACAATTATCCTAGCAAGAGGTATATTTTACGATCCGTCCACCTGCCCTCGCGCCTCTGATCGAGATCTCTACTCCTCATTTGGCAGAGTGACATCGATATCATCTTCCGACCCACCGTTAAAGAGCTCCTAATCAGAATATAGTTGCCCTCGCTGCGCCACGAGGTTCTTGAAGTAATCGTTTCCGAACAGGTTTGGAGTCTGCACGTCGAGCGGGGCCAGATTGCTATCCTCGCCAGAGGCCGAGCAGGTCCGCTTGCGCAGGCTGGCGAAGCTGGGGTCGATGTTGGTCTCGTTGTAGATGTGAGTGCGGAAGGTGGAGCACTGGGCGTGGCGGATGGTGTGGCCGTCGGAGAGGGCGGTCATGTCACGTGTGTTGAGGCCCTTGGCGGAGAACATGGAGATGAGGGTGGAGAGACTCGAGAAGGGGGAGGAGATCTCACTGTTGACTGCGCTCTGGCTTGCCGTCGTGGCGTCTCTCGGGCCCAATTGGATTGTCCATGTCGGCCCTCCAAGCTGCAAGATATGTAGCGCATTAATTAGAGCTCTGTATATCACTTATTCTCAATGCCGACAGCACGGAGTATGTCTCCCCGCTATCATTTGTTGCCCGACATAAGCAATCCGTAAGATTTCGACGACATGATCAGTCGAAGGTTGCTGTTCGCATGGCTCTGTGTTTTCCTGAACACGATCTGTATCCAACTTGTGGCCGCATGATGTTGTCCTTTGTCCGAGAGACAATGTGGGGGTCTACTATCGCCTGCGTGGCCGAGTACCAGATAAATTATGATGAGGGACTGGCTGTTGCTTTGGCGGAGGCAAGCTTGGAGGAGGAGGCGAGGAGCTGGAACAGGAGAAAAGTGGGTACGGCGGAGACAGTGTTGGAGGAGAGAGAGTGAGAAGAAAGTGACGGAGAGGGCAACACCTGCATGTGCACGGTGTGCTTGGAGGAGTTTGGGGGTGAGAGAGAAAGTGATTAGGGATGCCATGTTCGAATTAATTGGCTCCGCAAGGAGTGTATTTGGAAGTGGCTAGCAGAAGAGAGTAACTCATGTCCTCTTTGTCGATTTGAGATCGAATGATCTTACTGTGTATAAAGGTTGGTGCTAACTAGACAAGGAAAATTGTTAAAAACTAAGGGGGAAATGTATCTTTTTCATGTTTGGTAAATTTATTTTCACACTTTAGTACCAAAAAGTTGGTTTTTAGTTTTGGATGTTGAATATACAAGTTTTTTTTTAATTTTTAATTTCATAAATTTCATAAATTTATCTTTTTCATGTTTTAGTTTTGGATGTTGAAAATTGTGATAGGCCACAGTCAACGTAAAACATTGTCACATATTATGAAATTAGCCAAAATATGAATTTTGTTGGGGCGTTCCCTACTGAGCGACGCGCTACATCGGAACCCGGGTGTAGTGAAAAATTTGTGAGAGTTGTTAGGTCGTCGTACAGAAGCGACGCGCCACGTCGGCGCCCGAATGTGGTGTTAAATATAAGAGAGTTCTCACATCTTAATGAACGGGTGGGGGTAAAGAAATTAGCTCAAATATAAACATAAATTTCGGTTGGCATCATGCAATATAGATTCCCTTACAGGTAGATTAGCAGAGTTAGTTGATGTTATGATTAGAAGGAGGGTTAAAATTTTGTGCGTGCAGGAAACTAAGTGGGTAGGTGAGAAAGTTAAAGTCATAGAGCCTTGGGGTTATAAACTTTGGTATACGGGTAGAGATAGAAATCGTAATGGGGTAGGTGTGAACATAGATAAGCAATTACTTAGGGATATAGTGGAGGTTAGGAGGAAGAGTGATATAATTTTATTAGTTAAATTTATTTTAGATGGAGAGATTTTTAATGTCATTAGCGCCTATGCACCACAAATAGGACTTGATGAATTCAGTAAATATCAATTTTGGGATGATCTAGATTAGATAATACAAGAAATACCCGCTAGAGAAAAACTATTTACTGGTGGTGATCTCAATGGGCATGTAGAAACTAGTCGTAATGGGTTTGATATGGTTTTGGAGAAAGAAATGAAGCAGGTAACTCAATTCTAGATTTTGCTTTGTCTTATAATTTAATTTTAGCGAATACTTGGTTTAAAAGGAGAGTTTCTCACTTAGTTACTTTTAAAAGTGGATCAAATGCAAACCAAATAAATTTCTTTTTAATTACGAGGGTAGATAGAGCTGATTGTATCGATTGTAAGGTAGTGTCAGGTGAGAGTATAGTTATCCAAAATAGACTCTTAGTTTTAGATATTCATATTAGACAGAAACTTAGAAAAATTAAGTGTAAATTAGATCCTAAAATTAAGTGGTGGCGATTAGAATGTAATCAAAAAGTTCTTATAGATAGAGTAGTACAAAAAACAGATTGGAGGAATTATGATGATCCTAAGGTAACATAGAACAAAATGGCTAGTTGCATTAAAATGATAGTTAAAGATATATTCGGTGAGTCGAGGGACGGTGCTCCACCATATAACGATACATCATGGTGGAATGAAGAGCTAAAAAATGCTATTAAGATCAAGCGAGATCTTTATAGAAATTTGAATAATAATAATAATAATAATGGAATAAGTTTTGAGAAATTTAAACTAGCAAAAAAGGAGGCTAAGAAAGCTGTTCGGAATGCAAAAACTAAATTATATAATAAGTGTACGAAAAGTTTGATAATAAAGAGGTAGAAAATGATATATATAGAATTGCTCGAATAAGAGAGAGAAAGTCTAAAAACTTATGTACTGTAAAGTGTATTAAAGATGAGGATCAGACAGTTCTAGTTCGAAACGAAGAGATTAAAGAAATATGGAAAAACTATTTTGATAGATTATATAATGGTAGTTTTACTCAAGATTTGGGAGATCTTACTATTTAATGTGAGGATATGAATTGTAGTTTTATACACAGAATCAAAGAGTCTGAAGTAAAAGAGATTTTGAAGAGGAGTTTGGGGTGAGAGAGAAAGTGATAGGATGCCATGTTCGAATTGGTTCCGCAAGGAGTGTATTTGGACGTGGCTATGTATAAAGTTTGGTGATAACTAGACGATGAAAATTGTTAAAAACTAAGGGGGAAAATGTATCTTTTTCATGTTTGGTAAATTTATTTTCAAGCTTTAGTACAAAAAAGTTGGTTTTTAGTTTTGGATGTTGAATGAATATACAAGTTTTTTTTTTAATTTTTAATTTCATAAATTTATCCTGTGATTATTGTATACTTTAATTAAGAAAAAAGAAATAAACTACTCATAATGCCTTTGTTTGAGGATGGAAAGAAACTTTGAACTAACTGAAATTTTTATTATCGAAAAAATAAATTAGCTATGTAGACAGTAAAAGGAATTAAAAAATAAATAAAGTTCCTAAAATATAACAATTGCTTACAAAAATTTTTATGTGTGCTAATTTTTAAAAGGTGCCTTTAAATTGAACCCAAAGGCATGAATATATTCATTAATATTGTAATTGTAGTTTATTTATAATTTATATGTTTTTCCTTCTTATGCTTATATAATGCTAATATTTATAGTTCAACCAAAAAAAAATGATTCGAATTATTTTCCAGATAGATAAGAGATATAAAATTTTGATGATTTTATCAATAAATGGGCGATAATAATCTTTACTATTGAATTGTGCATTAAAATTTAAATTTTTTTTTCCGATTCAAATTTTTGAATAGGGACCATCATGGACCTATATTCTACCATGTAGTGACGAGGTCTGGACGACTGTTTACCAAAAATACAGGTCTCCACAAAGTCGTAAGACCATGTATGGGGGTTGACGCATGCCCAGTGCCAGAAGGTCAAAAAAGTTGGTGACCTGATGACAGAGGAGCCGGCAACCAAAGCCTCGGTGAATGGTGGCTGTAACTATAACAGTCCTATGGTAGTGAAATTCCTTATCGGGTAAGTTCCGACCTGCACGAAAGGCGTAACGATCTGGGCACTGTCACGGAAAGAGGCTCAGTGAAATAGATATGCATGTGAATATACGGACTACCTGCACCCGGACAGAAAGATTCTATGAAGCTTTACTGTTCCCTGAGATTGGCTTTAGCTCCTCTTCCGGCTCCTCTCCTCCTCCTCTGACCTTGCCTCATCATAATTTATCTGGTATCAATCACGTAGGAGATAGTAGTCACTATCTTCAACTTGCCACCCTTCACTGTCTCCAAAAATATTTTAAATAGTCATCGCTTAGTTTGGACCTTAAGTAAGACCTAATCAAGTTTGGCCTTCAGGTTGGGGAAATGCTAAATGAGCACACCACTTGACTTAGTGGTTGCTTAATGAGAATCAGCTCTTTTTTAAAAAAAAATGATTTTTCGTAATGAGCATCCATCTTCTTCTAATTTTAACTATTTCAAATCCACGTTCCATATTTTTCTTCACCTGCATTCTCTGAAATCCATCATTTTTCGCCCCTCACCCCCGCTCCATCCAACAGTCACCCCTCTCTCCGCTCATCCATCCCGCAGGTCAGTCCCAAACGCGGTCACCTAAACATATATAGAGAACAGAGTTTGGGGCCCTACTGCTAAAGCCCAGTTATCAAAAAAAAGTTTTCTTTTTAAAAAAGAAAAAGAAATCAAAATATCTTTGTACATTTTGATATAGATAGGTACGGGAGTTCATTTTCAAAAGGGAAACTCAAAAAAAAAAAAAAAAAAAAAAAGGAAAAAAGAAAGAGGGTAAAGGCATCTGATTCTATTTTGGTCTTGTGGATGAAAAATTGTGATAATAGTGACAAAGAAAAAAAGGAAAGAGGGCGAAGCTTCCCACATAAAACTTAATAAATCAAGTAAATTGTTGCAAATAGAGAGAGAGATATGCTTCGCACGTTACACAAAGAACCCCAAAATTATCCTTGTAGCCAATATAAGAAAAAGCTTTCACAAACCTCGAACAAATTAAGTCACCAGTTCAAAACTCTTTTTAGTTGGCCACCACCAAGAACCAAAAAAACAAAGTTTAAGAGTCTGAATTAGAAATCACCCATGTGCTTTGTTTTGTTTCTACTATACCATATATAGAATTTGAATATGCATCCCTCTGATCCCATTTTAAAGTCTCTAATTAATCTAGTCTTTACGTAGCGGTTTGAACATGGATTGTTCTGATACTATTTTAAAGTCCCTATCACTGTACTAAAACTCCGAAGTTATGTTGATAGTTGAGATAATTATCACTAATTACATTCTAATTAGAGATTACCTTAATCATCCAACTTCTCCTATAAAACCCCCTCCCCTCCCCCTCCAATATTTTTCATACCAAAGGGCCAAAACATAAGAAAATGATGGGAACGAAACAAGTCCCATGGTCTCTTCCGGCTCTCACCTCCATCATCATCATCCTCCTTCTCTCCTCCTCCTTCACCTCGGCACGGCCGCTCGACGACGTTCCGAGCTACAATCTCGTTCCCAAATTCACCGCAAAGCTGCTGCCGCCGCCTCCCTTTGTTCGCCAGCATTACATCAATGAGACTCAGCCTGCGATATCGCCTAAGAAAAGGATCCACCCTCCTCGACCGCCCCCGCCACCGGCACGTCCTAGCCAGTAAGTTGGCCATGAGCTGATCTCAGTTCCGATGGTCAAGCTTGGTAGCATGTTGCAGGGTGATGAGAGTTGTCCGGGTCAATGTAATGTAGGTTCCATAAATAAATGAATGCTACTGAAGGGTCTGAGGGGAAATTATGCTTTGTTATTTTATAAAATTTGGATTTGCTTCTTCTAGCTAATTTATTTTTAAATGAACTCATCATCTACATCTCTCATAATGTTATCTTTTGGTAGTAGGTAAAAATGAGCTTCTCCCTATCGGTATTCTAAATCATAAAATATGAATGACTTTTATATATATGAACGTGACCGTCAAAATGGGATTGTTGGGTTCGATGCTTAGCAGAAATGAAGGAGAAGGAGTTGTTTCGGGTTTAAGTGTTCATACCCGATATTTCTGACCCGACCCATTCTGTTCACTCGCACTAGGTCTAAGCTAGAAGAAGCTTCTGAGGTGTCCAGAATTCTCTAGAAAGATCTGAGAGCCTCATATAAGGAGGCAGTAGTGTAATGAAACTCTTATGACTAAAAATAATCCACTGTTCATCCAGTTTCTTCTTGTTCTTTGTTTTCTTTGCTTCTTTTAGTTCTTTTTCTCTTCTCTTCTTTTCTTGTTGTAAGATTTTTCCAGTTCTTGAAGATGCCGCAGAAGACTTCAAGCAGCAAGGGATCGTTGGATTCTAACGGGGATCAACATATACACAAAATTACGGCAAAACTTTTTCAAACTTACTTTTGATTAACATTGATTATCCAAGCAATTACAAACCAAATATCAAAATTCAAAGCCAAACGGCTGCTTTTCAATACTTGTAGTTCTAGATCTAGCAACAAAAACAAGGCTCGTTTCCTCTCTCGACAAATAAACTCACACAACTACCCATCGATACACGCGGGGCAATATTGCATTTGTATCTCGTATCCGTTGAGTATTTAGATATGATTAAGAATCATAAAAAGTTCCAATTAGACTTGGATCAGAAGACAAGTATCCTAATTGGTTTGAAACACAAATTAGATAATGATAATACTATTTTGATAGGATTTAAATACGCGCGCACACACATGTGCGTGTGTGATATGTGAGATGTGAGCAATTGAAAAGAGAGGCGGATTTTGTTATTACGAGAAATGTTAGAGGTAAAAAAATAACTAAATCTCTTCTTATAACCTTATTTTTCTTAATAGATATCTCTCATGTTGTTCATATGGACATAAGTCGAACATGGTCTGTCGAACCGCATAATTCTCTTGTGTTCTTCTTGTACTTATTATATATCTCTATCTCGATAATCTCGATGTAATGATCTCATGGTGATTTGAGATCTGATTGGGAGTTTCGAATCCCAACGGATAAGAGTTGTTGTCTTCCACCAACCATGTCTTCACGCACTCATTATGAAACCGATGCGAGCACGGCATCTGAGCCACCTTCTCCCCCACTCCGAGCTCCTCCAAACACACCTTGTACACATCATCTTGGAATGACTAACTAGATTCTATTTACACACGGAAAGTTACTTTTCATGCACAGATATTGAAATTGAAAATAATTACAAATTTGTTATTTTCTTTTTTTACTAAATTACTCTTTTAAATTTCAAATCTCTAACGCTTCTTAAAAATTGAGAAAACTGTCGTCTTTCTCCTCTGTTTTTTCTAAAACCCTGAAAGAAACACTTCTTTTTGGGTATTTAAATTTAAAAATAAATATATCTCTTACAAACTCATCGGTTTGATTTCTTCAACATTCGTGTTCCTTAAAAGTTTGAAAGAATTTTAGGATAAAACTTATCAAGATTAGCCTCTATGTTTTCATCACCCAGAGTTCATAAATTAAAGGGAAAACCTTATACAGACACTAATTGTTTCAAACCTGCACCCATTAGAAAACGAAAGTATTAGATTTCATGAAAATTACACTTTGAGAGATCCCACAAACCCCCAACAAAAAGAAAACAAAAAACAAACACATAAAAATTACTACCATGCATCAGCGATCATGAGTTAACCTTTGTACAGTTCAACCTGATCTTTCCATCGCTACCTGTCAGCGGGCTAATCCCCCCATTTTCACCATGGTCGCAGCGAAATCGCTCGCAAACAGCACCCTGTTCGTGATGTACTGCCTCACCAGCGCATCCTGCGACCCACCGTTTTTTTTTTTGACGTTAAACGGCGAGATATGTCCCTCCGTGTTCCATTAAAGTGAAAATATGTCCCTCCGTGTTCCATTAAAGAGAAAATAACAGAACATAAGAGTTCAGAGTCCACAAGTAGAGTGGCCAAACATAAACTTACAAAGTAAAAATTCTTAAAAATACTAAAAAGAAACGAAACAAAGCTAAAATAAAAATACAATTATCCTAGCAAGAGGTATATTTTACGATCCGTCCACCTGCCCTCGCGCCTCTGATCGAGATCTCTACTCCTCATTTGGCAGAGTGACATCGATATCATCTTCCGACCCACCGTTAAAGAGCTCCTAATCAGAATATAGTTGCCCTCGCTGCGCCACGAGGTTCTTGAAGTAATCGTTTCCGAACAGGTTTGGAGTCTGCACGTCGAGCGGGGCCAGATTGCTATCCTCGCCAGAGGCCGAGCAGGTCCGCTTGCGCAGGCTGGCGAAGCTGGGGTCGATGTTGGTCTCGTTGTAGATGTGAGTGCGGAAGGTGGAGCACTGGGCGTGGCGGATGGTGTGGCCGTCGGAGAGGGCGGTCATGTCACGTGTGTTGAGGCCCTTGGCGGAGAACATGGAGATGAGGGTGGAGAGACTCGAGAAGGGGGAGGAGATCTCACTGTTGACTGCGCTCTGGCTTGCCGTCGTGGCGTCTCTCGGGCCCAATTGGATTGTCCATGTCGGCCCTCCAAGCTGCAAGATATGTAGCGCATTAATTAGAGCTCTGTATATCACTTATTCTCAATGCCGACAGCACGGAGTATGTCTCCCCGCTATCATTTGTTGCCCGACATAAGCAATCCGTAAGATTTCGACGACATGATCAGTCGAAGGTTGCTGTTCGCATGGCTCTGTGTTTTCCTGAACACGATCTGTATCCAACTTGTGGCCGCATGATGTTGTCCTTTGTCCGAGAGACAATGTGGGGGTCTACTATCGCCTGCGTGGCCGAGTACCAGATAAATTATGATGAGGGGCTGGCTGTTGCTTTGGCGGAGGCAAGCTTGGAGGAGGAGGCGAGGAGCTGGAACAGGAGAAAAGTGGGTACGGCGGAGACAGTGTTGGAGGAGAGAGAGTGAGAAGAAAGTGACGGAGAGGGCAACACCTGCATGTGCACGGTGTGCTTGGAGGAGTTTGGGGGTGAGAGAGAAAGTGATTAGGGATGCCATGTTCGAATTAATTGGCTCCGCAAGGAGTGTATTTGGAAGTGGCTAGCAGAAGAGAGTAACTCATGTCCTCTTTGTCGATTTGAGATCGAATGATCTTACTGTGTATAAAGGTTGGTGCTAACTAGACAAGGAAAATTGTTAAAAACTAAGGGGGAAATGTATCTTTTTCATGTTTGGTAAATTTATTTTCACACTTTAGTACCAAAAAGTTGGTTTTTAGTTTTGGATGTTGAATATACAAGTTTTTTTTTAATTTTTAATTTCATAAATTTATCTTTTTCATGTTTTAGTTTTGGATGTTGAAAATTGTGATAGGCCAGTGACAGTCAACGTAAAACATTGTCACATATTATGAAATGAGCCAAAATATGAATTTTGTTGGGGCGTTCCCTACTGAGCGACGCGCTACATCGGAACCCGGGTGTAGTGAAAAATTTGTGAGAGTTGTTAGGTCGTCGTACAGAAGCGACGCGCCACGTCGGCGCCCGAATGTGGTGTCAAATATAAGAGAGTTCCCACATCTTAATGAACGGGTGGGGGTAAAGAAATTAGCTCAAATATAAACATAAATTTCGGTTGGCATCATGCAATATAGATTCCCTTACAGGTAGATTAGCAGAGTTAGTTGATGTTTTGATTAGAAGGAGGGTTAAAATTTTGTGCGTGCAGGAAACTAAGTGGGTAGGTGAGAAAGTTAAAGTCATAGAGCCTTGGGGTTATAAACTTTGGTATACGGGTAGAGATAGAAATCGTAATGGGGTAGGTGTGAACATAGATAAGCAATTACTTAGGGATATAGTGGAGGTTAGGAGGAAGAGTGATAGAATTTTATTAGTTAAATTTATTTTAGATGGAGAGATTTTTAATATTATTAGCGCCTATGCACCACAAATAGGACTTGATGAATTCAGTAAATATCAATTTTGGGATGATCTAAATTAGATAATACAAGAAATACCCGCTAGAGAAAAACTATTTACTGGTGGTGATCTCAATGGGCATGTAGAAACTAGTCGTAATGGGTTTGATATGGTTTTGGAGAAAGAAATGAAGCAGGTAACTCAATTCTAGATTTTGCTTTGTCTTATAATTTAATTTTAGCGAATACTTGGTTTAAAAGGAGAGTTTCTCACTTAGTTACTTTTAAAAGTGGATCAAATGCAAGCCAAATAAATTTCTTTTTAATTACGAGTGTAGATAGAGCTGATTGTATCGATTGTAAGGTAGTGTCAGGTGAGAGTATAGTTATCCAAAATAGACTCTTAGTTTTAGATATTCAGATTAGACAGAAACTTAGAAAAATTAAGTGTAAATTAGATCCTAAAATTAAGTGGTGGCGATTAGAATGTAATCAAAACGTTCTTATAGATAGAGTAGTACAAAAAACAGATTGGAGGAATTATGATGATCCTAAGGTAACATAGAACAAAATGGCTAGTTGCATTAAAATGATAGTTAAAGATATATTCGGTGAGTCGAGGGACGGTGCTCCACCATATAACGATACATCATGGTGGAATGAAGAGCTAAAAAATGCTATTAAGATCAAGCGAGATCTTTATAGAAATTTGAATAATAATAATAATAATAATGGAATAAGTTTTGAGAAATTTAAACTAGCAAAAAAGGAGGCTAAGAAAACTGTTCGGAATGCAAAAACTAAATTATATAATAAGTGTACGAAAAGTTTGATAATAAAGAGGTAGAAAATGATATATATAGAATTGCTCGAATAAGAGAGAGAAAGTCTAAAAACTTATGTACTGTAAAGTGTATTAAAGATGAGGATCAGACAGTTCTAGTTCGAAACGAAGAGATTAAAAAAATATGGAAAAACTATTTTGATAGATTATATAATGGTAGTTTTACTCAAGATTTGAGAGATCTTACTATTTAATGTGAGGATATGAATTGTAGTTTTATGCACAGAATCAAATAGTCTGAAGTAAAAGAGATTTTGAAGAGGAGTTTGGGGTGAGAGAGAAAGTGATAGGATGCCATGTTCGAATTGGTTCCGCAAGGAGTGTATTTGGACGTTGCTATGTATAAAGTTTGGTGATAACTAGACGATGAAAATTGTTAAAAACTAAGGGGGAAAATGTATCTTTTTCATGTTTGGTAAATTTATTTTCACATTTTAGTTCAAAAAAGTTGGTTTTTAGTTTTGGATGTTGAATGAATATACAAGTTTTTTTTTTAATTTTTAATTTCATAAATTTATCCTGTGATTATTGTATACTTTAATTAAGAAAAAAGAAATAAACTACTCATAATGCCTTTGTTTGAGGATGGAAAGAAACTATGAACTAAATGAAATTTTTATTATCGAAAAAATAAATTAGCTATGTAGACAGTAAAAGGAATTAAAAAATAAATAAAGTTCCTAAAATATAACAATTGCTTACAAAAAATTTTATGTGTGCTAATTTTTAAAAGGTGCCTTTAAATTGAACCCAAAGGCATGAATATATTCATTAATATTGTAATTGTAGTTTATTTATAATTTATATGTTTTTCCTTCTTATGCTTATATAATGCTAATATTTATAGTTCAACCAAAAAAAAATGATTCGAATTATTTTCCAGATAGATAAGAGATATAAAATTTTGATGATTTTATCAATAAATGGGCGATAATAATCTTTACTATTGAATTGTGCATTAAAATTTAAATTTTTTTTTCCGGTTCAAATTTTTGAGTAGGGACCATCATGGACCTATATTCTACCATGTAGTGACGAGGTCTGGACGACTGTTTACCAAAAATACAGGTCTCCGCAAAGTCGTAAGACCATGTATGGGGGTTGACGCATGTCCAGTGCCAGAAGGTCAAAGAAGTTGGTGACCTGATAACAGAGGAGCCAGCAACCAAAGCCTCGGTGAATGGTGGTTGTAACTATAACAGTCCTATGATAGTGAAATTCCTTATCTGGTAAGTTCCGACCTGCACGAAAGGCGTAACGATCTGGGCACTGTCTCGAAAAGAGGCTCAGTGAAATAGATATGCATGTGAATATGCGGACTACCTGCACCCGGACAGAAAGATTCTATGAAGCTTCACTGTTCCCTGAGATTGACTTTAGCTCCTCTTCCGGCTCCTCTCCTCCTCCTCTGACCTTGCCTCATCATAATTTATCTGGTATCAATCACGTAGGAGATAGTAATCACTATCTTCAACTTGCCACCCTTCACTGTCTCCAAAAATATTTTAAATAGTCATCGTTTAGTTTGGACCTTACGTAAGACCTAATCAAGTTTGGCCTTCAGGTTGGGGAAATGCTAAATGAGCACACCACTTGACTTGGCGCAATTGCCTAGTGAGCATCAGCTCTCTTTTTAAAAAAAAATAATTTTTCTTAATGAGCATCCATCTTCTTCTAATTTTAACTATTTCAAATCCACGTTCTATATTTTCCTTCACCTGCATTCTCTGAAATCCATCATTTTTCGCCGCTCACTCCCGCTCCATCCAACAGTCACCCCTCTCTCCGCTCATCCATCCGGCAGGTCAGCCCCATACGCGGTCACCTAAACACATACAGAGAACAGAGTTTGGGGCCCTACTGCTAAAGCCCAGTTATCAAAAAAAAGTTTTCTTTTTAAAAAAGAAAAAGAAATCAAAATATCTTTGTACATTTTGATATAGATAGGTACACGAGTTCATTTTCAAAAGGGAAACTCAAAAAAAAAAAAAAAAGGAAAAAAGAAAGAGGGTAAAGGCATCTGATTCTATTTTGGCCTTGTGGATGAAAAATTGTGATAATAGTGACAAAGAAAAAAAAGAAAGAGGGCGAAGCTTCCCACATAAAACTTAATAAATCAAGTAAATTGTTGCAAATAGAGAGAGATGATGCTTCACACGTTACACAAAGAACCCCAATATTATCTCCTTGTAGCCAATACAAGAAAACGCTTGCACAAACCTCGAACAAATTAAGTCACCAGTTCAGAACTCCTCTTAGATGGCCACCACCAAGAACCAAAAAACAAAGTTTAAGAGTCTGAATTAGAAATCACCCATGTGCTTTGTTTTGTTTCTACTATACCATATATAGAATTTGAATATGTACTGCACTGATCCCATTTTAAAGTCTCTAATTAATCTAGTCTTTACGTAGCGGTTTGAACATGGATTGTTCTGATACTATTTTAAAGTCCCTATTACTGTGCCAAAACTCCGAAGTTATGGTGATAGTTGAGATAATTATCACTAATTACATTCTAATTAGAGATTACCTTAATCATCCAAATTCTCCTATAAAACCCCTCCCCTCCCCCTCCAATATTTTTCATACCAAAGGGCCAAAACATAAGAAAATGATGGGAACAAAACAAGTCCCATGGTCTCTTCCGGCTCTCACCTCCATCATCATCCTCCTTCTCTTCTCCTCCTCCTTCACCTCGGCACGGCCGCTCGACGACGTTCCGAGCTACAATCTCGTTCCCAAATTCACCGCAAAGCTGCTGCCGCCGCCTCCCTTTGTTCGCCAGCATTACATCAATGAGACTCAGCCTGCGATATCGCCTAAGAAAAGGATCCACCCTCCTCGACCGCCCCCGCCACCGGCACGTCCTAGCCAGTAAGTTGGCCATGAGCTGATCTCAGTTCCGATGGTCAAGCTTGGTAGCATGTTGCAGGGTGATGAGAGTTGTCCGGGTCAATGTAATGTAGGTTCCATAAATAAATGAATGCTACTGAAGGGTCTGAGGGGAAATTATGCTTTGTTATTTTATAAAATTTGGATTTGCTTCTTCTAGCTAATTTATTTTTAAATGAACTCATCATCTACATCTCTCATAATGTTATCTTTTGGTAGTAGGTAAAAATGAGCTTCTCCCTATGATCAGTATTCTAAATCATAAAGTATCATAAAATATGAATGACTTTTATATATATGAACGTGACCGTCAAAATGGGATTGTTGGGTTCGATGCTTAGCAGAAATGAAGGAGAAGGAGTTGTTTCGGGTTTAAGTGTTCATACCCGATATTTCTGACCTGACCCATTCTGTTCACTCGCACTAGGTTTAAGCTAGAAGAAACTTCTGAGGCATCCAGAATTCTCTAGAAAGATCTGAGAGCCTTATATAAGGAGGCAGTAGTGTAATGAAACTCTTATGACTAAAAATAATCCACTGTTCATCCAGTTTCTTCTTGTTCTTTGTTTTCTTTGCTTCTTTTAGTTCTTTTTCTCTTCTCTTCTTTTCTTGTTGTAAGATTTTTCCAGTTCTTGAAGATGCCGCAGAAGACTTCAAGCAGCAAGGGATCGTTGGATTCTAACAGGGATCAACATATACACAAAATTACGGCAAAACTTTTTCAAACTTACTTTTGGTTAACATTGATTATCCAAGCAATTACAAACCAAATATCAAAATTCGAAGCCAAACGGCTGCTCTTCAATACTTGTAGTTCTAGATCTAGCAACAAAAACAAGGCTCGTTTCAAGAGTTGCTCTCGTCCACCAGCCATGCCTTCACACACTCCTTATGAAACTGATCCGAGCATAACATCCGAGCCACCTTCTCCACCGCCCAGAGCTCCTCCAAACACACCGTCACTGCCGCCTTCTCCACTTTCCTTCTCCGCTAATGCCGTCTCAATCCGGCAAATCTCCTCCATCATCCTCACCACCGTCGGATCGAAATTCCCAATCAGATCTCCTCGCAAATCACCATGAGATCATCGAGATAGAATTGTTGTCTAAAACCTAATATCAATAAGATTTCGATACCTCGATTTGAAGTATAATTTCGCCAATTACCAAAAATTGTAGGTTTAATTTGAAAATTCCATGTTCTCCTGTTCATAGTTAGACACGAGCTAGGATTTAAAATCAGTACACATAGCTTGTATTATTGCTTTAAACCCACCAATTCCACCAATAAAACCCAAACATGGGTCCAAGTCCGATTCGGGCTCGGCCAGTCCCTGCATCAGCAAAGACTGATCCATTTTAGGAAATCAACAAGATGATGAATATTTGCTTAACTCTGTGTTTTATAAAATCCTAATCATACTGTGAATCGGAGTCCTACATCGATTAGCATCAGGACTCAACACAAAACTATAAATAATTCATCACAAGTCACCGGAAGAGAGAGCAAAGAAGATGTCTACTCCGAGTTACCGTATTCTCTCGATCCAACCATGCGTCCAACGATTAGTCTCTTGCAGACCCAACACTGGCAACTCCGATCCCCAGTTTGAGCTCATTGTTCGGCGAAATTCCTTCGCCAGAGAAGTTTCTCTGGGTGCTGATGGCACGGAGTATGTCTTCCCGCTATCATTCGTTGCCCGGCATAGGCGATCCGTAAGATTTCGACAGCATGACCAGTCGGAGGCTGCTGTTCGCATGGCTCTGTCTTTTCCTGGACAAGATCTGTATCCGACGTGCGGTCCCCAGATATTGTCCTTCGTTCGAGAGACAATAAGGGGTGGCAAGCTGACGGTGGTGGCTACTATCTCCTGCATTGCCGAGTACCAGATAAATTATGATGAGGAGTTGGTTGTTGGTTTGGCGGAGGCAAGGTCGGAGGAGGAGGCGAGGAGGCGGAATAGGAGGAAGGTGGCGCCGGCGGAGACAGTTCTGGAGGAGAGAGAGTGGGAAGGAGGCGACGGAGAGGGAAGCACTTGCATGTGCACGGTGTGCTTGGAGGAGTTTGGGATGAGAGAGAGAGTGGTTAGAATTGCATGCTCGCATTTGTTCCACAAGGAGTGTATTCGGAGGTGGCTAGTTGAAGAGAGTAACTCGTGTCCTCTTTGTCGATTTGAGATCGAGTGAACTTGCTATGTATAAATTCTAGTACTAACTAGACAATGAAAATTGTTAAATATTAAGGGGGGGAAATGTATCTTTTTCTAAATTTATTTTCACACTTCAGTGCGGAAAATTTGGTTTTTAGTTTGGGTATTTACAGGTTTGTCCCTTTTTATAAATTATAATTTAGTCCCCCAAATTTTCATATTTAGGATTTAGTCTCCCAAATCCTCTAAGTTACTACAATTTAGTCCCTGCGTTAGTTTTTCCGTCCAAATTAACAGCAGAATTTAATTTTTACTTTTTTAAAATAATGAAATGAGTTAAATACTCCTATAAAGAAAAAGGGGGAAGACTATAGAAATAGAAGAGAAGAAGGAGGGAAGCCAATGAACCCAATGAAGAAAAGGAGGAGAGAGAAGGAAGAGATAAGGAAGAGAGAGGAGGAAGAGGGAAGGAGAAGAAAGAAGGGCCAAATCCTAAATATGAAGATTTGGGGGACTAAATTATAATTTATAAAGATATAAGGGACAAATCTGTAAATACCCTTTTTAGTTTTTGATGTTAATATACAAGTTTTTTTTTTTTTTTTTGATTCATTATTGTATGCTTTAATTAAGAAAAAAAGAAATAAAGTACTGATAATGCCTTTTTTTGAGGATGTAATGAAACTGTGAACTAACTGGAATTTTTATTATCGAAAAAATAAATTAGTTATGTAGACTGTAAAAGGAATAATTTTTTTTTTTTAATAAAGTTACTAAAATATGACAATTAATCACACCAACAAGGCTATATTAATTGTGGGAGATAAAAAAAAAAAAACTAGTTTCGTCAGGTGAAATCTCTACAATAAAATGAATAAATTCTTAAATAATTCGATCAGTAAATTGTTGCTAGCAATATTGCATTAAATAAAACGTTGCCCTAAAGTCGAGATGCCCAATTGACATGAATTAATTATAGTTTATAAAAGTCGAATCAAAGTGTATTTTTCTTTTTTTTTTAAAAGAAAATTCTCAAATAGTTTTTAAATGTTGAATTTTGACCGATTAATTAATCATTCTATCCAATGGAAGACGTGACTTCAATTTATTTATGATATTATGAGTTTTCTCAGTCATTTACATTTCTAAATAAAGTTTTTAGAAATTTTTTTTTTTTTGAAGTTAAAACGGTAGGGAAAGAGCCTTCCACATTCTATTAATGAGAAAATAACAAAATACAAAATAGAATTCTAGATCACATCGCTCATGATCTTCCAAGTATAAAGAAAATTAAAGAGTTAAATCTCGAAACTAAAGAATACAGATTGCATAATATAAAACATAATAAAAATATGTACATCAATGGATCCGCTGTAGAGGGCAAGTAACCGGATGTGTAGCAATGGGATCTCCCACGAGACTGACATCCTATGCCCTCCTTCTCCTGCTGGAGATGATAGTTGGCTTCTGAAGTTATACTCAGAGAATCCTCCTGAAATCTACAGTCAATCCTTATTGGAAGAAATATATGTCCAGAAAATAACATCATAGGTGATCATTCTAATACATATATCCAACTATCGAACATAAATTCTATTATTTCTTTCAATCCAAGTTTTCTATATGCATGTAAATGCTCCTTCTCTAATGTGTGAGAAAAATGATTCCATCCAAATAGTCCTGAAAGTTTCATGATGTATTCGTTGAGGTTGATCCTCATTGTTTTGCTCGAGATTCATACATTCTTAATGAATAAATATTTTTTGTATTGTTTTGGTATCCTAATAAATATATATAAATAACAAGGACTATGCAATATTAATCAAATATCGAAACTTTTCTTTTAGGTTTGGAATTGTTCAGTTTTTGTGATGAATGGTTGGTGTAAAGATATTGGAGGTTGCCAACATTATCATTAATATATAGAATTTTCAATTTGTATAAGGAATCGTCCATCGATCAACATGTCTATGAGGATGTTGATTATTCTTGAGATTCAGACTTATATGAGTGGCAGCAGGATGGGTTCCGAACTAAGGATGGAGGATGCTTTATATATATGAACCAATAAATAGTCATTTCTTAGTTTGTATTTTAAGCTTAAGCATTCAAATAGATTGCATTGAAGATTAAATCTAGGATCCGTACTAAGGTCCCCCAATATTAGCAACAAATATTTGTAAATTTATACGTTTCGAGGTATTGAACCTATGCAATATTTTCAAAAATATCAAATTTGAATTTTTTTTTTTTTTTTACCACCATGAAAATTATAAGTTAAGTTTCCTAATCAAACACTTATTGAGAACAGAGTTTGGGCCCTATTGCTAAACCCAAGAGTCGTTGACAAAGTTAACGTATCAAAAAATTGTAATGTCGATTTTTTATGTGGCTTTCTTTCTCTGAGCCCGAACCCAACTCATTCTCACACCGACATATAACAAGTTCCACATTTCATTAATTCGAGATAATAAAACCAACCAAGAGAATTCTAAATACCTATGTTGATTATCAAAATAATTTTCTTTTTAAAAAAGAAAAAAAAATCTAAATATCTTTGTAGATTTAGATTTAGATAGGTATAGGAGTTCATTTTCAAAAAGGAATCTCAAAAAGAAAAAAAAATAGTTTTAAAAAAAGAAAAAAGAAAGAGGGTGAAGGCATCTGATTCTATTTTGGTTTTGTGGATGGAAAAGTTGTGATAGTGGCAATGAAAAAGAAAAAGAACAATTTAAGCTCGATGTCTCTCTCCTCACCTATTTGCTCTGTTTGCCAACACATTATTCTCTTCCCAATCTCTCAAAATCAGTACAAACTCGGAGGGAAAAAAAAAATTATCTCCTTTTGTTTCTTTACGTGATATAATTGTCTTTATACACATCACTTGAATTTTATTTTATTAATAGCTTATTAATAGCTAAAACGGTAGATATAATCTCTCTGCGTTCTATTAAAATAACTTAACGCAACATTACAACCAATCAAATTTGCAATGATACCTAGCATATAAAATATTAGTTTCCCTGTTGGATTTAAATATGAGAGAACTAGTTACTAAACAAGCATCTCCAGATTGGGATGACCAACTTCTCGATCATTCAGAAAAGTCGTAAGCACCCCCTTAAGCACTCCATTTATTACCCTGCTCAAATACAGCTCTCTTTTACTATGCTTCCTTCAGTCCGTTACTCTCTCTCTCTCTCTCTCTCTCTCTCTACAATCCAAATCAAACACCTCCACCTCAATTATAAGAGTGTCTCTACAAACCCTCTCTCTCTCTCTCTATCTCAACGAAAATCTCTCAATCATGCCTCCAATGCTAGTAAGAGAGCAGCAGCTCAAAGAAGCAAACCTCTCCTGCACATCTCCATCCTCCGCCACCACCACCAACCAACTGCCCATACTGATGTCCTCCTCCGGCGCCATTGGCGGCCGAGCCATAGACCGCTGCTCCCCGCACCTCCGCGACCCGCTCCGTGCAAAATCCCTCAACCCAGCCCTCTCCCTGCCCCCTACCAATAAACCCAAACCGTTCAACTCAAAGGGCAAGCTCATCAGCCCCGCCAGCTCCCAACGGTACCTGCTGAGCGAGAGCAACTTGGAGGAGGTCTTCGAGACTGTAAATGTGCCGTCGAGGCTTCAAGCTCCGAAGATCGAAGAAGAGAATGTTGTTAGAGCAGTCGAGATGGCAAAGATCGAGAGTGTGAAGGTTGAAGAAGCAAGTGATGCAAAGGCTGCTGCTGCTGCTTCTTCTTCCTCCTCCTCCTCCTCTTCTGATGGTAGGCCGCAAGAGCAACAGGTTTGGATTTGGTGGTGTGAAATGTAATTTTCTTTTTTAATAAGGGCTTTTTTGTTGGATATTTTTGAGAATTAGGGACTGATTTTGTAATTTTTTTTCAGGTTGTGGTTTTGAGAGTTTCCTTGCACTGCAAGGGGTGTGAAGGGAAGGTTAGGAAGCAAATTTCTAAGATGGAGGGTAAGAATTCAAAATCAATTTCAAAAACTTTTTAAAAACTTTCTTGTCAAAAAAATATATATATATTACCATAAACATTCAGCTTTTGTGATATTTTTCTGAAAATAATTATACTTTTTAAAAAGAAAAAAAAAACCATGAAAAACCATGCAGTTAATATATACAGAGGCTGATTGGTTCATGAAAAGAAGAAAATCGAAAGTAGACTGGTAAGCTCAATAGTTTTCTATTTTTTTTATTTTCATGATCGGTTCATGAAAAGTGAGCATGAAGAGTGATTGTAGAAAATTGCCTCTAACTTTCTATTGATTGTTTTATAGAAAATAATTATGAAAATTAGCGAGATTACCATGAAACAATCATTCTCTCTCCCATTCAAAAATAATAATAATCTCTCTACTTACTAAATCCAATTCAAAACTTAACAAAGTAGCGAGGCTGAAAAGTGCACTATCTTTACTTTTACAAGCCACTTTTCATGACACTTTCCATGATAGTTTTTTTAAAACAGAAAGATCATGATAGTTTTTTGAAATATATGTTTTTGTGTTGGTACAGATATTTTCTTTCAAAAATTCCCTTTAGCACATTATATTAAGCCCATAAAGTTAATTTTGCAAATTTGAGTCATGAGATTAGTTCAAATAATTTTCAAATTTTGAATCCTATGATCATATTTACAACTTTAAAATTGAGTTTAACAAATTGAGTGAAGAATGTAAGTTAGAAGCATTACATGTCTCAACAACTTGTGTTCACACAATTTCAATAGTTTTTCCAACTAAATTTAGATTATAATCAGTGTCAGACCTTTAAGATGTAGACTAAATTAAGATAAAGAGTGAAAAAAAAAAAAAAAAAAGGAGTCAAGGTATATATGCAAATCTTTGCTTTTAAAGGCATGCACACATTTAAAAGTCAATTGGAAGGAGGAATATATTCAAAGTATAACTTTACTGACAATTTAGAATTGATTTTTAAATTAGCCGTAAAAAAATATATATATATATATCTTTTTTCTCTAATATTTCCAATTTTGTTTGAGCAGGAGTGACATCTTTTACCACCGATTTAGTTAACAAGAAAGTAACAGTGATCGGAGATGTAACCCCCCTCAGCGTGCTCAACAGCATCTCCAAGGTGAAGAATGCACAGCTCTGGCCATCGCAAACCATAGCATCACCTTCGTCTTAACTCAATCCAAGCGTCTTGTTTATGTAAATTAAGTTGTTTGTGGAGAAATTGTTTATGTCAGTCGCTGTAATCTCAGTATCCAAAATATTTTGAGAGTGATGGTATTTTTCGGAACAATCAGGTCATAATTAACATCCATTGAGGAAAATAATCAGATGATTCTCTATTATGATATAAATTTATTACATACTTCATTATATGTAGTCTGTAATATAAATTTGTTACCAAGATTTAAAATTATACAGACCAATGTTAAAAATAACGCGTTGTGAAATCCGTTATGTTACGTCATGAAATCTAACAGAAATGCAAAGTTATTTAACAGTCGAAAATAACTCAATGCACCATAACAGTTCGTTTTTTATGTTATTTTACGTTATTTTATGTTATGTTACATTATTTACAATAATTTTTAAATAATTTTTATATTAATTTCGATTATTTATTTTGATTGTTAGTGAATTGCTGTAGTTTTTTTTTTTCACTTGACGGCTTTTTGTTTACTTATTTGATTATTTGTGGCATTTTTAGTTTATACATCTTTATTTACTTGATATAATTTCTTTCCAATTACTGATTTTTTTTTTTTTGTTATAATTTCTTTCCAATTATTGAAATGTCTTACTTGCTGATTAAATTGAATTCTCAGCTAATTTAAAATAAATAATTAAAAAAAACATAAATTGAGCATTACAAAATATTAATTATAATATTGATAATAATTAAAAAAAAAATTGAAATCTTGTTTTTTATTTAGACGGTGACTGAAATTATGAGTGTGAATGTAATTTAATTTATAAAGATAAATATGAGAATTACTGTGAAACTTTTTAGAAATTTAGAATTAATACTAGGATATAATTTTTTTATATTTTCTTTTAGAATTTTTAATTCAATTTTCAATTTATAAAATTTATTTTATATAGTTTTATATTTATTTTTAATTTAAAAATAGAAAATTGCGTAACCTACCTTATGCGTTACGCTATATGCTATATAACCTAACGTTAAACATTGATACAGACCTACGGGTAGCGAAAGTATAGTATCAGTGTCAGTGGGAGCGATACAGCAACTAGACAATGCTAAAGGCCACAGATATTGAACAGGTGTAAACAGATACTAATAAGTGAGCAGAGGGTTTTAAAGAAACTGGCCGAAGGAATTTGATGCTGATGCTGCTCAAATCGTTGAGTACAGCAGTGCAACCGAAAGGGTTGCTCCTAAAGGGAAGGCAGTGGAAGAATCTTTCTTCGTTTTCTCTTTTGATAGCTTGCTTCAAGTTCAAGCTCTCTATTTTCAAACCTATGCAGGTGGCTCTATACAAAGTAGTAAGCTAATGGTATCAGATACTTTAGTACAGATATCTGGGTTCGGTACAAATCCAATCCCATTCACACAGCCACCCGAAGTTTCACGGTTAGGTGTATGAATCATTTTATTCCATTCAATTCCGTCGAGAATCATCTCATCCACTAAGTTAAGCACAAAGTAAACCGTAGGATCAAGCGCGTGTCTGTATATAAACTTGTGAATATGGCTCTAAGACTAGCACCCTCGTCTTCTAAATAATATCAAGTCATTGAAGATGGAATCCTAGAACCATGAGGTGCTTCTATAGTTTTGTTACCGACAATATCAGGAACTATTCTAAGAAAACAAACAATCTATTTCATGCAGTTAATAAGTGACAATTGACAAAATTTTGTATTGTTGCAGCTTGTAGTTGAGGGTAACAAAAAAATAGAAAACAAGACGATAGACTACATAGGAAAAATAAATAGCAGGCAAGAATAAGAACTTGCAGAAGATAATGATCCATAAACGAATGGACTCGGTCAGTGAGCATGGTTTGATCTAATATTATACAGATTTAGATGGGCTTGTGTTTGTTCTACTTATCTCCATTCAGGATTCGCTTTTGGAAGTCGCTCACCATCAGGGGCAGCCCCTCACGAAGTGAGATCTTTGGCTCCCAGTTCAGCAGCTCCTTTGCCTTGGTGATATCTGGTTTCCTCTTGTGTGGGTCATCGGCTGTGTTCTCTTTGAAGTCAATGGTTGCACTTGGATCAATCGTCTCCTTGACAACCTGGCATTATTGTGATTATTAATTAGGATGAAAGAAAACATGCTTGAGAGGAGACAAAATAAATATGATTCTTTCTATGGCCAAACCTCAGCAAGCTCCAGCATGGTGAATTCACCGGGATTGCCTAGGTTGAAAGGTCCAGTGTGCTCGCCTTCCATCAATGCTATCAACCCGTCAACCTACAAACTCAAATGGAAACAAATCAACTCTATGTTACTTTATCACCTCTTAGAACTCAAAGCTTTAAGCAGACTTCAAATCTTATCGATAACCAAAGATTTGATAACATACAAGCTAAGATTATTACCATATAGGAGAGAAAAAAAACAGTTATACTGTTTTAGGCTGCAGCAATAGCAACAACTAAATATGGACATTCCAAGTGATACATAGATGTGAGAAGACAATGACATATAATACTACCAAAAATTCCTAAATTACTTACTTTCCTGAGAAAAATCCTCTGTAACTTGGTGGTAGGATTAGACGATATCAGATGGTACATGGAAAGTCAGTGACAGGCCAGATAAATCTTTCTATGATTCTATTTTGTTGGTTGAGGACTGATTCCTTGTGAAACGTCGTAGAGAACCTACAGTATCAGATGATTCAGATCCTCATTGGTTGCGGTTAATTAAAGAATCCGGGTGTCCGGGTGAATATAATTTGGTCTTGGATCAGATTGGATTTAAACAGGAGTAGTCACTCTGATCAACATTAAGTCAAAACTTAGAATGCAGACCATATATCATATTGAAAACGAACACAATGGGGGAATCAAGCAAATGGCATAAGAATAGCATAGTATGAAAGGAGGTACTAATGAATTTAAAATTTGCAGATAACATATGTTTTAAATAAGTCTTCCCATCTTTAGATTGTCGGAAATTTCCCTACCATTGATGAATAATTATTAAATAAAAAATGAGAAAGAATATTGCCGGCTTCCAGAGGTGCATGCACAAAGCATTGCCCTAAAAACAAAACGTCTGACCCTCGTGCGGTCAACCTAGCAATGTCTACATCTATTCTACAAAGTGGGTTTTAATGTCTTCCTATTAAGGTGAGCAAAGTTCGATTAAAAGAAAAATGACCAATCCGAATAAGCTAAAATTGAACCGAACCGATATAATTCGGTTGGTTTTCAATTTCAAGCTTGGAAACTTGAACTGAACCAAACCGACCAAATTATTTCAAAATTATATATAAAATATGGACTATACAAATCTTTTTCTGCCATTTAACTCTATAAAATAATCATTGCTACAAAAAGTAGCAAAAATCATGTCCTTAGCAAAATCGAATCCCTATTTACTTTGGTCTATTCCTAGTCCTAGTAGAATTTCGAACTATGATCCTATTATTCCTGTTCAGTTACCAGTCTCCACTTCACATATCCAAACCACCTAAAACAATTCCTCCTCTTCATCAATTGATGCTTGGTCAAATTTCCTGCAAACACAATCATTTTGTTTATTTTCTTTTCTCTGGTTGGATTTTTATCTATCTCAACAATCTCATTTCAGTTATACTCATGTTCTGGACTTTATGTTTCTGATTACACAAAATTCTGAACCATAAGCATACTGAACTTTACTACCCACAGGAAAAATTCTCTCTGATTATGATACCACACTAACAGTGCAAAATCTTATCCAGTAAAGACAGCTAACTAACAGTGCAGATTAGTACGGACAATACAAAGATGTATACATAATGAACAGATGGCTATAAATAACTTCTGATGACAAATGTCTTTTTATCTGAAACATCTGAAACACAGACCTTTTGAAGGTGTCAGAGGAAACTAAAGTATGACAACAATTTTGTCAAACATCAAACAGTAATATGTGATTCAAATTCTACATACGGGACAAAATTGGATTGTAGAATGCCTTTACAAAGATGAATGACGGGCATATCAAGCTATTATTCTTGATTAAGGTCATGAAAATGGTGATAGAAATGATAGGAACTGTAAGTAAGCCAAAGTTTATAGATATTTTGAAGCTTAGCACTTTCCAATTGCTGTTGGAAACCAATCTGACAAGAATGTTAGATGCAGTCACAACTGAACCATTATGAGCTAAGAGCAGCTAATCAATGTTCGAAAGATAAAGTGATGTTCTACAAGCTACTAGGCAACGAAATTTCTTTTCTTTTTTTTTTTTTCCTTGACAGGAAGGGTGGGTCTTTTTTGAGTGCTCAAGCTTATTTATCATTAGCGAAATGAAATGGCTACAAGGCAATGGTTGCAAACATATGTTAAGGACGAGAAAGAAAATTAATACCAAGTCAGAAACATATTGGAAACTTCGAGTTTGCTTTCCATCACCATAAACTGTCATTGGCTGCTTCCGGATGGCCTATAGAGCATAATCAAAAAGTATTATAAATATATTTTAAACATGTGCCAGTTCATCTGCATAGTCACATAAAACCTTGAACAAAAAATAACTATCCACGAAGGCAGAACAAACCTGTGCAACAAAGTTGCTAACCACACGCCCATCATCCAAGCACATTCGAGGCCCATATGTATTGAAAATACGTGCAATGCGAACCTGAAGGGCAGTAATATATTTACATAAGGACTTGCAAAATCCAGTAGATAGAGCAAATTAATCGAGAGTTAGTTGGCCATATGTGTGTAGCGAGGATGAACAAATATGATAAAAAGCTGAAGCTGGCGGAATTCAAAATAATTCACCATCATATTAGGAGTTCTAAAATCAAGGCCGTAGAAAAAGAACAGAGAAATTTCATCTGCTCTCTGAACATAATAAAAAATTTCACAATTTCTTGTCAAGCCCCATCTATTTTAAATACCATATGATAGCACTCGAAGATTTTTAAGAGACAAGAAAAGGCACAATCTCCAAACAGCTATGTTTTATCCTACAACTTTAACAAATATTCTATTGGAGGAAGAGATATTCCAAAATAAACAAAGACGACTCATTGGAACAAAATTCCTAGCCAAAATACTATGATCAAGTGAAGGTCATGGTATTCAATTTTTATACCAGTTGGTTGATTGGTACACCCAGCTTTTTTTATCACGAAGTTAGTGTCATGCAAACACGGACAAAGCCTCCAGATTTTCCTATACCTTGAAAGACTCTAGATGACAAGGTAATAAGACAATTTTTAATAAAATTTGAATCCATCGACAGCACAATTTAAGCCGAAGAATTCAATATCTCAATCGATTTTGGAAGAAAAAACCTATATTGAAATCCCACTTGCACTGACAAGTACCCTTGTCACAATTATCAATACAGAAAAGCCAAAATGATCTGAACGAAATGATGTTAATTCAAAATACACATAATCAAGCAAGTGATAATTGCAGAAAATAATAATACAAAGCACCTATTATAACATGAGCCAAAACTGAATTCCATATGAACAAATAGAGAAGGATCATCCATGTAATCGACCCGGCATGTTTCTCTTTTGGTTCATATAGCCTACTCCAAGTACTTGGGATAAAAGGTTTAGTTGTTGTTGTTATTGTTGTTGTAATACAAAGCACAGACAAGTAATGGCAGTCGATGGGGTGGAAAGTAAAGTAAATACTCATGCACATATTTTAAAGTGTGTTTTGTATGGCACAAATAATAAGAAGACTCTCAAAAGAGTTCCAATGCCAAATAATTTAATAAGAGACCCAAATGTAAACTACCCAAATTCAGAATTTTCCAATGCCAAACAACAAAATGTCAAACTTAAATTTTATATATTTAAGTGGTATTGAAACTAAGTTACCTCAACATCAGCACCTCGATGGTAATCCATAGCCAGCGTTTCAGCTGTTCTTTTTCCTTCATCATAGCAACTCCTAACTCCTGAAAAGGCACAAGAGAAGAAAGCGAATACAATAGTAAACCACTGTAAAGGACACTGAAAGATCTCCTTCATTCAAGGAAAGACTCACAAACGAGCCGTAATCTAGGGATGACAAACCTATGGGGTTGACATGGCCCCAGTATGTCTCCTTCTGAGGGTGCTCAAGTGGATCACCATAAACTTCACTGGTACTAGTCAACAGGAATCGAGCTCCAATTCTCTTAGCCAATCCCAACATGTTCAAGGTTCCCATCACATTTGTCTTGTAATTTGTGGTTAAGAATTCAAAGATAAATTTGGCAGGAGAATAATAAACAGATTAAAGCTGCATGCAGATAGAAATATCTAATAATTGACCTAAAATAATTATATCAAAACATTAATAGAAGTTAGAACAGATTAAATCAGAAACCTAACTGTAGAACAGATTAAATCAGAAACCTAACTGTAACTTGATGAAGCATTACTCTATGCCAATCAAAACTTATTTTGCATCTTACCCCTCTACAGAAAAATATTTATCTCTAAACAAAGAAATTCCATATAACCCATCACAAACTTTAGACATTTTCAAAAGGAACTTGGAGGAGAGCTGCCAACGTTTCCAACTGTACAGCGGTTGCAAGGCCTTGAGGCTATGCACAGAACGAAGGGGGTGAAAATTATTCCCGATGGGATGAATTAGCCAAGTCATGTAATATCAAATGCAGGCTAAATCCCCTATAAGTTGACACCTTCTCCACAATTCACCTATAAGATCAATTTTGGGCTCATCCTCACTACAAGTAAACAAAATTCATTACCAATAGGAACATTATTAGACCATTAACCACATATCTCTCTTACGGAGAATGTCATAATCGAATTCATTAAACAATTAAATGATACTTCTATCAACATTATTATCTGAAATTAATCCTAACCCGACTAAAATAACTCTCCTAGAGAGTGTGATCCCAGACGAACCTAAAAGAGAAAAGTAATCCTGGCAAATTCTAGTGGAAATAGATCTCCCTTACAAATGTACCATCCTTCAACAAACTAACCTCATTATCAATTAACATAAAATCAAAAAACAACAAACTATACATTAGGAAGGGGAAAAAATCCATTCTTTTTAGTAAACACTAAAAATGCTTCATCAGCAGAACAAATCCTAGTTCAAAGAACAAAATTGTCCATAAATATAAGTGCAATGCAATCAAACGAATCCATATTTAAGCTAAACTTAAAGAGACTCAACGCTACAAGCTTCTTTTTAACGTAATCACCCTAAATTAGAAAGGCTCATTTTCACCAAAACTGAATAATTCCCAGCTAAAATCCTACAGAATTGACTACAATCTCACCAAATTAATGAACCCACACACGCACACGCACACACACACACGAAAGAGTCGAGCTTTCTACTAATCTCCACGCAAAAATCCAAACTTTCGCACAAACAACGAACCAAATCAAACAGAACAGAGATCTGAAGAAGGATATGATTGTCTTGATGGGATTATACTTGTAATGCACGGGGCTCGCCGGGCACGCGAGGTGATAAATCTGGTCCACCTCCAGCAAGATGGGCTCCACCACATCGTGCCTGATGAGCTCGAACCTCGGATCCCCAAACCTGTGCACCAAGTTCTCCTTCCTCCCCGTAAAGAAATTATCGATCACAATCACCGAGTCCCCCCGATCCAGCAACCGATCTACCAGGTGGCTGCCGACGAATCCGGCGCCGCCGGTGACGACGATCCGCTTCGAGGGCTTCTTGAGGCCGACGGGGACCCGCTTGGGGCCGACGGGGAGGGAGGAGCCGGGGCGGTGGCGGTAGAGGGGGCGGTGGTGGGACAGCTGGAGGTGGGCGGTGGCGGGGTCGTCGGAACGGGGGAGTGGCGGGGAAAGGGCGAGGTAGGGGTGGATGAGGAAGAGGGTCGAGGCGATGAGGGCGCCGAGGAGGAGGAAGAGGAGGCGCTGGCCGAGGGAGGGGGGCCGGGGCTGCTTCGATGGTTTCGATGTGTAGGGTATCTGGGACGAGGACGGGGATTGGCCGTGGCCGCCGCCGCCAGATTGCTTGTAGAGCTGTTTCATGGCGGCGATCCCGACACTGAAATTGGAAATGGAGTGGGGAGAGAGAGATTAGGGATCTGAGGAACAGAAGACAAGGAGTGGTTAAGTGTGTTGGGACACAAAAAAAAAATAGTTTTGCGAGATTGGAGTTGGATGTCTATTGTCTACTCGTCAAGCTGACCTCATCCTCGTGCTTTTTTTTCTTTTTCTTTTCTTTCTTTTTTTTTTTTTTGGGATATTTTCTGGTTTGTCCCTCATATCTTTATATATTATGATTTTGCCCCCCAAATCTTCATATTTAGAATTTTACCTCTCAAATCTCATAAGTTACAACAATTTTGTCCTCCTCTCTAACTTTCCCTAACCCAGTTAAATATTTGACCATTTTACCCTTCTTTTTCTATTTTATTTTCCTCCTCTTTTCTTCTTCTCTCTTCCTCCTCTCTTCTCCTTTCTTCATTATTTCTCCTCTCTTCTTTCTCCTCTTTTCCTCCTCTCTTCTCCTCTCTTCCCTAACACAGTTAAATACTGAAAGAAGAGAGGAGAAATAATGAAGAAAAGGAGAAGAGAGGAGGAAGAGAGAAGAAGAAGAGAGGAGGAAAATAGAAGAGGAAAAGAGGGGTAAAATGGTCAAATATTTAACTGTGTTAGAGAGAAGGGCAAAATTGTTGTAACTTATGAGATTTGGGGGGCAAAATTCTAAATATGAAGATTTTGAGGGCAAAATCATAATATATAAAGATTTGAGGGACAAACCAGTAAATACCCTTCTTTTTTTTTTTCCCTCCAATATTATATGGAATATTATATGGCGCGATTCCTCGAGGGTATGGCTGTGTTTGGTTTCGGAGAAAATTAAAAAAATAAAATAAAAATTAAAAAGAAAATAAAAATTAAAAATAAAAAGATGGAAATATGATTTTTTTTTTCTTGTTATTTGATTTGATTAGCAACAAAATATTTTTCTATTTTTAAATATTTTCTCTCAAATCAAACAATAGAATATATATATATATATATATATATATATATATATATATATATATATATATATATATATATATATATATTCCTTTATTTTCCCTCAAACCAAACATAAGGCTGTGAACAAAAATGGAAGGACAAAAAAAATATATATGAAAAAAATAATTTATATTGTTTGTTTTGAGAGAGTCAACTATAGAACATAAGCTAACTGATTGAAATGAAAAGGTGTAATAGGAGTTTTATGTAACCGTAATATTCTGTTAAGACTGAAAAGAAAATTTTATATAACTGCTATTAGGCCAATTTTATTATATGACATAGAATGTTGGATTATAAAGAAACGTCATTCACAGAAGATAAGTATAACAGAGATGCGTATGCTTCACTAGGATATGATAATACTATGAGAGATAAAGTGAGAAATGAACATATTCGTGCTAAGATAGCTGTAGCCCCTATTGATGAGAAGATGTGAAAAAAATCGCTTACGATGGTTTTGTCATATGCAACGTAAACCTACAAATGCACTAGTTCGTGAGCGTTATTCCCTACATTTCCTCTCTCCTTTTGTCTTAGTAAGCACTGTTCACTTCAACTTTCTCTCTCAATGCCATTAAAAATCGCCACTTGGGACTGTGTGCCCGACGTAAGGGGGCAAAACTCTGGTCGGAGGAGAAAAGTGAAGGGAGCAAGAGGTTCCAAAAGTGGGTTTCGCTAGATGGTTATAGGGATGAAGTAGGAAAAAGAATGGTGCTCACTAAGAAAAAATAACCATGTTTCAAAAACATATGGTGCTCGCTAAGAAATAGGGGCTCACTCAGAAAAGTATGGCGCGCATTTAGAATTTCCCTTGAAAAGAAAATATTTTCTTACTAACCAAACTTCTAAATAATATCAATTTCCATCTTTTTTTTTTTTGTTTTCTTTTTCTTTATTCCATTTCTTTCAAACCAAATACAGCCTAAGCTTATACCTTTCCTACATGTTTAAGAGGAGACTCGGACTTGGCAGTATATGTGGATTACTAAACTTCCTTTAAATTCTCGTTAAAGAATATAATCCACTTAGTCTAGACAATTATTTGGCCAAATAAACTCGAATTAGAGGTCCTTAATTACAGGATTAATCCATTACAAATTAAGGCTTCTCAAAGAACACTGGATGCGTGCTATCATCAGAGAAAAGTTTCTAGGGCTGCAAAAAGATTTTAATCTTCTAGCAAAAAAAAATAATATTTATTATAATAAAATAAGAGCAAAATGGCAAAATGTGGATAAAAATAAATACGACCACAGTGGGAGTCGAACCCACGACCTTCTGATCCGAAGTCAGACGCGCTAATCCACTGCGCTATGCGGTCAGGTGGTGAGTTTGTCAAATATGTAAAATCTGATTTAAATTCTATTTTTCATCCCCCCATCAGAAATTGCCAAGCCCAACATTTTAAAGACACCTGTTTATTTATTTAATTTTTTTTTTTTTTTACATAACTAGATTCTGGCAAATACTGTAAAAGTTTTAGATAAATCCTTGACTCCACAAACCAAATTGGATCAAAAATAATAAAGCACAACCAAATTCTGGCTACTGTTGTAGAGCACAAAAGGGGTTGACATCCTGCTGGTACAAGGTAGTCAGGTTGGTGTCAATTCCGCTGCGCTTGGGCTTTGGGTTCAGTCCCGCTTCTTCCGATTACCTATTAATTTTATTTTAAATTTAAAATTTTTGAATAGAACCAAAGAACCCTTTAAACATCCCTCCATATAAATAAATCAGCTTAACACAATAATTCGTGTAGGTCAGCAACATTGTGCTAGACGAGCACAGAAGCAGTTCCTCAAATAGCAACAGCATTGTCATATTCGATACCATAGCTAATGCTATCAGTTGAGCATCACCAGAGCAAATGGAGCATCGACTAAAAATATTATGGCATACCTGTTGCTAATAGGTATGCCACGACCTCGAGAGCAAATGTAACATCAACTGTGTAACATCAGTTCTCTGATTGACAACAAATATGAGTGACGATATCCAGGAGGTGGCAAGTGGACCGTGCCGGGGTGGCGGGCACGGATGTACCGTGCCGGACACGTCCCATGCCCCAGGCATGGCACGTCCTCTCGGGCGTAAGCCCGAGCTCGGCCCGTCGGGCACGATCAATATCTGGATCGAAACCTATCAGTACGTTTTTTTTTTTTTAAATAAAATAAAAATATTAAGTTGATTATTAAATAAATTTAGAAGAATAATTAGCTTAATTTAATTAGTTTTAACTAGAAGAAACGATTGTAAAAATGAAATTTACATTAAGATAATTGCTCTATAAATCTCTTTAGAAATCATAAAAAACTCGAAAAGAGGAGAGAGAACTCTATCCATCACCCTCAACTTATTCTTAGTATTTTTTCTAAGAGATTTATGAGTTAAAAAAATTACATGAAAAAATTTACAAATGTAGAAATTACAATTCGAAAAAAAAAAAAAACAAAAGTCTATTTTCATTTAATTTCTAGTGAGTTCTCTACTTCTATTTCGTTAGATGATTCATTTTCATTTTCTTCTACGTCGAGCCCGTTCTTGAAGTAAAGACACATCTCCAATGTATCTACTCCAACACTCATTAATGCATCTTTAATGTCCTGTGTCTACTCCAACACTCATTAATGCAACTTTAATGTCCAATAATGCATCTTTAATGTCCTGTGTCTACTCCAACACTCATTAATGCATCTTTAATGTCCAATGTGTCTACTCCAACAGGCATCTTTAATGTATTTATTGTTATTAAACTTCACCACTCCGTAAGCACACCTACACTAAAAACAGATTTCGATACTACAGTAGATACCTAAAGAGTTAGTAGATTACAAACTATATTAAAAAATACAGAATATATTTTTTCTATGATTTTCACTAAAACAAAATATCTAAAACTTCATAATTTTTAAAACTTACAAAATACAGAATATATTTTTTCTATGATTTTCACTAAAACAAAATATCTAAAACTTCATAATTTTTAAAACTTACATCATCATCTTCATAGTTGACTCTTTCTAAATAATAATATAATTTATTAAAATATATACTAGATTGTTTCTAAATAATAATATAATTTATTAAAATATATACTAGATTGTTGACTCTTTCTAAATAATAATATAATTTATTAAAATATATACTAGATTGCCAGGCATTTTTTTAGTAAAATACAAATGATATTATTAAATTTCGCCGACCCTAACAGTTAGTTTCTTTGTAGCTTGTGTTTCATCATTATTTATACGGTTAATTTTTAAAATAAATAAATAAATAAATAGGCCGCCCGAGTACCAGTCTGCCCATCGAGCTACAGTCCGGCCCATTTGCCACCCCCTAATGATATCAAACAAGAAAAAGCTACATCTATATAATATTCGTTCCGAGCTTCAAAACCTTCATCATTCATCTCAAAATAATATTCATAATTTCAAGAGGTAGTAAACTCTCACAAACATACTAAAAGTTCATAAATGAATCCAAAAAGGATGAAATGTAATCAAGGATCGACAACTACAGCACTGTGATGGTGAAAATTTTGACCATAAACAAACCTAATATCAAAATTCAAGGTACATAGAGAGAGCAAATATCCATGTGCTGCTCTACGCTTTGATGGCATACTTCCTCTTGGGAAAGTACATCTCCCGTTTCTTCTCACTCTCCGTCTTAAGAGATTCCTATAAACAAGAAAAGAAAGATGGGCTGCATTGAGTTTTAATAAGTTCAGAAATTTGAAAATGCTTTGTATCAAAACATAAATAAATGCTAAAGGAAATCGTAACATATCATGTTACATTATTTTAACAGCTGAATTCTGTATAAAAACAGACACAGAAGCAGCTTAACATCGACTAACAGAATTATACAATACAAGTTCAGCATGGACCAGTAGCAACATTCATGTGATTATACCAAAAAGCATCTCAAATCAAATCTATTAAAATTGTAAATTAATATGGAAAAAGACTACCATAATGTTAGTCTCTGAATTCTTCAGGCCTTTTCTGTACTTGAAATATTAACGAGTCATGCCAGCAATTTCCCCTCTTAAAAAGGTTAAATGCACCTCCAGTTCCTCAATGGCTAGTGAAATGTAAAATTCAAGAGCCAACAGAATATCAAAGTACCACAACAATATCAATGGCTGCAGTAGTTAAAACAGCTATCAGGGCTAGCCAATTGTACAAGCCATTCTCAACAACCTTAAAAAATGCTAGGATCAAACTTCTGCTATTACTTGGCTCTGCTAACAGCATTGCAGCCAAGTATTGGTCTATAATAGTTCAAGTATGCGCAAACTAAACTACAGTAAATAATTTACAAGTATACTACTAGGTTTCATGTGAAACATTTGCAAAGGACCAAAATATTATTCGTACATCCTATCTGCAGTAATGCTGACTATAGACTGACACCCTGTAATATTCTAAAACAGTGCAGGGTTAAGTAGTGTGATACGGAGTGGACATGGTTGCAAATAGAAATGCCCTTGCCAGAAATCTCATATCTCAATAGATAATGGACTTAAAAATCCAGTAAAATATAATATATAAGATGCAAGACAATATAGGCATCAAGTGGAAGCTTGAATACGAGCAATCATGCTACATGTGGGTAAGCCAAGGATCCATTCAGAACAGGACTTGTTAATGAGCAAGGGGAAAAAGATATAAAAGTAGAAACTTTTTTAAGTTTTGAGAAATAATCAGGGACAACAGTTTGGGAAAAAGCCATGATTCAGATTCATTTATAACAATTTGAGATCTAAATGCTAGAAAAGTTGCTTTTAAAGAACATGTTTGTCTCTGTACCTCTTAACAAAAAACCAATAGTAAGCAATGGTGCAAAGGAACAGTCAGTTGCAAATGACGTAACAAAATCAGACAGCATTAAAGTACATAGCTCATTCTACTGATTTATGGTAAACTAAGTAAAATTATTCTGTAAACATACAATAACATATAATAATTTTAAAACAACAATTTGACAATCCTATACCAACAAACAAATTGAATCCATAACCAAAAAAAGTCACGAAGCTTGCCGAGTTTCCCAACAATCAAACTACCAAAAACCAATAAGAGATCCAGCCCTTCAGAAGCACGGATCACCCCTGTAATCAGACTTAAAAACTAAGAACCAATAAGGGATCCCCTTTAGAGGCAAGTAATAACAAACTTCAAAACTAAAAACTAATAAAATCCTCTGTTCTAAATATCGGTCTTTATGAATGATACATCGGCAGATATATCATTTTAGAAGGTCCACCTATATGATACAAAAGCCGAATACTGGCTCATGTTCCCGATAAATCGTCAAATATCCCGCTACCCGATATGAAACCCCCATCAGATACAAACCCATCATCTAATATTTAAATCCTTGATAAAATGCATCCCATAAACACGAATCAACTAAAAACCACCTCTGCATCGGCGAAATTGAACTTCAATGAATATTTTCCAGTGACCAAACATTTCCAAGAAGTTGGCATAAACTTGTTTGGGGAGTTAGTACTCCTGTGTTTTCTGCTCCAAAGGTGACTACATCCGGATTTGTAAGGAGACTAAACCCCTCAGAGTTCAATCACTCAATCATCCCAAAGCTACCCACACGTGACTAAAAAAGACTTTTTTTTAACTGTATAATTTCCTCAACCATGCAAAATATAAGTGAACATTCCCAAGAGCATTTTGTAGCTCGTGAGTCAGGAAAGGCTTCTACCTTCCTGAATCTACAGCTATTTTCATTGTAACTTGTCCTATTTACATGTAAACAACATCGCATATATCCTTTGATATTATCACCGATCTTCAAGCAAATCCAAACAACACAATATTTTCAACAATCAAAATAATCTAATTAAATTTAAATAATGCATACAATTAACAAATAAATTAATCAAACAACATCACGTATGATAAGTTCTTTTATTAGATAGGGAGGCTAAAAAGAAACCTGATGCTTGGTGAGCTTGCGCCTGATGGCACGTGTCTTCTTGGGCCTGAGATCGAGCGGCAAGAACTTCTTCTTCTTGTACGCCTCCCTCAGCGCCGCCTTCTGCTTCTGCGAGATCACCGTCAGCACCTGCGCGATCCCAAGCCTCACGACCTTGCTGCAGATCCAAAACAAACACATCCCAATGAATAAAGCAACAACAAAAAAGAGAAAAACCAAAAGGAAAGCGAGAAAGATCCGATTTATTTTTTTACTTACATCTTGGAGAGCTTGTTGGGGGCACCGCCGGTGACCTTGGCGACGCGGAGGAGGGCGAGCTCTGCCTTGAGATCCTTCAGCTGGTTCAAAAGATCCGCCTTTGACTTCCCCCTCAGCTCGTGGACCTTGATTCTCGCTGCAAAGGAGAACAAAGAGAGTCAGATATCGATGAAGTTGAGAAATTTGAAAGCGCCATTGAAATTTTTACCCATTTGAACTGTGCTCGGCCTCACGTCTCTCCTCTCTCTCTCTCTCCACTCTCTCTCTCCCCCCTATCGAAGAAACCCTAGGATGGAGGCGGGGGGTAAAAGAACGAGAGGTATAAAAACCTCTAGCAGAAACCCTAGTTCGGGGCTTGGGCTTGGGCTGCCACTTTTAAGTTCAGAAAGGGCTCAGAACGGGCTCGTAGTTTGCGGGTCGCATATGTTGTAACCAACGTAATGGGAAATTCTAAAGTCACACTCCAAATATCTATGGGGACATTCCTTCTAAGGGCGCACCCCCATGTTACGAAAACACAGGTTTTCATCTAAAAGCACACCCCATTCCCTCCCAACCCCCCCACCACCCCCCCCCCCCCCCCCACCCCCCCGAACTCTGATGAAATAGCTAGTAGCAACTCCAGTTGGGTGTGCCCTTAGATATCTGGGGTGTGGCTTTAGAATTTTCCCAAACTTAGTACATTTGGAAAGTTAATGATGATTTTGGTTGCAAATTACTATAATAAAAAATTTCGCCTCCGACGTAATCAGAAAAGCTCATCAAATTATTGTAAATATTTCAGATGATTTTGACTAATAAACAATGCATTCTTTCACTGATAGCAGCAAAGATATTAAATTTTATCAATAAACATTTACCAAACAGGATATAAGTAATATTATTATAAATTTAAATATTTCCTAAGATAACTATTTGAATGAAGTTAAAATTTTGTTACTTGCTTTAACCATTTGTACTTAGTCGTAGTAGGCATGTGTTTGCCAAATTGTCAGCAATGCTACCTGATGGGTTTAAACTTGTGATATTAGAGTTAACCAAAATTTACTACAAAAAGAGTTTTATTGTCTATTATTATGTAAAAAAAAGATTATTTATGAAAAGATGTTGAATCACCCCAAGCAGATTTCATGTACATATATTTATAAATATTTGGAACTACAAAACAAACTGTTACCAGGATTCTACATATCAATGACACAATAGACCAAACACAACAGTCAGAACAAGGCTTTGTTCGTAGTTGTACATAAAACAATCAAACATGTACACCAAAACAATCACAAGCTTATCCGGGCTACAGAACTCCACTAGTAGTATATTTAGGTCGAAATGCACATTGGTTACATATTTCAGATAGCAGCAGCACCAGCTCCCATGGTGCCGAAATTGTCCAGTGGCCTTGGCACGTGCTGCCATCCTGTACAAACCTGGAGAACGTCTTTGAGGGCCATCGACGCAGGCTCCATTGTCCATGATGGGTAGTGTTCATGAGCCTTGAAGACGCTCTCGACACCAGGACCTTCCAGGAGAGAAGGTTGGGCGCCATTTAGAAACAGGTCCCCTTCTGACCGTATCCGCCCACTACACGCCACTTCTTTATCGGCAGCCTGCAAGAAAATTTGTGTACCATGATTTGCAATAAATTTGCAGCAATGTTGCTAATTGTTGCACTTGTGTCGTGCACCCTCGTATAAAATTTTACTTTGCTAGCTTTCTACATGATAACAACAGATTCTAATGTATAAGATAACATGAGATGAATGACTACAAACAGATTCTATTACTTCTCAACTGAAAGTAATCACTATTCAACTTATTTCCGAAACAAACAAAGATGACTGTTACATGGCCAAGAAACAAAACGTTTTATTTACTTTTTGGGGCAGCTTAAAATCTATGGTAAATCATGCATGGCTTTTGAATGCCATTTATTGTTCTCCTTTTATGATTAGAATATGAAGAACAAAATACAATATACCATTAAGAATTAGATTTGAATTGGTTGGGCATACTCAACACCAAGTCTTTCATGTGAGCAGGTGTGTGATACGCTTATTGTGAGGCCTGAATCTTATTATCTTTGTTTCAAATCTCCAAATCTTCAATTATCCATCATAAAATCATAATTTATCTTCCGTCCTGTGTCAATAACCACTAGGAAAAAACAAGTGGCAACAATGAAAATTGCTCGTGTCACAGAGAATGAAAATTTAAATTGAGTAGCTTATTAAAGGAAAAATGAAGTGCCTTAGTATTGAAAATTAAATTAATGCACTTTACAGCAGCACTGCATTTGTTAGCCGACACTCTCATTTTTGCAAATTGGTTTTATGTCCATTTACTATAGAGTAGAACACTTAATCGGTTGGCGTATCAAAAATAAAGGATCTTAATGATCATTACGTTCAAGTGAGTATAAATCTGCAAAAGGAGTAAATGTTTGATTTGGTTTGACTCTCTATGAAATGCTTTTATCTATAAGATATAACTATAAATAAATTAGTTGGTCAAAAATATTCAAGCATCGAAAACCTTAGTCTCAGATGTTGTCTTTGAAGGTAAAATCTTCAACTGTGAGCATAAATCAGCATGATTTGTTCAACTGTGTTTCAAAGAGATGGAGTATGAGAGATCAATAAACCTTTTCCGTGTAATATTCAAAAACCTTCTTTTTCTGTCCAGCTTCGTATATATTACATTGAGAGAGGACCTGAGAAATAAATTAGATAGAAAGAAAATTAATTATCGAAAAAAAAAAAAAAACAGATCAGTAGCACTTGTGAATAAGTTGCTAAGAAACCAAGTGAACCTGAGATTCAACACTAGCACAAACAGCATATATGCCCCAATTCCTCGTGTAGTTATTGTAGAGGTGCACTTTGCCAAACCTGACACGGGGATGGCGCTGTCGGGTACCATTAAAAAAACAGTGATGGATAGTCACTCTAATACATCTATCAGTAATGTGGCTGCTATCAGCTCCAATAAGCATTGTTTTATCATGCATTGCGAAATGGCATCTGCGCACAAATATACTCAAAGTCAGGGTACGAAGTCTACAAGAAAAAACTCTGGAAGTTAACTTATAAATAGGTGATCCTCATGGTAATGGGGAAAAGCATTAATATATATTATTACGTCTCAAAGAATAATCAATAATCTTGATACCAATGCAAACAAACCGTAGTGCTAAAAAGGACTATAGAAGAAAGAATAATCCTGCTGCCAATGCAAACAAATGGCAATGATAAAAAGAATTATAAGTAAAAATAATTAAAAATATTCTGCATGTATATAGATTTTTAAGAGTTGTATTTCAAGATAGACGTGCTCTGGTTTCAGGAGAATCTAATCGAATGTCTCCAACACAGCATCCTCAATTACTATTGTGTACAAATGAATTTAAGGCAAAATATGAATGGCTAACAACACAATACCCATCATAAGGGGGATATATCCATTATCACAGTAACAAGGGGAATTTATTTGCATGTATACCCATGGAAAGAATATTTTATTTACATGTGTGCCCTTCAAAATATATTCAAATTGCACATATACCCATGACAATACATGTGTAAGTTATATTTAAATAGACAATTGTCTAAACTAACTAAATATGCTATGCTAACATTTGATTCTTCAGAATTTATTATAAACTATATAATAGATGGTAAAAATGAGGTATTGATTTTTGAGAAAAAAGACGTATATCCTACAACAACTTGGTAGTCTTACATGCTAAAATTGAAAAATATCGATTATGTTTAAGGCAACGAACAAGAATATGACCTTGGATAAATTTGATGTAGAATAAGACAAAGGTAAAATCAAAAGTTAAACAAGACGTTGTAACTAGTTTATTCCTGCTACTATTCCACTAAATAATCAAATATTGGAGTATTAACGATTTCTTATCATTCTAGTTAGATGTAAATTAAAGCCATTGCCCTGAATTTCCAGATCTCATTATTTTGAAAAGACATAAAACCCTAAATAAGCTTAAACCAGATTATGCCCATAGCAACCTACTTGGCTAAAATCTGTACAGTATTTCATGCGGTCAGTTTGGTCAAGATAAAAGATGGAATTTAGCCAAAAAAAAAAAAAGCCCGATAGCTTGAAAGAGACCTAGTTTCTGGACCCTGACCCTATAGCATGCAATAGCTCAAAACTAGTATGAACAGGGCGAAGTCCTGCAAACCTTGCTTCATCACAATTCATATCAATAGAATGTGAAAAAATAATTCATCAAAACAAAAACAAAGATCATAGCTTTCGGTCCCGACCCTAAACAAAATTTTAGAGAAGCATAGGTGATGTCAAGGTTATAACTCATGGTCATGCTCCATATGATGTGTATCCATCCAGAAACAGTAATGAAGAATGACATTGCAACTGTTCACATTAATTCAAGAAATAAACAAGAGCTCCTAAGCAACCCTCTCTATTAGAGTGTCTCTTTTTCCTATGGTTTTGGAATCATGATAAAGCAAAGATATAAAACCCATATAAAGTTGCTTTTGTAATGTATTTCCTTCCATTACTTACACCAGCATCATTTCATGTTCAAGATAAAGTTGCTTCTGTAATGTATTTCCTTCCATAACTTACATTGCAATTGTTCACGTTAATTCAAGATATAAAGAAGAACTCCTAAGCAACCTTTTCGATTAGGGTGTCACTTCAATCCCATGGTTTTGGTATCACGATAATACGGAGATATGAAACCTAGAAAAAGTTGCTTCTGTAATGTATTTCCTTCCATAACTTACACCAGCGTATTTCATGTTCAAGGATTTTGTTTCTTCTTCTCTTCTGCATGTAACTTCTACTATATTATGTTAAAATAAATCACTTGTAACCAAGCTCTTCAAACTTGGTAAACAAACATTAACAGATACCATAAAAATAATTCTCACATAAACAATCATGAAAGCAATTTCAAAAAAGTTTCTTCCTTACCTCGAAATAGTAATATCGGTACTTTCTCGTGTTATGTCAATTAATCCGTCATCATAATCACGAAGACTACAACGGTCTATCCAAATATGCCTGGACTTGGGCTTTATCTGAATTCCATCAACATCATGCCCTCTCCCACCTTCAAACTCTAGATTGCATATAATAATATGTTCACACTCTTTCAGTTGTAAGCCCTTTCCTGTCAACTTAACCTTCTGTCCTCGACCATCAATCGTCTTGTATGACGATACCCTCAAGTATGATGAAAGGTTTATGACTCCTGAGACCTCAAAAACAATCCACAAGGGTTCTTTTCTACGGCATCCCTCCCGAAGTGAGCCATGTCCATCATCTTCACCAATTAAAAGGGGAAAGAAAAATGTTAGCATTTAGTCTTGACCATCAAGACCTCTATTGTGCTTTCCAAGGGCAGTCATCAGAAGAAGTAAATGTAATCTATGACTTGAAATCTTATGCACCACCAATCTATTGGAAGGATATACAGATAATAGTAACACTTACCAATAAACAAATGTGAGATCTTACCATCAAAATTACTATATTGAGCTATACATGGAATTACCTAACATAGTTAGTTAATTCAATGCATATATAGAAATTACTAGCAAAATTTTGACCAGAATTTTCTTTAAAAAATATCTTGGCTTTATTGATCATACGAAGATAGAGATTTTACTGTTAAATCTGTGCTAATCAAATTCGTGCAAACAGAAATTTCTTGAATCTTGCCACATTTCACTAAATCAAATTAATTTCACTTAAATGAGCAATCTTAGCTTCACTGGAGAAGATCATCACACTCAACAACAAACAAAGATGAGATTTTTTTTTCTGTTAAAAATTAGATAACAAAGCTAATTAAATTTATGCAAATAGAAATTACTAGCGACATTGCGATAAAATAATAAGTTTTGATTAAATGAACAATTTTGACCTCATTTAAGAAATTGACTAGATTACCAGCTACAATTGGATCAAATTATACATTTCCCTTCAAAAGGATAATCTTGGCTCTATTGATAGCACAAAGTTGCGAATTTAACTAGGTATCAAAGCTACATTTCAACCAAATTAATATCTTTTCACTTAAATGAACACTTTTGAAATAATCAACCACCGAAGATGATACTTTTACAATCGATTCATAACACTACCTCTCTCAGATTCAACCAAATAAACAGCCAAACCCTAACCCTAGCTACAAATTCAGAAGCCATACATACCGGCCAAGCTGGTCACGTGGTAGACGGCACCATGGACCCCGCCGATGGCGTGGCGGCCGAAACCCTCGGCCTGGCCGGCCAGGACGCGGAGACTGGCGTCCACGTGGGCGTACGGGAGGGACGACATCCTGTCTCCGCCGGCGGCGGCGGCGGTCGGTTCGGTGGAGGGTATTGGGGGAAATTGCGGAGGAGGATTTGGTTGGAGATTTTGGATGAAAGGCTGGTTAGGGTTTTGTGGGAATTTTTGGGGGTCTGATGAGAAGCAACCTCCCATTAGCTTTGGAGAGAGAGTGTGCTGTGTGTTTTATAGTGGGGAGAAGAGAGTTGCCACCTTTATAAAGGAAGTCTAAATGAGCACTTCACTTGAAATAGTGAGCACCAGCGTCACTCAGTTAATAGGTGCTCACCAAATCAACGTGTGTGCACATTTAGAAATTCCCCTCTTAATGGAGGGTTTTAGGATGGGAAGATGGGCAATTTTCCAAAAATAACTATAAAAAATAAAAAAATTCATTAAATCAAAGAGAAAAATATTTTTCAATTAGGACCAGTCCAGACTTTACATATTTGGATTTAGCATATCCAGTTCCATTTATACGGATTCATTTAAATGATAAATCTGAAGTTATGTGGTGCTGATTTATTAGTAGTAGCATCACAATTCATTAGTTTTAAAAAATAGGGGTTTTTATATATCTGTTCCTTAAATGTTTAAAAATTAAAATTTAGCCCCCCAAATTTTCATATTTATAATTTAGTTTTCAAAATCTTTAAAGTTAACACAATTTAGTCCGCAGCCATATTTTTAGTCCGATTTTCCCGTTATACCTCTAACTTACTTCATTTTAGTCATCTATTCTCTCTTCCTCCTCTCTTCCTCTTCATATTGGGTTCTCTCTCCATTCTTCTCCTCTCTTTTATTGGGTTCTTCTGAGTTAATTCACTTTAAAGATTAGAGATTAAGGCTGTGTTTGGATTGAGGGAAAATAAAGGAAAAGAAAAGGAAAGGGAAAGTTACTTTCCACTATTTGGTTAGAGGGAAAATTAGAGAGAAAATAAAAAGGAAAGAAAGTGAGAGAAAAATGTATTAGATTTTTTTTTTTCATTTTCTTCCTCAAACACAGGAGAAAATGAAAGTTGAGAGAAAAAGAAAAAAGGAGAGAAATTTTTGCATAAATTTTCTTGTAATTTTAGTTCCAAGATATTTTTAACTTTTGTGAACTTTGGACACTTTGCTTATTATATGCTTAATTATTTAAAAATTAAAAATTATATCAATAATATGTAAATTAATATTAAAATTTTCTATAATTTAATTAGAATTATATTTTCCTCTTAATTTTCTATTGAGTAACCAAACATAAAAAACTGCTTTCTTCTAGAATTTCTTTTTCATTTTCTTTCTAACCAAACATAAAAAAATGAAACCAATTTTCATATTCTTTTCTTTCCTTTTTCACTTTCCCTTTCCTTTTCTTTTCTTTTCCTTCATTTTCCCTCAATCCAAACACAGTCTAATTGAAAGGAAAGAGAGAGAAGAAGAATGGAGAGGAAACCCAATACGAAGAGAAGGAGAGGAGGAAGAGGAAAGAGAGGACTAAAGTAAAGTAACTCAGGGATATAACGGAAAATTCAGGAAAAAAATATGGTTGGAGACTAAATTGTCGTAACTTAAAAGATATAGGGATTAAATTATAAATATGAAGATTTTGGGGACTAAATTCTAATTTTTAAATATGTAAGGGACAGATTTGTAAAAAACCCTAAAAAATAATAATTACTATTTAATTTAAATTTATTACTAGAATAATGCATCATTAAATTATTCTTTATCATCTTTTAATTGTTAATGATATAAAATCAATAAGTTAATTAATTATGATTATTTAATTATTATTATTTTTGCTGAAATGATTTTTAATATGAAATGATTTTTTTTCTTTTTTGCATATGAGTTAATTATAATTATAGGCCGCATTAGTCAAAAGTTGTGGCTAGTCTATCAAATCTGAACTTGGTAAGTATGAATTTTGCATTTAGAAGGTGATTAAAAATTATATCTGTAACGACCAATTTTACTGTGCTTTCTTTTTAATTTTCTAAAATGTTATTAAAATAATATTTTGTTTAAAAAAGGATTTTTATTTGATTCATATTTGATGGGATAAGAATTTAAACTGATGTTGAATCTAAATAAAAACCAAATCCTTAGATTGTCTCTCCCTACTTATCAAACGCAGAGAGAATTCTTTTTGACAAAAGGTATATGAGGAAGGGAAAAAAAAGGAAGAAATTCAACCAGGCCAATATGAGTTGTTTAACTCACTGTAACATGCTATTAATTATATTTATTTTTATATTTTATGTTTATTTAAATAAAGTTATAAATTTAGGATATAAATATTCCTTAGTACCAATGCTTAATGCTCAACTCGCTGTAGCGTGCAGCAACTTTAATATTTTTTAGGTTTAATTACACTCAGATTCTCTATAGTATAGGGGTATATAATTTATCACCTCTAAAATTTGAAATTCTTACTTAGACTCCTGTGAAAAAATATCTTCGTCTAAGTTTTTCTATCAATTTTTTTTTGCGGTCCATGAGGTGCAAATGAGAGTTTTAAATTTCAGGGATGATAAGTTTTACATCTCTCATACTAAGCGGATCTGTGTATAATTAATTATATTTTTTATTTTGATAAGAATTAAAAGAATAAGAGTTAGAGTATTGGAGAGTGGCAGCAAGGACATGAAAACTTAAAAATAGTAATAATAGTAATAATTCGAACCGTGTTCATAGTTGTTCATTGTACGCACACACATATGTGTGTGTGCACACGTAAGCGTCATAGGAGGAAGCTTAGACATCCTATTGGTCGACATACAAATATCATATTGGTCTATATAAGCGTCATAGGAGGAAGCCCCTTCTATAATATAGTTTTTTCCGTTTCCGCATGTTAATAAGCAATTTGCTCTTAGGGTCTAATTTGCCCTTCATTTTGTGAGTGTCTGCATGCCTTCTAGCAGACTAATTTTGCTATAGTTTCAAATTGATCATCTAGCATCCATAAGGAACAACAATGCAACACTTGCAATAGTATTATAGAAGGGCCATTAATATATATATATATATATATATATATATATATATATATATATATATATATATATATCAATTTAGCTCATGCTTCCAAGGCCTAAAGTTTGTGGGAATATGTCTTCTTCTTTTTTTAAATCCTAAACTTCTTTTTTTTTTTTTTTTTGTTACTGTGGTTAGGTGATGAGTCTGTCATTAATTTATTGAGTCAGTCATTAATTAAATTAATCTTGGTTTGCCAATGATATGTTACTTCTAACTCCAAATTTTCAAGACCTCATTATTAAAAAATAAAAAATAAAAAAATAAACTCTGAAACGAGACATGATAAAATATTGATTGAATACAAATTGTTATCACATGTGATTGGTAATGGATTATTAACTATTGTACTATATATCATTCTTTTAATGTTACTGTACTACTACTAAATACTAAAATTTAATGATGATTGTCAATCTATTGAACTAAACTTGAACAATTGATATTGAATCGATATACACCGGATTTTTTGGATGGAAAATTAAGATTCATATGAATTTGATGACTGGACGTAACTGTGCCACTGTTTCTCCTTTTACTATATTACTGTTTCCCTTTTTTGGAGGATAAAGATAAGCTCCGATCAAAATTATTACTGTTTCTTATTTTGGGAGGAACATAATAGACTTTGATGTTATTATTTTTTATTTTGGGAGGATCAGAATAGACTCTGATATCATTGTTTCTCGTTTTGGGAGGATCGAAATAAAGTCATATCGAAATTGCCACTGTTCTCATTTTTAGGAGGATCGAGATATGCTTCGATTAAATTTATTGTTCCGTTTTCCTGGGATAGACAGAGATGCATTCAAACCAATCAAATTCATATTTTTCTAAATTTTTAAATACCATAATTAAAAGGCGTTAATTTAGAAAAATAATAATAACTGCATAAAACATTCAAATATGAGATTTTTCACTATTTATTTGCATATGACTTTTATGATACTAAGACATTTTGTTTTCATATTTTACCATTTAGTACTGGATCACTTTACTAACGATCTTGGATATGCATGATCAGATGCATATATTAACCAAGAACTAGATCTGCTAGAAATAGAGTATGGCACAATGTACTATAAGGAACATGTGGAACTGCAGGAGTGAAAAATTCTTTTTAGTTGACTACTTTCGTATTAGTAAAATGTAATAAGTGCATATAACACGTAACCTAGTTTTATTTGAGATATTCTCATTGTTTAGAGTCAATTTCATCGTAGTGATATTTTGTTGGATTTATTTAAAAGAAAATTTATTATTATTATCTTGGCTCAAAAAATATTTTTATTATTATTTATTATTCATATTTTCGCTGTGATGTGACAGTAATGTTATTGAGGCTTATCGAGTTATCGTTCGATACCGAACGTTCCAGCTATCCACATTACGGAAAGTGGGGTGTTAACAATATTTCCTCAAAAGTCGATTTTTGGAATTATTATATCTATTTTGAAAAATAAAATACTCAGGGAAAATAGAGTGCTTCTGTAGCTATGGCATCCAAAACTAGAGAATAAAGTAACTTATGATTTTTTTTTTTTAAAGGAGAAAATAAAATAATAAATTTGGAAAGTTAAAGTGTTAAACTCATGAGTCAGGGATAACTTTTTTTTCCATTTGAAGTGATTTGCGTTACCTTTCTCCCCTTGAAATTTATACATTCCTTTAAAAAATTATAAATTCCCAATCATGAAGATGCTCGATGAGACATAACAAGAATGAAATGGAAATAAATAAGAAAGTCCCTGGAAATTTCTCCCCTTTTCCCCTATGGCTGACGATGGATCTTAATGAGAATGGGTGAGCCCCCCTTCCAAGTTTTTGAATTAAAAATAATTTAATTTTATTTGTTTAATTAATGAATTTGCTTGGAACATGCTAACGAACTGATTTTCGAACCCACTCATTTTCATCCTTGCGCACATTTTAGTCAGTAGCTCGGCCCATCCTCTGCATTAGCCACTGCTCTCGGAGACCATCAACCTCCCTTAAGTTGCATGTGTCTGGTAACTAGTAATTTAGGGGGGTGTTTGCAACTTCAATTGCGGCAAAAGTGAGTCGTGGGGAGACAAATAATATAGTCCGGTGGATGATATGTGGTATCAGTTCTAGAGCGTGATTAATGAATGGAATCTTTTATGAATCCAAAGTTGTCTAAAAGACCTCACAACCTCACGCCATCAGGAGCAACAAACTTTCCACGCACACTATTATTGATATTGTTTCTAATAGAGAAGGCACCAAAACAGGAAATTCAATTTGAGCACACCACTTTGTACAGGGAGCCCACTTCCTAAAGTTGTAAAAAAAAAATACAAATTTGTTAATTTTTTGTGCACGTATTCTGATCGGATATTAATTTCTGAACGGTGATAAACCGGACTAATCCGTGATTGAGAAAGGAAAGGGGGTACTGTGGAAAGTGATGTGCTCAAATAGGATTTCCCCACCAAAACGTCAGAAAATTTGGTGGATCTGTAGACCAAATTAGGCCTTGGCCCACTAATTTTGACTGGAGGGCCTCCATTCCACGTCAGACAAATTGTAGAGTTAAGTTTCTCCTCGCTTTGTCCAACATTTTTCAAAAATGGTGTGCCTCTTATTCCGTACACATCAATCAAGCATTGCAACAAAAGTGCGTTGGACTCTGTGTAGACGTTACTGATCAATCAATCGAGTAGAAATCTTATCGAGATAATTTTTATTAAAAGATTATAGAAGTTCAGTGAGTGAGATTCTGAAAGATATTTACTGATTTACTCCCTGTTTCATATTCCAAATCGTTTAAATCTATCCGCATCAGCATCGACAATACAGTAGACTTGATCTTCTGTATATAAAGTATTTTGAAAGAATTTTGTCTTGAATCAAGCAGAGCTTACCAGAGCATTCAATTTGTAGAGTGAGTGAGATTTCGAAAGATATTTACCGATTTAATCTCTGTTTTACATTCCGAACCGTTCGAATCTATCTGCATCAACAATATAGTAGGCCTGATCTTCACATATATAAAGTAATTTGAAAGAATTTTGCCTCGAATCAAGTAGAGCTTACTAGAGCATTCAACTTGTATAGTGAGTGAGATTCTAAAAGATATTTACCAATTTACTCTCTGTTTTGCATTCCGAACCGGTCGAATATATCTGCATCAACAATATAGTGGATCTGATCTTCCCACATATAAAGTACTTTGAAAGAATTTTGCCTCGAATCAAGCAGAGCTTACCAGAGCATTCCCTTTGTAGAGTGAGTGAGATTCTGAAGGATATTTACCAATTTACTCTCTGATCTTCCCATATATAAAGTGCTTTGAAAGAATTTTGCCTCGAATCAAGCAGAGTATTCCACTTGTAAAGTGAGTCAGATTCTGAAAGATATTTACCAATTTACTCTCTGTTTTACATTTCGAACCGTTCGAAACTATCCCCATTAACAATATAGTAGACTTGATCTTCGCATATATAAAGTATTCTGAAAGAATTTTGTCCGGATCAAGCAGAATTTACCGGAGCATTCAATTTGTAAAGTGAGTAGGATTCTAGAAGATATTTACCAATTTACTCTCTATTTTGCATTCCTAACGGTTTGAATCTATTCGTACAAACAATAGAGTGGATATGATATTTGAGGTTGGCTGCTGCGAACTAAACATATATATTTTTTTCCTCTTGCTAATTATTTTCCAACAAATCTTTATTGATGGACTATAAAAAAAAAAAAAAAATCAAGCTGCATCTTTGTCAGCTACCAAACCTGCAGAAAAATTTCGTCTTTTAGGGTGTGTTTGTTTGTATAGAAGTAGAATAGAAGTAGTGGAAGTAAGGCTACTTCCACTACTTCACTTGTTTGTTTGGCCAATAAGAAAATTGGAAGTTATTTCCACTAAAATGATGTGGATCCTATGTGACATCCCAACTTTCCTTTTTCTCTTCACTTCATTTTTGAGTGGAAGTGCTTTTGAAACTCAAGGAACAAGATAATATATTATTTTTTATTAGTTTCTCATTATTACTTTTCAATTCTACTCAATTAACAAATATATTAGCATTACTGTTTATTTAATTTGATAATAAAATAATATTATTCATATTTCACTTCTTAGTTTCAAAAGTGAGTTTACAAACACTTGAACTCTATTGAACAACTCTCTTCATAATCTTTCATCTTGAAAACTAATTTTAATTTTCTTCTCTATTTCTCTCACTTCTAAGGACCAAACAAGTCCTTAATTGGTTTGTTGGCTCATCACGGTGACTCAACTTCTCACTAATCCACTTGTTTTCATATTTCTTCAATTAATAAAAAAATTTATTTTAGTCTTGCATCTATTAATAGCCGCATGGATTCTACTAGGGTTCGACTCACACGTGACTAAAAATGTCCATCGCATTTAATTATAGGCGAGATATGTAAACAGTAAAAATTACCCACAAATGGAAAATTCTTTTGATTAATTTGGCTGATTATGTTATGTAATAATATTTTACGTTAGGTATTACAGAACTATCAAAGATCTTTTTTTTTTATCCTGATTTTGGACATACAGTAAAAAAATAAAACTTTATGAATAATACTTGTAAAGCTAATAAAGAAATACAAGTATTATGCTAAAACCAAAATTGTTTATATTACATATATATGGCCTCTAAATTCCTTTTAGGATATACCGGTACAAGCAGTTTAATACAAAATAATGATAAATACTATATTGTATAAAGTCACATAATCAGGGGAAATTCTATTTGCACACGACATTTTACTCTTTGTGTTTCTACTCTATTTTCTCTCTAAAACCCTAAATGATTTTGTTTTAGTATTTAATAAAAACACATCTCCTACAAAATTATCGATTTGATTTCTTGAGCCCTTAAATTTTTTTAAATAAACATTCCTGAAAATATTAGAAGAATTTTAAATTCTTCGATTTCACCGTGACAAGTGAAATTTGAGTTTGAGTTTTTTTATGCAAATAGAAAATTCTAATATGCAATTGGTTTTAGAAGACAAATCTAAGGTACGATTTAATTTTTTTTAGGTTTTATGCATATTTGTTTGAAATTTATCGTTAATTAGTTTTTTTTGGAAGACTTCGCTTGCTGGCCGGATATTAATACCCGACTATAATGTTTCTTGGTCGGGTATTAATATCCGACCAAAATAATTTTTTTCCTAAATAGAATCGAACGTTTGACGAGTTAGAGAAAAAGAGGAAGGTTATTTTTGGAAAAAAATTTGGACGCAGAAAGTAAAATGACAGTATTTCAAAATATGAGTTTGGTGTAAAAAGAAACCAGGACGCCAAGAGTAAAATGCAATGCGCAAATAGAATTTTCCCACAATAAGCTTATTGTGTGTTAAAATCATTGGTATAAATATACAATAATTACAAATAAGTATTTTTTCTCCAAGAACTTGGAGTTGGTTACACGAATCAAAATAGATTCATGTCAAATCGATTATATGGATAATCTTCGTAATATGTTTTTTATTTAAGCCTTTAACATTTTTATTTATTTTGCATCACCTCCATCCATGTTTCTTCTACTTGTTCTACTCATCGATTTGGTATATCTGTAAATTAATGTCAGATATGATAAAACTATGGCAGAAGATTTTCTCTTATTTATTATCATTTCTCACATTTTTTTTTATTGTCTTATTGGTACAAATATACACTCTTTAAAGCTAGAGTCTACGGTGAATCTACCTTGATTAACAATATTGTATTTAGAAGGGAAAAAGCTAAAGAAAATGAAAAAAAAGTTGAAAAATTATATCCCATTTTAAAAAAATAATAATGGATTTTTATTGTCAAAACTTACCATGAAAAGTTTTGACAGTTATAAGAATATGAGAACAAATCACAGCCTTCCATTAAATACCCAACGGACCGATCTCCCTGACGTAAAACCCACGTGCTCGCCAGTTACCAGCAACTAAACGACAAAACTGTCGCCGGTCATCTCCCCACTCCAGCAACCGGCGGCCTCACTTCCCTCCACCGAGCCCACCGGTAAAATGAATTTTTTTTTTCTTTATTTCCCTAAAAAAGTCACTAAAAAATTATCACTGCAGAATATTATTCCTCCTTCTCTCTCTGCCCCTTCTCCTTCCTCTCTCTTTCCCAATTCTCAAATGACTCTATAAACCCTAGCCGTCCCCAATTCCCAATTCTCGACCTCAATCAAATGACGTTCGATTTCCAAAAAGGTACGATCTTTATCTCTCAGTTCACGTTAGGATTCTAAAATTCGATCTAATTTGGTGGAATTTTGGTTTGATTAGGAGAGGCGGAGTTCTCCCTCGCTCCGATGAACCCCAGCTCCCCGACGCCGTCTCCGACGGCGAGCTCTACCGCGCCGGCGCTGATCCTGTCGAACTCGGGGAAGAAGATGGATCAGTCGGGGACGAAGAAGAAGTACGTGAAGCAGGTGACCGGCCGGCACAACGACACGGAGCTGCACCTGGCGGCGCAGCGGGGGGATCTGGCGGCGGTGAGGCTGATCCTGAGCGAGATCGACGCGCAGATGACGGGGTCGGCCGGGGGGGAGGAGTTCGACGCGGAGGTGGCGGAGATCAGGTCGGCGGTGGTGAATGAGGTGAACGAGGTGGAGGAGACGCCGCTGATGATCGCGGCGGAGAGGGGGTTTCTTGATGTGGTGGTGGAGTTGCTGAAGTATTCGGATCGGGAGAGCGTCTCGAGGAAGAACAAGTCCGGGTACGATGCGCTGCATTCCGCCGCCAGGGCCGGGCACCGAGGTAAGTGATGGCCTGAAAAGTTGTTGATTTGCTTGTCTGTAAATCATTTAATTGAGAAAAATTTAATCTTGTGAGCTATTTTTTGAGGTTATTTCTTTACGAGTTAGAGGTTTTTGTTGGTTTCGATCTTTTTCATAAACATAAACAATATTGAAGCATTTCCTTTCATTCAGAATTGGATTAAAGTCGGAGAATTTAATTGATTTTTTAATTAACATAAACAATATTTAAGCGTTTCCTTTCATTCAAATTTGGATTATCTATGAAATAGAAGGTTGCACATAAATTTTTAGATAGTAGCAAATTGACTGGTGGTTGAGTCATTGACCTGTAGTCAACCCTCTTGATTGATTGCTAATTTCCTTGTCATGGGAGCATGAGCAAGAAAGAATCACTTGGAGATAGGGATAGCATGAGCAACACGGGCCAATTTTTGACCCTCGCTATACAAAATTTAAATTAGAAATATGATAAATTGGCCGTGGATGTATGGCCACTTGGTAAGTAAGGAGTTTAATTTAGAGCAACCAAGGGGCAATCCTCGTAAATGTAAGGCCAAGAATGAGTTGAGGGGAAGGGGAAGGTAATTTCTTGCTACGGTTCCCATATGCATGCCATGGAGGGTAGGTTGGAGCTTAAGAATTAAGATGTCTATGGGACTGATGTTTCTTTTCCTTTACTTTCCCATCTTCAGTGATCTGTAACGGTAGAGTATGTGTTTTGTGGAGCCAGAGAAATTTGAAATGAGTTCTACTAGGATTCCATTGGTAGCATGAAAGTTATTTTAGGAGTTGAGTCCAAAGGTGCATAACTTCATTTGCAGCGACCTAAAAATAGATAGTGGTCTAGGGTTTCATTATGTTATGGTCCGGAAAGGCTTAGTAGCCTGTTTTACGAGTGAAATATACCTTGTCTTTTCTGATGTAACTCGGTATCTATAATGAATCTTGGACTGCATATATCCGTGTGTTTCAAACTTCTCAATTTTCATGTTGGTGGCAATTGTCTTTTGATAATAAGGTCGTAGCCTGTTTAATCATCCAGGTTAGATTTTCTGACCCATATTACCGGGAAAAGAGCGTGGAACCATTCAGTATGGGGTGTTACCGGCTAGGTTAACTCACGTTCATGTGGTGGCAAATTATTTCCTGTATAACAATTCTTCTAGCTACTCTTTGTTAAACCATGCTATAATTTGTTCACAACCATGATCTCCTTTTTCTTTTTTGGTAATTTCCCCCTTTTATAAAATATTTTTTTACACACTATAGGCTGAAATGGAGTTGCATTGCATCAGCAATCATCTCATATCCCCATTGGTCCTTTCCTGCCATTTTTTAGACTATTTAGATCAAAGTGGATCCTTCTCCTATGAATTACCAGGTAGTTGCATCTGGTTTTTAACAAAGAATTAATTGTTTTATCATGTTGTAGAATGTGATTTGATACTGAACTTGCTAATTCACTTGCTTGTTTGCTGTTACACTAAACAAACCTGATTGTGATATTTTAGTATTGAAGGATGTAGCTTCCTGCATCATTCTTTTGTTATTTTTTTCCCTGTCTTACATGAGGCTTCAACATAGAAGATTAGCGGTAGGAAATTTTAGTGGGTGACAGTTTTGTTGCCATTGAATTCTTATCGTCTGCTGGTGGATTGATTATTCTCCATTTCAGCTCTCTATAATTGGGTAGAGATGACATACATCCCTAACTTGTTATTTACAGAAATTGTGCAGGTACTCTTGGATCATGACCCAACGATACTTAGCAAATCACTTGGACCGTCAAGTATAACTCCCCTTATATCGGCAGCCACAAGAGGTCATTTAGAAGTAGTTAAACTCTTACTGGATCAGGAAACAAGCCAAATTGAACTATCCAAAGCCAATGGGAAAAATGCCCTACACTTTGCAGCTCGGCAGGGGCATGTAGAAATTGTCAAGGCGTTGCTTGAAAAGGATCCACAGCTTGCTCGAAGGACTGACAAAAAAGGGCAAACTGCTTTACAAATGGCAGTAAAGGGAACAAACAGTGAAGTTGTTAAAGCCCTTGTGGATGCTGATCCAGCTATAGTGATGCTACCAGACCGAGCAGGGAACACCGCGTTACATGTAGCTACGAGGAAAAAACGATCAGAGGTATTTATTGAGTTTTCATTTCAATATGCAATTATATTGGCATATGTTCTTTTGGTCTGCCTTTTGGGTATGAACATTTCAACACCTTCACTGTGCAAGACGTGCCTAAGGTTGTTACTAAGTTTTCTTCATGATGGAGTTTAGGCTTTTCCTTATATTACCTTTGTTCTCTTGTGCTTCTTGTTTACATCTTTGACTAAGCACGTATAAGAAGTTCACAGGTTCCCAGCTCAACTGCTAAAACTTACATGTATAATGCCATCTTTATGAATACAAAAAAGATTAAGTGAGGTTATGGTAATAACTCATGTAGAATGTCAAGATCTAGCTTTTGCATATTAAGAAAAATAATTTTAGAGTCTTTAGGTTAGATGAGCTTAAATACTGCATAGGCGAAATGCAGCTATACTCTCTCCCTCCCTCTCTCTCTGCGTGCTTGTGTGTTATATAGTTACTAGGAATTGGCATGTCATGAGGGATTGTATTAGGTTGAAAATGGATCGCAAAAATGCGGTCGCTTAGCTTCTGTTGCATATATTTTTTGTATTTTGTTGCAGTCATGCTAATTTGATCATCATTTCTTATTGCAGATAGTAAATGTTCTGTTATCTCTTCCTGATATCCATGTGAATGCATTGACTAGAGACCATAAAACTGCCTTTGACATCGCTGAAGGTCTGCCTCTTTCTGAAGAATCAGCCGAAATTAAGGAATGCCTGTCTCGCTATGGCGCAGTTAGGGCAAATGAACTAAACCAGCCTCGGGATGAGCTCCGTAAAACTGTCATAGATATCAAGAAGGATGTCCACACGCAATTGGAGCAGACTAGGAAAACCAACAAAAATGTTCATGGAATCGCCAAAGAGCTCAGGAAACTCCATAGGGAGGGCATCAACAATGCCACCAACTCTGTAACCGTGGTTGCCGTGCTCTTCGCCACCGTGGCATTTGCCGCTATCTTCACGGTGCCCGGGGGAAATAACAGTGATGGAACGGCCGTAGCCCTAGATGCGCCTTCTTTTAAGATATTTTTCATCTTCAATGCGATAGCTTTGTTTACATCCTTGGCCGTCGTGGTGGTTCAGATTACCCTCGTTCGAGGGGAGACGAAGTCAGAGAGGCGGGTGGTGGGGGTGATCAACAAGTTGATGTGGTTGGCATCGGGGTGCACAACTGTGGCTTTCATTTCCTCCTCTTATATTGTCGTTGGTAAGCATTTCGAGTGGGCTGCTATTCTGGTAACTCTGATAGGGGGGGTGATAATGGCCGGAGTTCTTGGTACCATGACTTATTATGTGGTGAAGTCTAAACGCAGCCGCAAGATAAGGAAGAAGGACAAATTGTCACGGAGGAGCGGCTCAAGCTCATGGCAGCATAATTCAGAACTCGATGATTCTGAGGTCGAACGGTTTTATGCCATCTGAGTATGGTTTTCGTGTTCATGTCGCATTCTTTTGCCTCTTGTATGTGATGGTAAGATGTCCAGGCAAAATGTATGATATGCAGAAGCTTTGTTGCTGTAACCTTTACTGGGAGCTCTAAATATCAGGTATATATTGTATGATCTGGGGATAGTTAACATGTGAATTTTTTTTGCATGTATTGAAATCATATTTAGTTTAAAATATCATTGTATTTATTTCATCATTTTTTGTTTAGTGTGTTTCAGCAACCAGCCCTGTTAGCTTGGTGTGTTACTCTCTATTAAGCTGTTGGAGAATTAGTTTCCATGAAATGTTGAATTTTTTGGTAGGACAACAAGTTTTGAAGAGGGATGTGTATATATATATATATGCATGCATGCATGTGTGAGTACGTGCGTGCCCGTGTGTCTGCATGTGTGTGAGTACGTGCGTGCCCGTGTGTCTGCATTTGCATGATCGTATTTGACTTGTAAAATTGTAATTTTATTATGAATTAATATTGTTATAATATATACTTGTTTTTATCGGAGGCCCCGCACTCACTGCATGGATGCTTTGCTCCTTGCACCCGGCGAACTGTCTACTCGATCCTAATAACTTTGACTCTCCAGTGTGAATGTTTGGATCCGCCCGTCTGGGAGTACCATGTGATCATATTGTAACACATGATACTTTGTGTATTTGAGGATAATACTGTAACACATGATACTTTGTGCTTTTGATGATGTTTTAGGGAAATTCTAAATGCGCACCATATATTACTAGTGAGCACCATTTTCCCCTATGTTGTAAATCACTTTACTGTATAGTATATGGTGCTCACTAGTAAAATGTGGTGCGCATTTAGAATTTCCCATATTTTACAATTAGCACTGTATATACAGCTACTAGACTTCTAAAATAAAAACAATGAGGAAAAGGAAGAAAGGGG